>OY757142.1:41000362-41393736 GCA_963583835.1 Drosophila immigrans | reverse complement strand
ACACACCCCTTCACAGTCATATGAGTTTCACATGTTACAATTTTGCATATTTCGTTGCTTGCGCGACACTACTTCCCTACAAAGGTTTTGTGACACGTTTTCCGAAAGGTGACCTTTTTTTCATATAGAAATTTTCTCAAATAAATTTTTTTTTGCATGTACATTTTTTATTTCCTAAGCAATTTATTTTCACATGTGATAATAATATATCAAAATGATATAGTCTTAACATGTGAAACATTTTTTTTGAGACACACTTGTATTGATTACCATCTTCCAATATAGCTTTATGTTGCATTAATTTAATAATAAAACATTTAACTTAATATTTTATCAATCCCTATAATATGTGACCCTATGCCGGCAATATATTACTCCACGGTCTTATGAATTTCATATTGGAATTTTTTTTCATATATAATGCCTTGCCCGTCGCTACTCCTCCATAGAGGTTTTGTGACACGTTTTCCGGAAGGTAGACTTTTTTCATATGAAACTTTTTTTTAAATGAAATTTTTTTCACATGTAAATTATTCATGACTTTTATAACTTTAATGCTATTCAATATGTATAATTTTGTTATTTAATATTGTGTCAATATGAGATATTGTGTTCACATGTGAAAATGTACTATATTTTACACACACCACTTCAGAGTCATATGAGTTTCACATGTTACAATTTTTTCATATTTCGTTGCTTGCGCGACACTACTTCCCTATAAAGGGTTTGTGACATGTTTTCCGAAGGGTAGTCTTTTTTCACATAGAAATTATCTCAAATAAATTTTTTTTTGCATGTACATTTTTATTTTTTTAAGCAATTTATTTCACATGTGATAATTATAGCTCTTATGAATATATCAAAATGATATAGTCTTAACATGTGAAACATTTTTTTGAGACACACTTGTATTGATTACCATCTTCCAATATAGCTTTATGTTGCATTAATTTAATAATAAAACATTTAACTTAATATTTTATCAATCCCTATAATATGTGACCTATGCCGGCAATATATTACTCCACGGTCTTATGAATTTCATATTGGAATTTTTTTTCATATATAATGCCTTGCCCGTCGCTACTCCTCCATAGAGGTTTTGTGACACGTTTTCGGAAGGTAGACTTTTTTCATATGAAACTTTTTTTTAAATGACATTTTTTTCACATGTAAATTATTCATGACTTTTATAACTTTAATGATATTCAATATGCATAATTTTGTTTTTAAATATTGTGTCAATATGAGATATTGTGTTCACATGTGAAAATGTACTATATTTTACACACACCACTTCAGAGTCATATGAGTTTCACATGTTACAATTTTTTCATATTTCGTTGCTTGCGCGACACTACTTCCCTATAAAGGGTTTGTGACATGTTTTCCGAAGGGTAGTCTTTTTATACCCGCTACCCATAGGGTAGAAGGGTATTATGACTTAGTGCCAACAGATAATGTATGTAACAGGCAGAAGGAGGCATCTCCGACCACATAAACTATATATATTCTTGATCAGTGTCAACAGCCGAGACGATATAGCCATGTCCGTCTGTCCGTCTGTATGAACACCTAGATCTCAGAGACTATAAGAGCTAGAGCTACCAAATTTGGGGACAGTACTCCTATATGTCCTACACAGATTAAGTTTATTTCAAAAGTTGGATGCCACGCCCCTTTCCGCCCCCAAAAGACTGTAAAAGCCGTAATAATAGACCTAGAGCATTGAATTTTGGTATGCATAATAATAATTATATTCTCAATGAATTTGGTTGAAATCGAATAAAAAACAAGGAAGTTATTAAAGAATCAATTTTATATGCAAAATTCACTTGCAGCTGCCCGCGCTTTGTTTGTTTAGTTGACAGTGTGACCATAACGGTGTTGCGGTATTTTACCCGCTATTTTCAAATATATAAAAAAAAACAAGTTTTAGTATATTTGGTATGTTTTTTGTTTAAATATAATTTAATTTTTTTGTTTTTTCTCGAAATGGGTTGCGGGTATCATACGGTCGAGCACTCTCGACTGTAGCTTTCTTACTTGTTTCACATAGAAATTATCTCAAATAAAATTTTTTTTGCATGTACATTTTTTATTTCTTAAGCAATTTATTTCACATGTGATAATTATAGCTCTTATAAATATATCAAAATGATATAGTTTTAATATGTGAAACATTTTTTTTGAGACACACTTGTATTGATTACCATCTTCCAATATAGCTTTATGTTGCATTAATTTAATAATAAAACATTTAACTTAATATTTTATCAATCCCTATAATATGTGACCTATGCCGGCAATATATTACTTCACGGTCTTATGAATTTCATATGTGAAATTTTTTCCATATATAATGCCTTGCGCGACACCACTCCTCCTTAGAGGTTTTTTGACACGTTTTCCGGAAGGTGACCTTTTTTCATATGAAACTTTTTTTTAAAGGAAATTTTTTTTCATATGCAAAATTTGCATGACTTTTATAAATTTTATGATATTCAATATGAATAATTTTGTTTTTAAATATTGTGTCAATATGAGATATTGCGTTCACATGTGAAAAATTACTATATTTGACACACACCACTTCACAGTCATATGAGTTTCACATGTTACAATTTTTTCATATTTCGTTGCTTGCGCGACACTACTTCCCTACAAAGGTTTTGTGACACGTTTTCCGAAAGGTAGAAATTTTCCATATGAAACTTTTTTTCAAAGGAAATTTTTTTCACATGTAAATTTTTCATGACTTTTATAACTTTAATGATATTCAATATGAATAATTTTGTTTTTAGATATTGTGTCAATATGAGATATTGTGTTTACATGTGAAAAATTACTATATTTTACACACACCACTTCACAGTCATATGAGTTTCACATGTTACAATTTTTTCATATTTCGTTGCTTGCGCGACACTACTTCCCTACAAAGGTTTTGTGACACGTTTTCCGAAAGGTAGTCTTTTTTCTTATAGAAATTTTCTCAAATAAATTTTTTTTTGCATGTAAATTTTCTATTTCTTAAGCAATTTATTTCACATGTGATAATTATAGCTCTTGTGAATATATCAAAATGATGCAGTTTTAACATGTGAAACATTTTTTTTTGAGACACACTTGTATTGATTACCATCTTCCAATACAGCTTTATATTGCATTAGCTTAATAATAAAACATAATTTTTTATCAATCCCTATAATATGTGACCTATGCCGGCCATATATTACTCCACGGTCATATGAATTTCATATGCGAAATTTTGTTCATATAACATGCCTTGCGCGACGCCACTCCCCTATAGAGGTTTTGTGACACGTTTTCCGAAAGGTAGTGTTTTTTCATATAGAAATTTTCTCAAATAAAATTTTTTTTGCATGTAAATTTTCTATTTTTTAAGCAATTTATTTCACATGTGATAATTATAGCTCTTATGAATATATCAAAATTATATAGTCTTAACATGTGAAACATTTTTTTTTGAGACACACTTGTATTGATTACCATCTTCCAATATAGCTTTATGTTGCATTAATTTAATAATAAAACATTTAACTTAATATTTTATCAATCCCTATAATATGTGACCTATGCCGGCAATATATTACTCCACGGTCTTATGAATTTCATATTGGAATTTTTTTCATATATAATGCCTTGCCCGTCGCTACTCCTCCATAGAGGTTTTGTGACACGTTTTCCGAAAAGTAGACTTTTTTCATATGAAACTTTTTTCAAAGGAAATTTTTTTCATATGCAAAATTTGCATGACTTTTATAAATTTTATGACATTCAATATGAATAATTTTGTTTTTAAATTTCGTGTCAATATGAGATATTGTGTTTACATGTGAAAAATTACTATATTTTACATACACCACTTCACAGTCATATGAGTTTCACATGTTAACATTTTTTCATATTACGTTGCTTGCGCGACACTACTTTCCTACAAAGGTTTTGTGACACGTTTTCCGAAAGGAAGCCTTTATTTCATACAGAAATTTTCCCAAATAAATTTTTTTTTGCATGTAAATTTTATATTTCTTAAGCAATTTATTTCACATGTGATAATTATAGCTCTTGTGAATATATCAAAATGATGCAGTTTTAACATGTGAAACATTTTTTTTTGAGACACACTTGTATTGATTACCATCTTCCAATACAGCTTTATATTGCATTAGCTTAATAATAAAACATAATTTTTTATCAATCCCTATAATATGTGACCTATGCCGGCCATATATTACTCCACGGTCATATGAATTTCATATGTGAAATTTCTTTCATATAACATACCTTGCGCGACGCCACTCCCCTATAGAGGTTTTGTGACACGTTTTCCGAAAGGTAGACTTTTTTCATATGAAACTTTTTTCAAAGGAAATTTTTTTCATATGCAAAATTTGCATGACTTTTATAAATTTTATGACATTCAATATGAATAATTTTGTTTTTAAATTTTGTGTCAATATGAGATGTTGTGTTTACATGTGCAAAATTTCTATATTTGACACACACCACTTCACAGTCATATGAGTTTCACATGTTAACATTTTTTCATATTATGTTGTTTGCGCGACACTACTTCCCTACAAAGGTTTTGTAACACGTTTTCCTAAAAGTAGTCTTTTTATACCCGCTACCCATAGGGTAGAAGGGTATTATGACTTAGTGCCAACAGAAAATGTATGTAACAGGCAGAAGGAGGCATCTCCGACCCCATAAAGTATATATATTCTTGATCAGCGTCAACAGCCGAGACGATAGTCCGTCAGTATGAACACCTGGATCTCAAAAACTATAAGACATAGAGACACCAAATTTGGCAAAACGGTTCCTTCATACCCTACGCAGGTCAAGTTTATTTCAAAAGTTGGATGCCATGCCCCCTTCGCCCACAATAAGCATTTATCTAGAGAAAGTCAAGTTTTTTTTTATGTAAATCGCGAATAACTCCAAAAGTTCTTTGTGTAATGATGTGTAATTTGGTAACCCATCTGCGCTTGACACTCTTAATATACCCTGTAATTTTGGTACAAATCGGATAAGTAGAACAAAAGTTATTCGTGAAATTATTTATCAAAATTTTTGTGCCCAGTGCATATGGACGTTTTAAGTGTGTGAATGACCTAGAGATATCAAATTTGGTGACAGAATTCATGTAGCTCTTACGCAGATCAAGTTTGTTTTAGATTTTTGCCACGCCCCTTTCCGCCCCCAAAAACTGTAATAATAGACCTAGAGCATTGAGTTTTGGAATGCATAATAACAATGATAGTCTGAACGACTCCTGTGAATTTGGTTGAGATCGAATAAAAAACGAAGAAGTTATTAAAGAATCCATTTTGTATGCAAAATTCACTTGCAGCTGCTCACGCTTTGTTTGTTTAGTTGACAGTGTGACCATGTCCGTGTTGTGGATTTTTTCCCGCTATTTTCAAATATATACACACAAAACACAAGTTTCAGTATATTTTTGGTATATTTGTTGTTAAAATATCATTAAAATATTTTTTTTTCTCTCGAAATGGGTTGCGGGTATCATACGGTCGAGCACTCTCGACTGTAGCTTTCTTACTTGTTTCATATAGAAATTTTCTTAAATAACATTTTTTTTGCATGTAAATTTTATATTTCTTAAGCAATTTATTTCACATGTGATAATTATAGCTCTTATGAATATATCAAAATGATATAGTCTTAACATGTGAAACATTTTTTTTGAGACACACTTGTATTGAGTACCATCTTGCAATATAGCTTTATGTTGCATTAATTTAATAATAAAACATTTAACTTAATATTTTATCAATCCCTATAATATGTGACCTATGCCGGCAATATATTACTCCACGGTCTTATGAATTTCATATTGGAATTTTTTTTCATATATAATGCCTTGCCCGTCGCTACTCCTCCATAGAGGTTTTGTGACACGTTTTCCGAAAGGTAGACTTTTTTCATATGAAACTTTTTTTTAAATGAAATTTTTTTCACATGTAAATTATTCATGACTTTTATAACTTTAATGATATTCAATATGAATAATTTTGTTTTTAAATATTGTGTCAATATGAGATATTGTGTTCACATGTGAAAATGTACTATATTTTACACACACCACTTCAGAGTCATATGAGTTTCACATGTTAAAATTTTTTCATATTTCGTTGCTTGCGCGACACTACTTCCCTATAAAGGGTTTGTGACATGTTTTCCGAAAGGTAGTCTTTTTTCACATAGAAATTATCTCAAATAAAATTTTTTTTGCATGTACATTTTTTATTTCCTAAGCAATTTATTTCACATGTGATTATTATAGCTCTTATGAATATATCAAAATTATTTAGTTTTAACATGTGAAACATTTTTTTTGAGACACACTTGTATTGATTACAATCTTCCAATATAGCTTTATGTTGCATTAATTTAATAATAAAACATTTAACTTAATATTTTATCAATCCATATAATATGTGACCTATGCCGGCAATATATTACTCCACGGTCTTATGAATTTCATATGTGAAATTTTTTTCATATATAATGCCTTGCCCGACGCAACTCCTCCATAGAGGTTTTGTGACACGTTTTCCGAAAGGTAGACTTTTTATACCCGCTACCCATAGGGTAGAAGGGTATTATAACTTAGTGCCAACAGAAAATGTATGTAACAGGCAGAAGGAGGCATCTCCGACCACATAAACTATATATATTCTTGATCAGTGTCAACAGCCGAGACGATATAGCCATGTCCGTCTGTCCGTCTGTATGAACACCTAGATCTCAGAGACTATAAGAGCTAGAGCTACCAAATTTGGGGACAGTAGTCCTATAGGTCCTACGCAGATCAAGTTTATTTCAAAAGTTGGATGCCACGCCCCTTTCCGCCCCCAAAAGATTGTAAAAGCCGTAATAATAGGCTTAGAGCATTTTGGTATGCATAATAATAATTATATTCTCAATGATTCCTGTGAATTTGGTAGAGATCGAATGAAAAACAAGGAAGTTATTAAAGAATCAATTTTATATGAAAAATACACTTGCAGCTGCCCGGTATGCTATGGATTTTTATACCCGCCATTTTCAAATATATAAAAAAAAACAGTTTTAGTATATTTGGTATATTTTTTGTTAAAATATCAAATAAGTTTTTTGTTTTCTCTTGAAATGGGTTGCGGGTATCATACGGTTGAGCACTCTCGACTGTAGCTTTCTTACTTGTTTCATATGAAACTTTTTTTCAAAGGAAATTTTTTTCACATGTAATATTTTTATGACTTTTATAACTTTAATGATATTGAATATGAATAATTTTGTTTTTAAATTTCGTGTCAATATGAAATATTGTGTTTACATTTGAAAAATTACTATATTTTACACACACCACTTCACAGTCATATGAGTTTCACATGTTACAATTTTGCATATTTCGTTGCTTGCGCGACACTACTTCCCTACAAAGGTTTTGTGACACGTTTTCCGAAAGGTGACCTTTTTTCATATGAAACTTTTTCTTAAAGGAAATCTTTTTCATATGCAAAATTTGCATGACTTTTATAACTTTAATGATATTGAATATGAATAATTTTGTTTTTAAATTTCGTGTCAATATGAAATATTGTGTTTACATTTGAAAAATTACTATATTTTACACACACCCCTTCACAGTCATATGAGTTTCACATGTTACAATTTTGCATATTTCGTTGCTTGCGCGACACTACTTCCCTACAAAGGTTTTGTGACACGTTTTCCGAAAGGTGACCTTTTTTCATATAGAAATTTTCTCAAATAAATTTTTTTTTGCATGTACATTTTTTATTTCCTAAGCAATTTATTTCACATGTGATGATTATAGCTCTTATGAATATATCAAAATGATATAGTCTTAACATGTGAAACATTTTTTTTGAGACACACTTGTATTGATTACCATCTTCCAATATAGCTTTATGTTGCATTAATTTAATAATAAAACATTTAACTTAATATTTTATCAATCCCTATAATATGTGACCTATGCCGGCAATATATTACTCCACGGTCTTATGAATTTCATATTGGAATTTTTTTTCATATATAATGCCTTGCCCGTCGCTACTACTCCATAGAGGTTTTGTGACACGTTTTCCGGAAGGTAGACTTTTTTCATATGAAACTTTTTTTCAAAGGAAATTTTTTTCACATGTAAATTATTCATGACTTTTATAACTTTAATGCTATTCAATATGTATAATTTTGTTATTAAATATTGTGTCAATATGAGATATTGTGTTCACATGTGAAAATGTACTATATTTTACACACACCACTTCAGAGTCATATGAGTTTCACATGTTACAATTTTTTCATATTTCGTTGCTTGCGCGACACTACTTCCCTATAAAGGGTTTGTGACATGTTTTCCGAAGGGTAGTCTTTTTTCACATAGAAATTATCTCAAATAAATTTTTTTTTGCATGTACATTTTTTATTTCCTAAGCAATTTATTTCACATGTGATAATTATAGCTCTTATGAATATATAAAAATGATATAGTCTTAACATGTGAAACATTTTTTTTGAGACACACTTGTATTGATTACCATCTTCCAATATAGCTTTATGTTGCATTAATTTAATAATAAAACATTTAACTTAATATTTTATCAATCCCTATAATATGTGACCTATGCCGGCAATATATTACTCCACGGTCTTATGAATTTCATATTGGAATTTTTTTTCATATATAATGCCTTGCCCGTCGCTACTCCTCCATAGAGGTTTTGTGACACGTTTTCCGGAAGGTAGACTTTTTTCATATGAAACTTTTTTTTAAATGACATTTTTTTCACATGTAAATTATTCATGACTTTTATAACTTTAATGATATTCAATATGCATAATTTTGTTTTTAAATATTGTGTCAATATGAGATATTGTGTTCACATGTGAAAATGTACTATATTTTACACACACCACTTCAGAGTCATATGAGTTTCACATGTTACAATTTTTTCATATTTCGTTGCTTGCGCGACACTACTTCCCTATAAAGGGTTTGTGACATGTTTTCCGAAGGGTATTCTTTTTTCACATAGAAATTATCTCAAATAAAATTTTTTTTGCATGTACATTTTTTATTTCTTAAGCAATTTATTTCACATGTGATAATTATAGCTCTTATAAATATATCAAAATGATATAGTTTTAATATGTGAAACATTTTTTTTGAGACACACTTGTATTGATTACCATCTTCCAATATAGCTTTATGTTGCATTAATTTAATAATAAAACATTTAACTTAATATTTTATCAATCCCTATAATATGTGACCTATGCCGGCAATATATTACTTCACGGTCTTATGAATTTCATATGTGAAATTTTTTCCATATATAATGCCTTGCGCGACACCACTCCTCCTTACAGGTTTTTTGACACGTTTTCCGAAAGGTGACCTTTTTTCATATGAAACTTTTTTTTAAAGGAAATTTTTTTTCATATGCAAAATTTGCATGACTTTTATAAATTTTATGATATTCAATATGAATAATTTTGTTTTTAAATTTTGTGTCAATATGAGATATTGTGTTCACATGTGAAAAATTACTATATTTGACACATACCACTTCACAGTCATATGAGTTTCACATGTTACAATTTTTTCATATTACGTTGCTTGCGCGACACTACTTCCCTACATAGGTTTTGTGACATGTTTTCCGAAAGGTAGACTTTTTTCATATGAAACTTTTTTTCAAAGGAAATTTTTTTCACATGTAAATTTTTCATGACTTTTATAACTTTAATGATATTTAATACGAATAATTTTGTTTTTAAATATTGTGTCAATATGAGATATTGCGTTCACATGTGAAAAATTACTATATTTGACTTACACCACTTCACAGTCATATGAGTTTCACATGTTACAATTTTTTAATATTTCGTTGCTTGCGCGACACTACTTCCCTACAAAGGTTTTGTGACACGTTTTCCGAAAGGTAGAAATTTTCCATATGAAACTTTTTTTCAAAGGAAATTTTTTTCACATGTAAATTTTTCATGACTTTTATAACTTTAATGATATTCAATATGAATAATTTTGTTTTTAGATATTGTGTCAATATGAGATATTGAGTTTACATGTGAAAAATTACTATATTTTACACACACCACTTCACAGTCATATGAGTTTCACATGTTACAATTTTTTCATATTTCGTTGCTTGCGCGACACTACTTCCCTACAAAGGTTTTGTGACACGTTTTCCGAAAGGTAGTCTTTTTTCTTATAGAAATTTTCTCAAATAAATTTTTTTTTGCATGTAAATTTTCTATTTCTTAAGCAATTTATTTCATATGTGAAATTTATAACTCTTGTGAATATATCAAAATGATGTAGTTTTAACATGTGAAACATTTTTTTTTGTGACACACTTGTATTGAGTACCATCATGCAATATGGCATAAGTTGCATTAATTTAATAATAAAACATTTAACTTCAATATTTTATCAATCCAATTAATATGTGACCTATGCCGGCAATATATTACTCCACGGTCATATGAATTTCATATGTGAAATTTTTTTCATATAACATGCCTTGCGCGACGCCACTCCCCTATAGAGGTTTTGTGACACGTTTTCCGAAAGGTAGTGTTTTTTCATATAGAAATTTTCTCAAATAAAATTTTTTTTGCATGTAAATTTTCTATTTTTTAAGCAATTTATTTCACATGTGATAATTATAGCTCTTATGAATATATCAAAATTATATAGTTTTAACATGTGAAACATTTTTTTTGAGACACACTTGTGTTGATTACCATCTTCCAATATAGCTTTATGTTGCATTAATTTAAAATTAAAACATTTAACTTAATATTTTATCAATCCATATAATATGTGACCTATGCCGGCAATATATTACTCCACGGTCTTATGAATTTCATATGTGAAATTTTTATACCCGCTACCCATAGGGTAGAAGGGTATTATGACTTAGTGCCAACAGAAAATGTATGTAACAGGCAGAAGGAGGCATCTCCGACCCCATAAAGTATATATATTCTTGATCAGCGTCAACAGCCGAGACGATATAGCCATGTCCGTCTGTCCGTCTGTCCGTCTGTCCGTCTGTATGAACACCTGGATCTCAGAGACTATAAGACATAGAGACACCAAATTTGGCAAAAAGGTTCTTTCATACCCTACGCAGGTCAAGTTTATTTCAAAAGTTGGATGCCACGCCCCCTTCGCCCACAATAAGCATTTATCTAGAGAAAGTCAAGTTTTTTTTTATGTAAATCGCGAATAACTCCAAAAGTTCTTTGTGTAATGATGTGTAATTTGGTAACCCATCTGCGCTTGACACTCTTAATATACCCTGTAATTTTGGTACAAATCGGATAAGTAGAACAAAAGTTATTCGTGAAATTATTTATCAAAATTGTTGTGCCCAGTGCATATGGACGTTTTAAGTGTGTGAATGACCTAGAGATATCAAATTTGGTGACAGTATTCATGTAGCTCTTACGCAGATCAAGTTTGTTTTAGATTTTTGCCACGCCCCTTTCCGCCCCCAAAAACTGTAAAAGCCGTAATAATAGACCTAGAGCATTGAATTTTGGTATGCATAATAACAATGATAGTCTGAATGACTCCTGTGAATTTGGTTGAGATCGAATAAAAAACGAGGAAGTTATTAAAGAATCCATTTTGTATGCAAAATTCACTTGCAGCTGCTCACACTTTGTTTGTTTAGTTGACAGTGTGACCATGTCGGTGTTGTGGATTTTTTCCCGCTATTTTCAAATATATACACACAAAACACAAGTTTCAGTATATTTTTGGTATATTTGTTGTTAAAATATCAATAAAATTTGTTTTTTTCTCTCGAAATGGGTTGCGGGTATCATACGGTCGAGCACTCTCGACTGTAGTTTTCTTACTTGTTTTCATATATAATGCTTTGCGCGACGCTACTCCTCCATATAGGTTTTGTGACACGTTTTCCGAAAGGTGACCTTTTTTCATATGAAACTTTTTCTTAAAGGAAATCTTTGTCATATGCAAAATTTGCATGACTTTTATAAATTTAATGACATTCAATATGAATAATTTTGTTTTTAAATTTTGTGTCAATATGAGATATTGTGTTTACATTTGAAAAATTACTATATTTTACACACACCACTTCACAGTCATATGAGTTTCACTTATTACAATTTTGCATATTTCGTTGCTTGCGCGACACTACTTCCCTACAAAGGTTTTGTGACACGTTTTCCGAAAGGTAGCCTTTTTATACCCGCTACCCATAGGGTAGAAGAGTATTATAACTTAGTGCCAACAGAAAATGTATGTAACAGGCAGAAGGAGGCATCTCCGACCACATAAACTATATATATTCTTGATCAGTGTCAACAGCCGAGACGATATAGCCATGTCCGTCTGTCCGTCTGTATGAACACCTAGATCTCAGAGACTATAAGAGCTAGAGCTACCAAATTTGGGGACAGTACTCCTATATGTCCTACGCAGATCAAGTTTATTTCGAAAGTTGGATGCCACGCCCCCTTCGCCCACAATAAGCATTAATCTAGAGAAAGTCAAGTTTTTTTTTATGTAAATTGCGTATAACTCCAAAAGTTCTTTGTGTAATGATGTGTAATCTGGTAACCCATCTGCGCTTGACACTCTTAATATACCCTGTAATTTTGGTAAAAATCGGATTAGTAGAACAAAAGTTATTCGCGTAATTATACCCGCTACCCATAGGGTAGAAGGGTATTATAACTTAGTGCCAACAGGAAATGTAT
This sequence comes from Drosophila immigrans, assembly GCA_963583835.1. NCBI lineage: Eukaryota > Metazoa > Arthropoda > Insecta > Diptera > Drosophilidae > Drosophila > Drosophila immigrans. The sequence goes on along the minus strand of OY757142.1, from coordinate 41,380,902 downwards.
GTAACAGGCAGAAGGAGGCATCTCCGACCCCATAAAGTATATATATTCTTGATCAGCATCAACAGCCGAGACGATATAGCCATGTCCGTCTGTCCGTCTGTCCGTCTGTCCGTCTGTCTGTCTGTATGAACACCTGGATCTCAGAGACTATAAGACATAGAGACACCAAATTTGGCAAAAATGTTCCTTCATACCCTACGCAGATCAAGTTTATTTCAAAAGTTGGATGCCACGCCCCCTTCGCCCACAATAAGCATTTATCTAGAAAAAGTCAAGTTTTTTTTATGTAAATCGCGTATAACTCCAAAAGTTCTTTGTGTAATGATGTGTAATTTGGTAAGCCATCTGCGCTTGACACTCTTAATATACCCTGTAATTTTGGTAAAAATCGGATAAGTAGAACAAAAGTTATTCGCGAAATTATTTATCAAAATTGTTGTGCCCAATGCATATGGACGTTTTAAGTGTGTGATTGACCTAGAGATATCAAATTTGGTGACAGTATTCGTGTAGGTCTTACGCAGATCGAGTTTGTTTTAGATTTTTTCCACGCCCCTTTCCGCCCCCAAAAACTGTAAAAGCCGTAATAATGAACCTAGAGCATTGAATTTTGGTATGCATAATAATAATTATATTCTCAATGATTCCTTTGAATTTGGTTGAGATCGAGTGAAAAACAAGGAAGTTATTAATGAATCAATTTTATATGCAAAATTCACTTGAAGCTGCTCGCGCTTTGTTTGTTTAGTTGACGGTGTGACCATGTCGGTGTTGTGGATTTCTTCCCGCTATTTTCAAATATATACAAAACACAAGTTTCAGTATATTTTTGGTATATTTGTTGTTAAAATATCATTAAATTTTTTTTTTTCTCTCGAAATGGGTTGCGGGTATCATACGGTCGAGCACTCTCGACTGTAGCTTTCTTACTTGTTTCATATTACGTTGTTTGCGCGACACTACTTCCCTACAAAGGTTTTGTAACACGTTTTCCTAAAAGTAGTCTTTTTATACCCGCTACCCATAGGGTAGAAGGGTATTATGACTTAGTGCCAACAGAAAATGTATGTAACAGGCAGAAGGAGGCATCTCCGACCCCATAAAGTATATATATTCTTGATCAGTGTCAACAGCCGAGACGATATAGCCATGTCCGTCTGTCCGTCTGTCCGTCTGTCTGTCTGTATGAACACCTGGATCTCAGAGACTATAAGACATAGAGACACCAAATTTGGCAAAACGGTTCCTTCATACCCTAGGCAGGTCAAGTTTATTTCAAAAGTTGGATGCCATGCCCCCTTCGCCCACAATAAGCATTTATCTAGAGAAAGTCAAGTTTTTTTTATGTAAATCGCGAATAACTCCAAAAGTTCTTTGTGTAATGATGTGTAATTTGGTAACCCATCTGCGCTTGACACTCTTAATATACCCTGTAATTTTGGTACAAATCGGATAAGTAGAACAAAAGTTATTCGTGAAATTATTTATCAAAATTTTTGTGCCCAGTGCATATGGACGTTTTAAGTGTGTGAATGACCTAGAGATATCAAATTTGGTGACAGAATTCATGTAGCTCTTACGCAGATCAAGTTTGTTTTAGATTTTTGCCACGCCCCTTTCCGCCCCCAAAAACTGTAATAATAGACCTAGAGCATTGAGTTTTGGAATGCATAATAACAATGATAGTCTGAACGACTGCTGTGAATTTGGTTGAGATCGAATAAAAAACGAGGAAGTTATTAAAGAATCCATTTTGTATGCAAAATTCACTTGCAGCTGCTCACGCTTTGTTTGTTTAGTTGACAGTGTGACCATGTCCGTGTTGTGGATTTTTTCCCGCTATTTTCAAATATATACACACAAAACACAAGTTTCAGTATATTTTTGGTATATTTGTTGTTAAAATATCATTAAAATATTTTTTTTTCTCTCGAAATGGGTTGCGGGTATCATACGGTCGAGCACTCTCGACTGTAGCTTTCTTACTTGTTTCATATAGAAATTTTCTTAAATAAAATTTTTTTTGCATGTAAATTTTATATTTCTTAAGCAATTTATTTCACATGTGATAATTATAGCTCTTATGAATATATCAAAATGATATAGTCTTAACATGTGAAACATTTTTTTTGAGACACACTTGTATTGAGTACCATCTTGCAATATAGCTTTATGTTGCATTAATTTAATAATAAAACATTTAACTTAATATTTTATCAATCCCTATAATATGTGACCTATGCCGGCAATATATTACTCCACGGTCTTATGAATTTCATATTGGAATTTTTTTTCATATATAATGCCTTGCCCGTCGCTACTCCTCCATAGAGGTTTTGTGACACGTTTTCCGAAAGGTAGACTTTTTTCATATGAAACTTTTTTTTAAATGAAATTTTTTTTTTCATGACTTTTATAACTTTAATGATATTCAATATGAATAATTTTGTTTTTAAATATTGTGTCAATATGAGATATTGTGTTCACATGTGAAAATGTACTATATTTTACACACACCACTTCAGAGTCATATGAGTTTCACATGTTAAAATTTTTTCATATTTCGTTGCTTGCGCGACACTACTTCCCTATAAAGGGTTTGTGACATGTTTTCCGAAAGGTAGTCTTTTTTCACATAGAAATTTTCTCAAATAAAATTTTTTTTGCATGTACATTTTTTATTTCCTAAGCAATTTATTTCACATGTGATAATTATAGCTCTTATCAATATATCAAAATGATATAGTTTTAATATGTGAAACATTTTTTTTGAGACACACTTGTATTGATTACCATCTTCCAATATAGCTTTAAGTTGCATTAATTTAATAATAAAACATTTAACTTAATATTTTATCAATCAATATAATATGTGACCTATGCCGGTAATATATTACTCCACGATCATATGAATTTCATATGTGAAATTTTTTTCATGTAACATGCCTTGCGCGAAACCACTCCTCCATAGAGGTTTTGTGACACGTTTTCCGAAAGGTAGACTTTTTTCATATGAAACTTTTTTCAAAGGAAATTTTTTTCATATGCAAAATTTGCATGACTTTTATAAATTTTATGACATTCAATATGAATAATTTTGTTTTTAAATTTTGTGTCAATATGAGATGTTGTGTTTACATGTGCAAAATATCTATATTTGACACACACCACTTCACAGTCATATGAGTTTCACATGTTAACATTTTTATACCCGCTACCCATAGGGTAGAAGGGTATTATGACTTAGTGCCAACAGGAAATGTATGTAACAGGCAGAAGGAGGCATCTCCGACCCCATAAAGTATATATATTCTTAATCAGCGTCAACAGCCGAGACGATATAGCCATGTCCGTCTGTCCGTCTGTCTGTCCGTATGAACACCTGGTCAAGTTTATTTCAAAAGTTGGATGCCATGCCCCCTTCGCCCACAATAAGCATTTATCTAGAGAAAGTCAAGTTTTTTTTTATGTAAATCGCGAATAACTCCAAAAGTTTTTTGTGTAATGATGTGTAATTTGGTAACCCATCTGCGCTTGACACTCTTAATATACCCTGTAATTTTGGTACAAATCGGATAAGTAGAACAAAAGTTATTCGTGAAATTATTTATCAAAATTTTTGTGCCCAGTGCATATGGACGTTTTAAGTGTGTGAATGACCTAGAGATATCAAATTTGGTGACAGAATTCATGTAGCTCTTACGCAGATCAAGTTTGTTTTAGATTTTTGCCACGCCCCTTTCCGCCTCCAAAAACTGTAATAATAGACCTAGAGCATTGAGTTTTGGAGTGCATAATAACAATGATAGTCTGAACGACTCCTGTGAATTTGGTTAAAATCGAATAAAAAACGAGGAAGTTATTAAAGAATCCATTTTGTATGCAAAATTCACTTGCAGCTGCTCACGCTTTGTTTGTTTAGTTGACAGTGTGACCATGTCCGTGTTGTGGATTTTTTCCCGCTATTTTCAAATATATACACACAAAACACAAGTTTCAGTATATTTTTGGTATATTTGTTGTTAAAATATCATTAAAATATTTTTTTTTCTCTCGAAATGGGTTGCGGGTATCATACGGTCGAGCACTCTCGACTGTAGCTTTCTTACTTGTTTCATATAGAAATTTTCTTGAATAAAATTTTTTTTGCATGTAAATTTTATATTTCTTAAGCAATTTATTTCACATGTGAAATTTATAACTCTTGTTAATATATCAAAATGATGTAGTTTTAACATGTCAAAACATTTTATTTGAGACACACTTGTATTGAGTACCATCTTGCAATATAGCATTATGTTGCATTAATTTAATAATAAAACATTTAACTTTAATATTTTATCAATCCATATAATATGTGACCTATGCCGGCAACATTAACTCATCGGTCATATGAATTTCATATGTGAAATTTTTTTCATATAACATGCCTTGCGCGACACTACTTCCCTACAAAGGTTTTGTGACACTTTTTCCGAAAGGTTGTCTTTTTTCATATAGAAATTTTCTCAAATAAAATTTTTTTTGCATGTAAATTTTTTATTTCTTAAGCAATTTCTTTCACATGTGATAATAATAGCTCTTATGAATATATCAAAATGATATAGTTTTAACATGTGAAACATTTTTTTTTGAGACACACTTGTATTGAGTACCATCATGCAATATAGCATTTTGTTGCATTAATTCAATAATAAAACATTTAACTTCAATATTTTATCAATCCATATAATATGTGACCTATGCCGGCAACATATTACTCCACGGTCATATGAATTTCATATGTGACATTTTTATACCCGCTACCCATAGGGTAGAAGGGTATTATGACTTAGTGCCAACAGAAAATGTATGTAACAGGCAGAAGGAGGCATCTCCGACCCCATAAAGTATATATATTCTTGATCAGCGTCAACAGCCGAGACGATATAGCCATGTCCGTCTGTCCGTCTGTCCGTCTGTCCGTCTGTATGAACACCTGGATCTCAGAGACTATAAGACATAGAGACACCAAATTTGGCAAAAAGGTTCTTTCATACCCTACGCAGGTCAAGTTTATTTCAAAAGTTGGATGCCACGCCCCCTTCGCCCACAATAAGCATTTATCTAGAGAAAGTCAAGTTTTTTTTTATGTAAATCGCGAATAACTCCAAAAGTTCTTTGTGTAATGATGTGTAATTTGGTAACCCATCTGCGCTTGACACTCTTAATATACCCTGTAATTTTGGTACAAATCGGATAAGTAGAACAAAAGTTATTCGTGAAATTATTTATCAAAATTGTTGTGCCCAGTGCATATGGACGTTTTAAGTGTGTGAATGACCTAGAGATATCAAATTTGGTGACAGTATTCATGTAGCTCTTACGCAGATCAAGTTTGTTTTAGATTTTTGCCACGCCCCTTTCCGCCCCCAAAAACTGTAAAAGCCGTAATAATAGACCTAGAGCATTGAATTTTGGTATGCATAATAACAATGATAGTCTGAATGACTCCTGTGAATTTGGTTGAGATCGAATAAAAAACGAGGAAGTTATTAAAGAATCCATTTTGTATGCAAAATTCACTTGCAGCTGCTCACACTTTGTTTGTTTAGTTGACAGTGTGACCATGTCGGTGTTGTGGATTTTTTCCCGCTATTTTCAAATATATACACACAAAACACAAGTTTCAGTATATTTTTGGTATATTTGTTGTTAAAATATCAATAAAATTTGTTTTTTTCTCTCGAAATGGGTTGCGGGTATCATACGGTCGAGCACTCTCGACTGTAGTTTTCTTACTTGTTTTCATATAACATGCCTTGCGCGACACCACTCCCCTATAGAGGTTTTGTGACACGTTTTCCGAAAGGTGACTTTTTTTCGTATAAAACTTTTTCTCCAATGAAATTTTATTCACATGTTAATTTTATATATCTTAGGCAATTTATTTCACATGTGAAATTTATAACTCTAATGAATATATAAAAATGATGTAGTTTTAACATGTGAAACATTTTTTTTTTGAGACACACTTGTTTTGAGTACCATCTTGCAATATAGCATTATGTTGCATTAATTTACTAATAAAACATTTAACTCCATTATTTTATCAATCCATATAATATGTGTCCTATGCCGGCAATATATTACTCCACGGTCATTTGAATTTCATATGTGAAATTTTTTTCATATAACATGCCTTGCGCGACGCCACTCCCCTATAGAAGTTTTGTGATACGTTTTCCGAAAGGTAGTCTTTTTTCATATAGAAATTTTCTCAAATAAAATTTTGTTTGCATGTAAATTTTTTATTTCTTAAGCAATTTTTTTCACATGTGATAATTATAGCTCTTATGAATATATCAAAATGATATAGTTTTAACATGTGAAACATTTTTTTTGGAGACACACTTGTATTGAGTACCATCATGCAATATAGCATTTTGTTGCATTAATTCAATAATAAAACATTTAACTTTAATATTTAATCAATCCATATAATATGTGACCTATGCCGGCAATATATTACTCATCGGCCATATGAATTTCAAATGTGAAATTTTTTTCATATAACATGCCTTGCGCGACGCCACTCCTCCATAGAGGTTTTGTGACACGTTTTCCGAAAGGTAGACTTTTTTCATATGAAACTTTTTTCAAAGGAAATTTTTTTCATATGCAAAATTTGCATGACTTTTATAAATTTTATGATATTCAATATGAATAATTTAAATTTCGTGTCAAAAAGAGATAGTGTGTTCACATGTGAAAAATTACAATATTTGACACACACGACTTCACAGTTATATGAGTTTCACATTTCAAATGTTTTCATATTACGTTGCTTGCGCGACACTACTTCCCTACAAAGGTTTTGTGACACGTTTTCCGAAAGGTAGTCTTTTTTTATATAGAAATTTTCTCAAATAAAATTTTTTTTGCATGTAAATTTTTCATTTCTTAAGCAATTTATTTCACATGTGATGGTTGTAACTCTTATGAATATATAAAAATTATGTAGTTTTAACATGTCAAATATTTTTTTTGAGACACACTCGTATTGATTACCATCTTCCAATATAGCTTTATGTTGCATTAGTTGAATAATAAAACATTTAACTTAATATTTTATCAATCCCTATAATATGTGACCTATGCCGGCAATATATATCTCTCCGGTCATATGAATTTCATATGTGAAATTTTTTTTATATAACATGCCTTGCGCGACACCGCTCCCCTATAGAGGTGTCGTGAAACGATTTCCGAAAGGTGTCATTTTTTCATATGAAACTTTTTCTCAAATGAAATTTTTTTCACATATTAATTTTATATTTCTTAAGCAATTTATTTCACATGTGAAATTTATAACTCTTGTGAATATATCGAAATGATGTAGTTTTAACATGTGAAACATTTTTTTTGAGACACACTTGTATTGAGTACAATCTTCCAATATAGCATTATGTTGCATTAATTTAATAATAAAACATTCAACTTTAATATTTAATCAATCCATATAATATGTGACCTATGCCGGCAATATATTACTCATCGGTCATATAAATTTCAAATGTGAAATTTTTTTCATATAACATGCCTTGCGCGACGCCACTCCTCCATAGAGGTTTTGTGACACGTTTTCCGAAAGGTAGACTTTTTTCATATGAAACTTTTTTCAAAGGAAATTTTTTTCATATGCAAAATTTTTCATGACTTTTATAACTTTAATGATATTGAATATGAATAATTTTGTTTTTAAATTTAGTGTCAATATGAGATATTGTGTTCACATGTGAAAAATTCCTATATTTGACACACACCACTTCACAGTCATATGAGTTTCACATGTTAAAATTTTTTCATATTTCGTTGCTTGCGCGACACTACTTCCCTACAAAGGTTTTGTGACACGTTTTCCGAAACTACTTTTCTTTTTTCATATAGAAATTTTCTTAAATAAAACTTTTTTTGCATGTAAATTTTATATTTCTTAAGCAATTTATTTCACATGTGAAATTTATAACTCTTGTTAATAACTCTTGTTAATATTTCAAAATGATGTAGTTTTAACATGTGAAACATTTTTTTTGAGACACACTTGTATTGAGTACCATCTTGCAATAAAGCATTATGTTGCATTAATTTAATAATAAAACATTTAACTTCAATATTTTATCAATCCATATAATATGTGACCTATGCCGGCAACATTTTACTCATCGGTCATATGAATTTCATATGTGAAATTTTTTTCATATAACATGCCTTGCGCGACGCCACTCCCCTATAGAGATTTTGTGACACGTTTTCCGAAAGGTAGCCTTTTTTCATATAGAAATTTTCTCAAATAAAACTTTTTTTGCATGTAAATTTTATATTTCTTAAGCAATTTATTTCACATGTGAAATTTATAACTCTTGTGAATATAACGAAATGATGTAGTTTTAACATGTGAAACATTTTTTTTTTTTTGACACACTTGTATTGAGTACAATCTTCCAATATAGCATTATGTTGCATTAATTTAACAATAAAACATTTAACTTCAATATTTTATCAATCCATATAATATGTGACCTATGCCGGCCATATATTACTCCACGGTCATATGAATTTCATATGTGAAATTTTTTTCATATAACATGCCTTGCACGACGCCACTCCCCTATAGAGGTTTTGTGACACGATTTCCGAAAGGTAGCCTTTTTTCATATAGAAATTTTCTCAAATAAAATTTTTTTTGCATGTAAATTTTTTATTTCTTAAGCAATTTGTTTCACATGTGATGGTTGTAACTCTTATGAATATATTAAAATGATGTAGTTTTAACATGTGAAACATTTTTTTTGAGACACACTTGTATTGATTACCATCATCCAATATAGCTTTATGTTGCATTAATTTAATAATAAAACATTTAACTTAATATTTTATCAATCCCTATAATATGTGACCTATGCCGGCAATATATTACTCCACGGTCATGTGAATTTCATATGTGACATTTTTTTCATATAACCTACCTTGCGCGACACCACTCCCCTATAGAGGTTTTGTGACACGTTTTCCGAAAGGTGACTTTTTTCATATGAAACTTTTTCTCAAATGAAATTTTTTTCACATGTTAATTTTATATTTCTTATGAATATATCAAAATGATGTAGTTTTAATGTGTAAAACATTTTTTTTGGAGACACACTTGTATTGAGTACCATCTTGCAATATAGCATTTTGTTGCATTAATTTAATAATAAAACATTTAACTACAATATTTTATCAATCCATATAATATATGACCTATGCCGGCAATATATTACTCCACGGTCATGTGAATTTCATATGTGACATTTTTTTCATATTACATGCCTTGCGCGACACCACTCCCGTATAGATGTTTTGTGACACGTTTTCCAAAAGGTGTAATTTTTTCATATGAAACTTTTTCTCAAAGGAAATTTTTTTCATATGAAAAATTATCATGACTTTTATAAATTTTATGATATTCAATATCAATAATTTTGTTTTTAAATTTTGTGTCAATAACAGATAGTGTGTTCACATGTGAAAAATTACAATATTTGACACAAACGACTTCACAGTCATATGAGTTTCACATGTTCAAATTTTTTCATATTACGTTGCTTGCGCGACACTACTTCCCTACAAAGGTTTTGTGACACGTTTTCCGAAAGGTAGTCTTTTTTCATATAGAAATTTTCTCAAATAAAATTTTTTTTGCATGTAAATTTTTTATTTGTTTAGCAATTTATTTCACATGTGATGGTTGTAACTCTTATGAATATATCAAAATGATGTAGTTTTAACATGTGAAATATTTTTTTTGAGACACACTTGTATTGATTACCATCTTCCAATATAGCTTTATGTTGCATTAATTTAATAATAAAACATTTAACATAATATTTTATCAATCCCTATAATATGTGACCTATGCCGGCAATATATATCTCTCCGGTCATATGAATTTCATATGTGAAATTTTTTTCATATAACATGCCTTGCGCGACACCGCTCCCCTATAGAGGTTTTGTGACACGATTTCCGAAAGGTGACTTTTTTTCATATGAAACTTTTTCTCAAATGAAATTTTTTTCACATGCAAAATTTGAATGAATTTTATAAATTTTATGATGAATAATTTTTTTTTTAAATTTTGTGTCAATATGAGATATTTTGTTTACATGTGAAAAGTTACTATATTTTACACACACCACTTCACAGTCATATGAGTTTCACATGTTTGAATTTTTTCATATTACGTTGTTTTCGCGACACGACTTCCCTACAAAGGTTTTGTGACACGTTTTCCGAAAGGTAGTCTTTTTTCATATAGAAACTTTTTCAAATAAACCTTTTTTTGCATGTAAATTTTATATTTCTTAAGCAATTTATTTCACATGTGAAATTTATAACTCTTATGAATATATCAAAATTATGTAGTTTTAATATGTGAAACATTTTTTTTGGAGACACACTTGTATTGAGTACCATCTTGCAATATAGCATTTTGTTGCATTAATTTAATAATAAAACATTTAATTTCAATATTTTATCAATCCATATAATATATGACCTATGCCGGCAACATTTTACTCATCGGTCATATGAATTTCATATGTGAATTTTTTTTATATAACATGCCTTGCGCGACACCACTCCCTTATAGATGTTTTGTGACTCGTTTTCCGAAAGGTGTCATTTTTTCATATGAAACTTTTTCTCAAAGGAAATTTTTTTCATATGAAAAATTTTCATGACTTTTATAAATTTTATGATAAATAATTTTGTTTTTAAAATTTGTGTCAATAAGAGATAGTGTGTTCACATGTGAAAAATAACTATATTTGACACACACGACTTCACAGTCATATGAGTTTTACATGTTAAAATTTTTTCATATTACGTTGCTTGCGCGACACTACTTCCCTACAAATGTTCTGTGACACGTTTTCCGAAAGAAAGCCTTTTTTCATAAAGAAATTTTCTCAATTAAAATTTTTCTTGCATGTAAATTTTTTATTTGTTTAGCAATTTATTTCACATGTGATGGTTGTAACTCTTATGAATATATCAAAATGATGTAGTTTTAACATGTGAAACATTTTTTTTTAGACACACTTGTATTGACTACCATCCTTCAATATAGCATTAAGTTGCATTAATTTAATAATAAAACATCTAACTTCAATATTTTATCAATCCCTATAATATGTGACCTATGCCGGCAATATATTACTCCACGGTCATATGAATTTCATATGTGAAATTTTTTTCATATAACATGCCTTGCGCGACGCCACTCCCCTATAGAGGTTTTGTGACACGTTTTCCGAAAGGTGACTTTTATCATATGAAACTTTTTCTCAAAGCAAATTTTTTTCATATGCAAAATTTGCATGACTTTTATAAATTTTATGACATTCAATATGAATAATTTTGTTTTTAAATTTCGTGTCAATATGAGATATTGTGTTTACATGTGAAAAATTACTATATTTTACATACACCACTTCACAGTCATATGAGTTTCACATGTTACAATTTTGCATATTTCGTTGCTTGCGCGAAACTACTTCCCTACAAAGATTTTGTGACACGTTTTCCGAAAGGTAGTCTTTTTTCTTATAGAAATTTTCTCAAATAAAATCTTTTTTGCATGTAAATTTTATATTTCTTAAGCAATTTATTTCACATGTGAAATTTAAAACTCTTGTGAATATATCAAAATGATGTAGTTTTTACATGTGAAACATTTTTTTTTGAGACACACTTGTATTGAGTACCATCTTGCCATATAGCATTATGTTGCATTAATTCAATAATAAAACATTTAACGTCATTATTTTATCAATCCATATAATATGTGTCCTATGCCGGCAATATATTACTCCACGATCATATGAATTTCATATGTGAAATTTTTTTCATATAACAATTTATTTCACATGTGATAATTATAGCTCTTATGAATATATCAAAATGACATAGTTTTAACATGTGAAATATTTTTTTTTGAGACACACATGTATTGAGTACCATCTTGCAATAACTTAATATTTTATCAATCCCTATAATATGTGACCTATGCCGGCAATATATTACTCCACGGTCATATGAATTTTATATGTGAAATTTTTTTCATATAACATGCCTTGCGCGAAACCACTCCTCCATAGAGGTTTTGTGACACGTTTTCCGAAAGGTAGACTTTTTTCAAAGGAAATTTTTTTCATATGCAAAATTTGCATGACTTTTATAAATTTTATGACATTCAATATGAATAATTTTGTTTTTAAATTTCGTGTCAATATGAGATATTGTGTTTACATGTGAAAAATTACTATGTTTTACATACACCACTTCACCGTCATATGAGTTTCACATGTTTGAATTTTTTCATATTACGTTGCTTGCGCGACACTTCTTCCCTACAAAGGTTTTGTGACACGTTTTCCGAAAGGAAGCCTTTATTTCATATAGAAATTTTCTCAAATAAAATTTTTTTTGCATGTAAATTTTTATATTTCTTAAGCAATTTATTTCACATGTGATAATTATAACTCTTGTGAATATATCAAAATGATGCAGTTTTAACATGTGAAACATTTTTTTTTGAGACACACTTGTATTGATTACCATCTTCCAATACAGCTTTATGTTGCATTAGTTTAATAATAAAACATTTAACTTAATTTTTTATCAATCCCTATAATATGTGACCTATGCCGGCAATATATTACTCCACGGTCATATGAATTTCATATGTGAAATTTTTTTCATATAACATGCCATGCGCGGCGCCACTCCTCCATAGAGGTTTTGTGACACTTTTTCCGAAAGGTGACCTTTTTTCATATGAAACTTTTTCTCAAAGGAAATTTTTTTCACATGCAAAATTTGCATGAATTTTATAAATTTTATGATATTCAATATCAATTATTTTGTTTTTAAATTTTGTGTCAATAAGAGATAGTGTGTTCACATGTGAAAAATTACAATATTTGACACACACCACTTCACAGTCATATGAGTATCACATGTTAAGATTTTTTTTATATTACGTTGCTTGCGCGACACTACTTCCCTACAAAGGTTTTGTGACACGTTTTCCGAAAGGTAGTCTTTTTTCATATAGAAATTTTCTCAAATAAAACTTTTTTTGCATGTATATTTTATATTTCTTAAGCAATTTATTTCTCATTTGAAATTTATAACTCTTATGAATATATCAAAATGATATAGTTTTAACATATAAAACTTTTTTTTTTTGAGACACACTTGTATTGAGTACCATTTTGCAATATAGCATTATGTTGCATTAATTTAATAATAAAACATTTAACTTCAATATTTTTTCAATCCATATAATATGTGACCTATGCCGGCAACATAATACTCCACGGTCATATAAATTTCATATGTGAATTTATTTTCATATATCATGCCTTGCGCGAAACTACTCCTCCATAGAGTTTTTGTGAGACGTTTTCCGAAAGGTGACTTTTTTTCAAATGAAATCTTTTCTCAAATGAAATTTTATTCACAAGTTAATTTTATATTTCTTAAGCAATTTATTTCACATGTAAAATTTGTAACTCTTATGATTATATTAAAATGATGTAGATTTAATATGTGAAACATTTTTTTTGGAGACACACTTGTATTGAGTACCATCTTGCAATATAGCATATTGTTGCATTAATTTAATAATAAAACATTTAACTTTATAATTTTATCAATCCATATAATATGTGTCCTATGCCGGCAATACATTACTCTACGATCATATGAATTTCATGTGTGACATTTTTTTCATATGACATGCCTTGCGTGACGCCACTCCCCTATAGAGGTTTTGTGATACATTTTCCAAAGGTAGCCTTTTTTTATGTAGAAATTTTCTCAAATAAAATTTTGTTTGCATGTAAATTTTATATTCCTTAAGCAATTTATTTCACATGTGAAATTTATAACTCTTATGAATATATCAAAATGATGTAGTTTTAACATGTGAAAAAATTTTTTTTGAGACACACTTGTATTGAGTACCATCTTGCAATATAGCAGAATGTTGCATTAATTTACTAATAAAACATTTAACTCCATTATTTTATCAATCCATATAATATGTGTCCTATGCCGGCAATATAATACTCCACGATCATATGAATTTCATGTGTGAAATTGTTTGCATATAACATGCCTTGCGCGACGCCACTCCCCTATAGAGGTTTTGTGATACGTTTTCCGAAAGGTAGTCTTTTTTCATATAGAAATTTTCTCAAATAAAATTTTGTTTGCATGTAAATTTTTTATTTCTTAAGCAATTTATTTCACATGTGATAATTATAGCTCTTATGAATATATCAAAATGATATAGTTTTAACATGTGAAACATTTTTTTTGGAGACACACTTGTATTGAGTACCATCATGCAATATAGCATTTTGTTGCATTAGTTGAATAATAAAACATTTAACTTAATATTTTATCAATCCATACAATATGTGGCCTATGCCGGCAACATATTACTCCACGGTCATATGAATTTCATATGTGAAATTTTTTTCATATAACATGCCTTGCGCGACACCACTCACCTATAGGGGTTTTGTGACACGTTTTCCGAAAGGTGACTTTTTTTCGTATAAAACTTTTTCTCAAATGAAATTTTATTCACATGTTAATTTTATATATCTTAGGCAATTTATTTTACATGTAAAATTTTTAACTCTTATGAATATTTCAAAATGATGTAGATTAAGTATGTGAAACATTTTTTTGGGAGACACACTTGTATTGAGTACCATCTTGCAAAATAGCATTTTGTTGCATTAATTTAATAATAAAACATTTAACTTTATTATTTTATCAATCCATATAATATGTGTCCTATGCCGGCAATATATTACTCTACGATCATATGAATTTCATATGTGACATTTTTTTCATATATCATGCCTTGCGCGATGCCACTCCTCCATAGAGGTTTTGTGACACGTTTTCCGAAAGGTAGCGTTTTTTTCATATAGAAATTTTCTCAAATAAAATTTTTTTTGCATGTAAATTTTATATTCCTTAAGCAATTTATTTCACGTGTGAAATTTATAACTCTTATGAATATATCAAAATGATGTAGTTTTAACATGTGAAACATTTTTTTTGAGACACACTTGTATTGACTACCTTCTTGCAATATAGCATTATGTTGCATTAAATTAAAATTAAAACATTTAACTCCATTATTTTATCAATCCATATAATATGTGTCCTATGCCGGCAATATATTACTCTACGATCATATGAATTTCATATGTGAAATTTTTTTCATATAACATGCCTTGCGCGACGCCACTCCCCTAAAGAGGTTTTGTGACACGTTTTCCGAAAGGTAGTCTTTTTTCATTTAGAAATTTTCTCAAATGAAATTTTTTTTGCATGTAAATTTTATTTTCCTTATGCAATTTATTTCACATGTGAAATTTTTAACTCTTATGAATATTTCAAAATGATGTAGATTAAATATGTGAAACATTTTTTTGGGAGACACACTTGTATTGAGTACCATCTTGCAAAATAGCATTTTGTTGCATTAATTTAATAATAAAACATTTAACTTTATTATTTTATCAATCCATATAATATGTGTCCTATGCCGGCAATATATTACTCTACGATCATATGAATTTCATATGTGACATTTTTTTCATATATCATGCCTTGCGCGATGCCACTCCTCCATAGAGGTTTTGTGACACGTTTTCCGAAAGGTAGCGTTTTTTTCATATAGAAATTTTCTCAAATAAAATTTTTTTTGCATGTAAATTTTATATTCCTTAAGCAATTTATTTCACATGTGAAATTTATAACTCTTATGAATATATCAAAATGATGTAGTTTTAACATGTGAAACATTTTTTTTGAGACACACTTGTATTGACTACCTTCTTGCAATATAGCATTATGTTGCATTAAATTAAAATTAAAACATTTAACTCCATTATTTTATCAATCCACATAATATGTGTCCTATGCCGGCAATATATTACTCCACGATCATATGAATTTCATGTGTGAAATTGTTTGCATATAACATGCCTTGCGCGACGTCACTCCTCCATAGAGGTTTTGTGACACGTTTTCCGAAAGGTAGCCTTTTTTTCATATAGAAATTTTCTCAAATAAAATTTTTTTTGCATTTATTTCACATGTGAAAATTATAGCTCTTATGAATATATCAAAATGATATAGTTTTAACATGTGAAACATTTTTTTTGAGACACACTTGTTGCTTGCGCCACACTACTTCCCAACAAAGGTTTTGTGACACGTTTTCCGAAAGGTAGTCTCTTTTCATATAGAAATTTTTTCAAATAAAATTTTTTTTGCATATAAGTTTTTTATTTCTTAAGCAATTTATTTCACATGTGAAATTTATAACTCTTATGAATATATATAAATGATGTAGTTTTAACATGTCAAACATTTTTTTTGAGACACACTTGTATTGATTACCATCTTCCAATATAGCTTTATGTTGCATTAATTTAATAATAAAACATTTAACTTAATATTTTATCAATCCATATAATATGTGACCTATGCCGGCAATATATTACTCCACGGTCTTATGAATTTCATATGTGAAATTTTTTTCATATATAATGCCTTGCCCGACGCTACTCCTCCATAGAGGTTTTGTGACACGTTTTCCGAAAGGTAGACTTTTTATACCCGCTATCCATAGGGTAGAAGGGTATTATAACTTAGTGCCAACAGAAAATGTATGTAACAGGCAGAAGGAGGCATCTCCGACCACATAAAGTATATATATTCTTGATCAGTGTCAACAGCCGAGACGATATAGCCATGTCCGTCTGTCCGTCTGTCCGTCTGTCTGTCTGTATGAACACCTGGATCTCAGAGACTATAAGACATAGAGACACCAAATTTGGCAAAACGGTTCCTTCATACCCTACGCAGGTCAAGTTTATTTCAAAAGTTGGATGCCACGCCCCCTTCGCCCACAATAAGCATTTATCTAGAGAAAGTCAAGTTTTTTTTTATGTAAATCGCGAAAGTTCTTTGTGTATCGATGTGTAATTTGGTAACCCATCTGCGCTTGACACTCTTAATATACCCTGTAATTTTGGTAAAAATCGGATAAGTAGAACAAAAGTTATTTGTTAAGTTATTTATTTAAATTGTTGTGCCCAGTGCATATGGACGTTTTAAGTGTGTGAATGACCTAGAGTTATCAAATTTGGTGACAGTATTCGTGTAGGTCTTACGCAGATCAAGTTTGTTTTAGATTTTTGCCACGCCCCTTTCCGCCCCCAAAAACTGTAAAAGCCGTAATAATAGACATAGAGCATTGAATTTTGGTATGCATAGTAACAATGATAGTCTGAATGACTCCTGTGAATTTGGTTGAGATCGAATAAAAAACGAGGAAGTTATTAAAGAATCAATTTTATATGTGAAATTCACTTGCAGCTGCTCACGCTTTGTTTGTTTAGTTGACAGTGTGACCATGTCGGTGTTGTGGATTTTTACCCGCTATTTTCAAATATATACAAACAAAACACAAGTTTCAGTATATTTTTGGTATATTTGTTGTTAAAATATCATTAAAATTTTTTTTTCTCTCGAAATGGGTTGCGGGTATCATACGGTCGAGCACTCTCGACTGTAGCTTTCTTACTTTTTACATGTGAAACATTTTTTTTTGAGACACACTTGTATTGAGTACCATCTTGCAATATAGCATTTTGTTGCATTAATTTAATAATAAAACATTTAACTTAATATTTTATCAATCCCTATAATATGTGACCTATGCCGGCAATATATTACTCCACGGTCTTATGAATTTCATATGTGAAATTTTTTCCATATATAATGCCTTGCGCGACACCACTCCTCCTTAGAGGTTTTTTGACACGTTTTCCGAAAGGTGACCTTTTTTCATATGAAACTTTTTTTTAAAGGAAATTTTTTTCACATGTAAATTTGCATGACTTTTATAAATTTAATGACATTCAATATGAATAATTTTGTTTTTAAATTTTGTGTCAATATGAGATATTGTGTTCACATTTGAAAAATTACTATATTTTACACACACCACTTCAGAGTCATATGAGTTTCACATGTTACAATTTTTTCATATTTCGTTGCTTGCGCGACACTACTTCCCTATAAAGGGTTTGTGACATGTTTTCCGAAGGGTAGTCTTTTTATACCCGCTACCCATAGGGTAGAAGGGTATTATGACTTAGTGCCAACAGAAAATGTATGTAACAGGCAGAAGGAGGCATCTCCGACCCCATAAAGTATATATATTCTTGATCAGCGTCAACAGCCGAGACGATATAGCCATGTCCGTCTGTCCGTCTGTCCGACTGTCCGTCTGTCCGTCTGTCCGTCTGTATGAACACCTAGATCTCAGAGACTATAAGAGGTAGAGCTACTAAATTTGGGGACAGTACTCCTATAGGTCCTACGCAGATCAAGTTTATTTCAAAAGTTGGATGCCACGCCCCTTTCCGCCCCCAAAAGTCTGTAAAAGCCGTAATAATGGACCTAGAGCATTGAATTTTGGTATGCATAATAATAATTATATTCTCAATGATTCCTGTGAATTTGGTTGAGATCGAATGAAAAACAAGGAAGTTATTAAAGAATCAATTTTATATGCAAAATTCACTTGCAGCTGCCCGCGCTTTGTTTGTTTAGTTGACAGTGTGACCATAACGGTGTTGTGGATTTTTACCCGCTATTTTCAAATATATACAAAAAAACAAGTTTTAGTATATTTGGTATATTTTTTGTTAAAATATCATTTAAGTTTTTTGTTTTCTCTCGAAATGGGTTGCGGGTATCATACGGTCGAGCACTCTCGACTGTAGCTTTCTTACTTGTTTCATATAGAAATTTTCTCAAAAAAAATTTTTTTTGCATGTACATTTTTTATTTCCTAAGCAATTTATTTCACATGTGATAATTATAGCTCTTATAAATATATCAAAATGATATAGTTTTAATATGTGAAAAATTTTTTTTAGACACACTTGTATTGATTACCATCTTGTAATATAGCTTTATGTTGCATTAATTTAATAATAAACAAGTAAGAAAACTACAGTCGAGAGTGCTCGACCGTATGATACCCGCAACCCATTTCGAGAGAAAAAAAAAATTTTAATGATATTTTAACAACAAATATACAAAAAATATACTGAAACTTGTGTTTTGTGTGTATATATTTGAAAATAGCGGGAAAAAATCCACAACACCGACATGGTCACACTGTCAACTAAACAAACAAAGTGTGAGCAGCTGCAAGTGAATTTTGCATACAAAATGGATTCTTTAATAACTTCCTCGTTTTTTATTCGATCTCAACCAAATTCACAGGAGTCATTCAGACTATCATTGTTATTATGCATACCAAAATTCAATGCTCTAGGTCTATTATTACGGCTTTTACAGTTTTTGGGGGCGGAAAGGGGCGTGGCAAAAATCTAAAACAAACTTGATCTGCGTAAGAGCTACATGAATACTGTCACCAAATTTGATATCTCTAGGTCATTCACACACTTAAAACGTCCATATGCACTGGGCACAAAAATTTTGATAAATAATTTCACGAATAACTTTTGTTCTACTTATCCGATTTGTACCAAAATTACAGGGTATATTAAGAGTGTCAAGCGCAGATGGGTTACCAAATTACACATCATTACACAAAAAACTTTTGGAGTTATTCGCGATTTACATAAAAAATAACTTGACTTTCTCTAGATAAATGTTTATTGTGGGCGAAGGGGGCGTGGCATCCAACTTTTGAAATTAACTTGACCTGCGTAGGGTATGAAGGAACCGTTTTGCCAAATTTGGTGTCTCTATGTCTTATAGTCTCTGAGATCCAGGTGTTCATACAGACGGACTATCGTCTCGGCTGTTGACGCTGATCAAGAATATATATACTTTATGGGGTCGGAGATGCCTCCTTCTGCCTGTTACATACATTTTCTGTTGGCACTAAGTCATAATACCCTTCTACCCTATGGGTAGCGGGTATAAACATTTAACTTAATATTTTATCAATCCATATAATATGTGACCTATGCCGGCAATATATTACTCCACGGTCTTATGAATTTCATATGTGAAATTTTTTTCATATATAATGCTTTGCGCGACGCTACTCCTCCATATAGGTTTTGTGACACGTTTTCCGAAAGGTGACCTTTTTTCATATGAAACTTTTTCTTAAAGGAAATCTTTTTCATATGCAAAATTTGCATGACTTTTATAAATTTAATGACATTCAATATGAATAATTTTGTTTTTAAATTTTGTGTCAATATGAGATATTGTGTTTACATTTGAAAAATTACTATATTTTACACACACCACTTCACAGTCATATGAGTTTCACATGTTACAATTTTGCATATTTCGTTGCTTGCGCGACACTACTTCCCTACAAAGGTTTTGTGACACGTTTTCCGAAAGGTAGCCTTTTTTCATATAGAAATTTTCTCAAATAAATTTTTTTTTGCATGTACATTTTTTATTTCCTAAGCAATTTATTTCACATGTGATTATTATAGCTCTTATGAATATATCAAAATTATATAGTTTTAACATGTGAAACATTTTTTTTGAGACACACTTGTATTGATTACAATCTTCCAATATAGCTTTATGTTGCATTAATTTAATAATAAAACATTTAACTTAATATTTTATCAATCCATATAATATGTGACCTATGCCGGCAATATATTACTCCACGGTCTTATGAATTTCATATGTGAGATTTTTTCATATAGAACGCCTTGCGCGACGCCACTCCCCTATAGAGGTTTTGTGACACGTTTTCCGAAAGGTAGCCTTTTTTCATATAGAAATTTTCTCAAATAAAAATTTTTTCGAATGTAAATTTTTTATTTCTTAAGCATTTTATTTCACATGTGAAATTTATAACTCTTATAAATATATAAAAATGATGTAGTTTTAACATGTAAAACATTTTTTTTTGAGACACATTTGTATTGAGTACCATCTTGCAATATAGCATTATGTTGCATTAATTTAATAATAAAACATTTAACTTCATTATTTTATCAATCCATATAATATGTGTCCTATGCCGGCAATATATTACTCCACGATCATATGAATTTCATGTGTGAAATTGTTTGCATTTGACATGCCTTGCGCGACGCCACTCCCCTACAAAGGTTTTGTGACACGTTTTCCGAAAGGTAGTCTTTTTTCATATAGAAATTTTCTCAAATAAAATTTTCTTTGCATTTATTTCACATGTGATAATTATAGCTCTTATGAATATATCAAAATGATATAGTTTTAATATGTGAAACATTTTTTTTGAGACACACTTGTTGCTTGCGCGACACTACTTCCCAACAAAGGTTTTGTGACACTTTTTCCGAAAGGTAGTCTCTTTTCATATAGAAATTTTTTCAAATAAAATTTTTTTTGCATATAAGTTTTTTATTTCTTAAGCAATTTATTTCACATGTGAAATTTATAACTCTTATAAATATATCAAAATGATGTAGTTTTAACATGTCAAACATTTTTTTTTGAGACACACTTGTATTGAGTACCATTTTGCAATATAGCATTATGTTGCATTAATTTAATAATAAAACATTTAACTCCATTATTTTATCAATCCATATAATATGTGTCCTATGCCGGCAATATATTACTTCACGGTCTTATGAATTTCATATGTGAAATTTTTTCCATATATAATGCCTTGCGCGACACCACTCCTCCTTAGAGTTTTTTTGACACGTTTTCCGAAAGGTGACCTTTTTTCATATGAAACTTTTTTTTAAAGGAAATTTTTTTTCATATGCAAAATTTGCATGACTTTTATAAATTTTATGATATTCAATATGAATAATTTTGTTTTTAAAATTTGTGTCAATATGAGATATTGTGTTTACATGTGAAAAATTACTATATTTGACACACACCACTTCACAGTCATATGAGTTTCACATGTTACAATTTTTTCATATTACGTTGCTTGCGCGACACTACTTCCCTACAAAGGTTTTGTGACACGTTTTCCGAAACTACTTTTCTTTTTTCATATAGAAATTTTTTTAAATAAAACTTTTTTTGCATGTAAATTTTATATTTCTTAAGCAATTTATTTCACATGTGAAATTTATAACTCTTGTTAATATATCAAAATGATGTAGTTTTAACATGTCAAAACATTTTATTTGAGACACACTTGTATTGAGTACCATCTTGCAATATAGCATTATGTTGCATTAATTTAATAATAAAACATTTAACTTTAATATTTTATCAATCCATATAATATGTGACCTATGCCGGCAACATTAACTCATCGGTCATATGAATTTCATATGTGAAATTTTTTTCATATAACATGCCTTGCGCGACACTACTTCCCTACAAAGGTTTTGTGACACTTTTTCCGAAAGGTTGTCTTTTTTCATATAGAAATTTTCTCAAATAAAATTTTTTTTGCATGTAAATTTTTTATTTCTTAAGCAATTTCTTTCACATGTGATAATTATAGCTCTTATGAATATATCAAAATGATATAGTCTTAACATGTAAAACATTTTTTTTTGAGACACACTTGTATTGAGTACCATCATGCAATATAGCATTTTGTTGCATTAATTCAATAATAAAACATTTAACTTCAATATTTTATCAATCCATATAATATGTGACCTATGCCGGCAACATTTTACTCATCCGTCATATGAATTTCATATGTGAAATTTATTTCATATAAGATGCCTTGCGCGACGCCACTCCCCTATAGAAGTTTTGTGATACGTTTTCCGAAAGGTAGTCTTTTTTCATATAGAAATTTTCTCAAATAAAATTTTGTTTGCATGTAAATTTTTTATTTCTTAAGCAATTTTTTTCACATGTGATAATTATAGCTCTTATGAATATATCAAAATGATATAGTTTTAACATGTGAATCATTTTTTTTTGAGACACACTTGTTTTGAGTACCATCTTGCAATATAGCATTATGTTGCATTAATTTACTAATAAAACATTTAACTCCATTATTTTATCAATCCATATAATATGTGTCCTATGCCGGCAATATATTACTCCACGGTCATTTGAATTTCATATGTGAAATTTTTTTCATATAACATGCCTTGCGCGACGCCACTCCCCTATAGAAGTTTTGTGATACGTTTTCCGAAAGGTAGTCTTTTTTCATATAGAAATTTTCTCAAATAAAATTTTGTTTGCATGTAAATTTTTTATTTCTTAAGCAATTTTTTTCACATGTGATAATTATAGCTCTTATGAATATATCAAAATGATATAGTTTTAACATGTGAAACATTTTTTTTGGAGACACACTTGTATTGAGTACCATCATGCAATATAGCATTTTGTTGCATTAATTCAATAATAAAACATTTAACTTTAATATTTAATCAATCCATATAATATGTGACCTATGCCGGCAATATATTACTCATCGGTCATATGAATTTCAAATGTGAAATTTTTTTCATATAACATGCCTTGCGCGACGCCACTCCTCCATAGAGGTTTTGTGACACGTTTTCCGAAAGGTAGACTTTTTTCATATGAAACTTTTTTCAAAGGAAATTTTTTTCATATGCAAAATTTGCATGACTTTTATAAATTTTATGATATTCAATATGAATAATTTAAATTTTGTGTCAATATGAGATATTTTGTTTACATGTGAAAAATTACTATATTTGGCACACACCACTTCACAGTCTTTTGAGTTTCACATGTTAAAATTTTTTCATATTTCGTTGCTTGCGCGACACTACTTCCCTACAAAGGTTTTGTGACACGTTTTCCGAAACTACTTTTCTTTTTTCATATAGAAATTTTTTTAAATAAAACTTTTTTTGCATGTAAATTTTATATTTCTTAAGCAATTTATTTCACATGTGAAATTTATAACTCTTGTTAATATATCAAAATGATGTAGTTTTAACATGTCAAAACATTTTATTTGAGACACACTTGTATTGAGTACCATCTTGCAATAAAGCATTGTGTTGCATTAATTTAATAATAAAACATTTAACTTTAATATTTTATCAATCCATATAATATGTGACCTATGCCGGCAACATTAACTCATCGGTCATATGAATTTCATATGTGAAATTTTATTCATATAACATGCCTTGCGCGACACTACTTCCCTACAAAGGTTTTGTGACACTTTTTCCGAAAGGTTGTCTTTTTTCATATAGAAATTTTCTCAAATAAAATTTTTTTTGCATGTAAATTTTTTATTTCTTAAGCAATTTCTTTCACATGTGATAATTATAGCTCTTATGAATATATCAAAATGATATAGTTTTAACATGTAAAACATTTTTTTTTGAGACACACTTGTATTGAGTACCATCATGCAATATAGCATTTTGTTGCATTAATTCAATAATAAAACATTTAACTTCAATATTTTATCAATCCATATAATATGTGACCTATGCCGGCAACATATTACTCCACGGTCATATGAATTTCATATGTGACATTTTTTTCATATAACATGCCTTGCGCGACACCACTCCCCTATAGAGGTTTTGTGACACGTTTTCCGAAAGGTGACTTTTTTTCGTATAAAACTTTTTCTCCAATGAAATTTTATTCACATGTTAATTTTATATATCTTAGGCAATTTATTTCACATGTGAAATTTATAACTCTTATGAATATATAAAAATGATGTAGTTTTAACATGTGAATCATTTTTTTTTGAGACACACTTGTTTTGAGTACCATCTTGCAATATAGCATTATGTTGCATTAATTTACTAATAAAACATTTAACTCCATTATTTTATCAATCCATATAATATGTGTCCTATGCCGGCAATATATTACTCCACGGTCATTTGAATTTCATATGTGAAATTTTTTTCATATAACATGCCTTGCGCGACGCCACTCCCCTATAGAGGTTTTGTGACACGTATTCCGAAAGGTAGTCTTTTTCATATAGAAATTTTCTAAAAGTAAATTTTTTTCATATGAAAAATTTTCAAAACTTTTATAAATTTAATGATATTCAATATCAATTATTTTGTTTTTAAATTTTGTGTCAAAAAGAGATAGTGTGTTCACATGTGAAAAATTACAATATTTGACACACACGACTTCACAGTTATATGAGTTTCACATTTCAAATGTTTTCATATTACGTTGCTTGCGCGACACTACTTCCCTACAAAGGTTTTGTGACACGTTTTCCGAAAGGTAGTCTTTTTTTATATAGAAATTTTCTCAAATAAAATTTTTTTTGCATGTAAATTTTTCATTTCTTAAGCAATTTATTTCACAAGTGATGGTTGTAACTCTTATGAATATATAAAAATTATGTAGTTTTAACATGTCAAATATTTTTTTTGAGACACACTTGTATTGATTACCATCTTCCAATATAGCTTTATGTTGCATTAGTTGAATAATAAAACATTTAACTTAATATTTTATCAATCCCTATAATATGTGACCTATGCCGGCAATATATATCTCTCCGGTCATATGAATTTCATATGTGAAATTTTTTTTATATAACATGCCTTGCGCGACACCGCTCCCCTATAGAGGTGTCGTGAAACGATTTCCGAAAGGTGTCATTTTTTCATATGAAACTTTTTCTCAAATGAAATTTTTTTCACATATTAATTTTATATTTCTTAAGCAATTTATTTCACATGTGAAATTTATAACTCTTGTGAATATATCGAAATGATGTAGTTTTAACATGTGAAACATTTTTTTTGAGACACACTTGTATTGAGTACAATCTTCCAATATAGCATTATGTTGCATTAATTTAATAATAAAACATTCAACTTTAATATTTAATCAATCCATATAATATGTGACCTATGCCGGCAATATATTACTCATCGGTCATATGAATTTCAAATGTGAAATTTTTTTCA
Source organism: Drosophila immigrans (assembly GCA_963583835.1). NCBI lineage: Eukaryota > Metazoa > Arthropoda > Insecta > Diptera > Drosophilidae > Drosophila > Drosophila immigrans. The sequence goes on along the minus strand of OY757142.1, from coordinate 41,354,881 downwards.
TATAACATGCCTTGCGCGACACCACTCCCCTATAGAGGTTTTGTGACACGTTTTCCGAAAGGTAGACTTTTTTCATATGAAACTTTTTTCAAAGGAAATTTTTTTCATATGCAAAATTTTTCATGACTTTTATAACTTTAATGATATTGAATATGAATAATTTTGTTTTTAAATTTAGTGTCAATATGAGATATTGTGTTCACATGTGAAAAATTCCTATATTTGACACACACCACTTCACAGTCATATGAGTTTCACATGTTAAAATTTTTTCATATTTCGTTGCTTGCGCGACACTTCTTCCCTACAAAGGTTTTGTGACACGTTTTCCGAAACTACTTTTCTTTTTTCATATAGAAATTTTCTTAAATAAAACTTTTTTTGCATGTAAATTTTATATTTCTTAAGCAATTTATTTCACATGTGAAATTTATAACTCTTGTTAATAACTCTTGTTAATATTTCAAAATGATGTAGTTTTAACATGTGAAACATTTTTTTTGAGACACACTTGTATTGAGTACCATCTTGCAATAAAGCATTATGTTGCATTAATTTAATAATAAAACATTTAACTTCAATATTTTATCAATCCATATAATATGTGACCTATGCCGGCAACATTTTACTCATCGGTCATATGAATTTCATATGTGAAATTTTTTTCATATAACATGCCTTGCGCGACGCCACTCCCCTATAGAGGTTTTGTGACACGTTTTCCGAAAGGTAGCCTTTTTTCATATAGAAATTTTCTCAAATAAAACTTTTTTTGCATGTAAATTTTATATTTCTTAAGCAATTTATTTCACATGTGAAATTTATAACTCTTGTGAATATAACGAAATGATGTAGTTTTAACATGTGAAACATTTTTTTTTTTTTGACACACTTGTATTGAGTACAATCTTCCAATATAGCATTATGTTGCATTAATTTAACAATAAAACATTTAACTTCAATATTTTATCAATCCATATAATATGTGACCTATGCCGGCCATATATTACTCCACGGTCATATGAATTTCATATGTGAAATTTTTTTCATATAACATGCCTTGCACGACGCCACTCCCCTATAGAGGTTTTGTGACACGATTTCCGAAAGGTAGCCTTTTTTCATATAGAAATTTTCTCAAATAAAATTTTTTTTGCATGTAAATTTTTTATTTCTTAAGCAATTTGTTTCACATGTGATGGTTGTAACTCTTATGAATATATCAAAATGATGTAGTTTTAACATGTGAAACATTTTTTTTGAGACACACTTGTATTGATTACCATCATCCAATATAGCTTTATGTTGCATTAATTTAATACTAAAACATTTAACTTAATATTTTATCAATCCCTATAATATGTGACCTATGCCGGCAATATATTACTCCACGGTCATGTGAATTTCATATGTGACATTTTTTTCATATAACCTACCTTGCGCGACACCACTCCCCTATAGAGGTTTTGTGACACGTTTTCCGAAAGGTGACTTTTTTTCATATGAAACTTTTTCTCAAATGAAATTTTTTTCACATGTTAATTTTATATTTCTTAAGCAATTTATTTCACATGTGAAATTTATAACTCTTATGAATAAATCAAAATGATGTAGTTTTAATGTGTAAAACATTTTTTTTGGAGACACAATTGTATTGAGTACCATCTTGCAATATAGCATTTTGTTGCATTAATTTAATAATAAAACATTTAACTACAATATTTTATCAATCCATATAATATATGACCTATGCCGGCAACATTTTATTCATCGGTCATATGAATTTCATATGTGAAATTTTTTTTATATAACATGCCTTGCGCGACACCACTCCCGTATAGATGTTTTGTGACACGTTTTCCAAAAGGTGTCATTTTTTCATATGAAACTTTTTCTCAAAGGAAATTTTTTTCATATGAAAAATTATCATGACTTTTATAAATTTTATGATATTCAATATCAATAATTTTGTTTTTAAATTTTGTGTCAATAACAGATAGTGTGTTCACATGTGAAAAATTACAATATTTGACACAAACGACTTCACAGTCATATGAGTTTCACATGTTCAAATTTTTTCATATTACGTTGCTTGCGCGACACTTCTTCCCTACAAAGGTTTTGTGACACGTTTTCCGAAAGGTAGTCTTTTTTCATATAGAAATTTTCTCAAATAAAATTTTTCTTGCATGTAAATTTTTTATTTGTTTAGCAATTTATTTCACATGTGATGGTTGTAACTCTTATGAATATATCAAAATGATGTAGTTTTAACATGTGAAATATTTTTTTTGAGACACACTTGTATTGATTACCATCTTCCAATATAGCTTTATGTTGCATTAATTTAATAATAAAACATTTAACATAATATTTTATCAATCCCTATAATATGTGACTTATGCCGGCAATATATATCTCTCCGGTCATATGAATTTCATATGTGAAATTTTTTTCATATAACATGCCTTGCGCGACACCGCTCCCCTATAGAGGTTTTGTGACACGATTTCCGAAAGGTGACTATTTTTCATATGAAACTTTTTCTCAAATGAAATTTTTTTCACATGCAAAATTTGAATGAATTTTATAAATTTTATGATGAATAATTTTTTTTTTAAATTTTGTGTCAATATGAGATATTTTGTTTACATGTGAAAAGTTACTATATTTTACACACACCACTTCACAGTCATATGAGTTTCACATGTTTGAATTTTTTCATATTACGTTGCTTTCGCGACACGACTTCCCTACAAAGGTTTTGTGACACGTTTTCCGAAAGGTAGTCTTTTTTCATATAGAAATTTTTTCAAATAAAACTTTTTTTGCATGTAAATTTTATATTTCTTAAGCAATTTATTTCACATGTGAAATTTATAACTCTTATGAATATATCAAAATTATGTAGTTTTAATATGTGAAACATTTTTTTTGGAGACACACTTGTATTGAGTACCATCTTGCAATATAGCATTTTGTTGCATTAATTTAATAATAAAACATTTAATTTCAATATTTTATCAATCCATATAATATATGACCTATGCCGGCAACATTTTACTCATCGGTCATATGAATTTCATATGTGAATTTTTTTTATATAACATGCCTTGCGCGACACCACTCCCTTATAGATGTTTTGTGACACGTTTTCCGAAAGGTGTCATTTTTTCATATGAAACTTTTTCTCAAAGGAAATTTTTTTCATATGAAAAATTTTCATGACTTTTATAAATTTTATGATGAATAATTTTGTTTTTAAAATTTGTGTCAATAAGAGATAGTGTGTTCACATGTGAAAAATAACTATATTTGACACACACGACTTCACAGTCATATGAGTTTTACATGTTAAAATTTTTTCATATTACGTTGCTTGCGCGACACTACTTCCCTACAAATGTTCTGTGACACGTTTTCCGAAAGAAAGCCTTTTTTCATAAAGAAATTTTCTCAAATAAAATTTTTCTTGCATGTAAATTTTTTATTTGTTTAGCAATTTATTTCACATGTGATGGTTGTAACTCTTATGAATATATCAAAATGATGTAGTTTTAACATGTGAAACATTTTTTTTTAGACACACTTGTATTGACTACCATCCTTCAATATAGCATTAAGTTGCATTAATTTAATAATAAAACATCTAACTTCAATATTTTATCAATCCCTATAATATGTGACCTATGCCGGCAATATATTACTCCACGGTCATATGAATTTCATATGTGAAATTTTTTTCATATAACATGCCTTGCGCGACGCCACTCCCCTATAGAGGTTTTGTGACACGTTTTCCGAAAGGTGACTTTTATCATATGAAACTTTTTCTGAAAGCAAATTTTTTTCATATGCAAAATTTGCATGACTTTTATAAATTTTATGACATTCAATATGAATAATTTTGTTTTTAAATTTCGTGTCAATATGAGATATTGTGTTTACATGTGAAAAATTACTATATTTTACATACACCACTTCACAGTCATATGAGTTTCACATGTTACAATTTTGCATATTTCGTTGCTTGCGCGAAACTACTTCCCTACAAAGATTTTGTGACATGTTTTCCGAAAGGTAGTCTTTTTTCTTATAGAAATTTTCTCAAATAAAATCTTTTTTGCATGTAAATTTTATATTTCTTAAGCAATTTATTTCACATGTGAAATTTAAAACTCTTGTGAATATATCAAAATGATGTAGTTTTTACATGTGAAACATTTTTTTTGAGACACACTTGTATTGAGTACCATCTTGCCATATAGCATTATGTTGCATTAATTCAATAATAAAACATTTAACGTCATTATTTTATCAATCCATATAATATGTGTCCTATGCCGGCAATAAATTATTCCACGATCATATGAATTTCTTATGTGAAATTTTTTTCATATAACAATTTATTTCACATGTGATAATTATAGCTCTTATGAATATATCAAAATGACATAGTTTTAACATGTGAAACATTTTTTTTTGAGACACACATGTATTGAGTACCATCTTGCAATAACTTAATATTTTATCAATCCCTATAATATGTGACCTATGCCGGCAATATATTACTCCACGGTCATATGAATTTTATATGTGAAATTTTTTTCATATAACATGCCTTGCGCGAAACCACTCCTCCATAGAGGTTTTGTGACACGTTTTCCGAAAGGTAGACTTTTTTCAAAGGAAATTTTTTTCATATGCAAAACTCTTATGAATATATCAAAATGATATAGTTTTAACATATAAAACTTTTTTTTTTTGAGACACACTTGTATTGAGTACCATTTTGCAATATAGCATTATGTTGCATTAATTTAATAATAAAACATTTAACTTCAATATTTTTTCAATCCATATAATATGTGACCTATGCCGGCAACATAATACTCCACGGTCATATAAATTTCATATGTGAATTTATTTTCATATATCATGCCTTGCGCGAAACTACTCCTCCATAGAGTTTTTGTGAGACGTTTTCCGAAAGGTGACTTTTTTTCAAATGAAATCTTTTCTCAAATGAAATTTTATTCACAAGTTAATTTTATATTTCTTAAGCAATTTATTTCACATGTAAAATTTGTAACTCTTATGATTATATTAAAATGATGTAGATTTAATATGTGAAACATTTTTTTTGGAGACACACTTGTATTGAGTACCATCTTGCAATATAGCATATTGTTGCATTAATTTAATAATAAAACATTTAACTTTATAATTTTATCAATCCATATAATATGTGTCCTATGCCGGCAATACATTACTCTACGATCATATGAATTTCATGTGTGACATTTTTTTCATATGACATGCCTTGCGTGACGCCACTCCCCTATAGAGGTTTTGTGATACATTTTCCAAAAGGTAGCCTTTTTTTATGTAGAAATTTTCTCAAATAAAATTTTGTTTGCATGTAAATTTTATATTCCTTAAGCAATTTATTTCACATGTGAAATTTATAACTCTTATGAATATATCAAAATGATGTAGTTTTAACATGTGAAAAATTTTTTTTTGAGACACACTTGTATTGAGTACCATCTTGCAATATAGCAGAATGTTGCATTAATCTATATATATAAAAATGAATCGCTGTTCGTTAGTCTCACTAAAACTCGAGAACGGCTGAACGGATTTATCTTATCTTAGTCTTGAAATGTTCGTGGATGTCTAGGGAAGGTTTAAAAGCCGAGAAAAAATCGAATAATTTCCGGGAAAACCCTAAAAATAGACAACGTTTTCTAAATAATATGTAGAGTCAATTTGAACTTTATTGCTATTCAATAAAGTTCATATTCAATTATAATCACTCATCACTGTTGTCTAAGCAATTTAGGTGTGTTCCTAACGTCAACGAGTCAATTTGTAATTTATTACCGCTGCATAAAGTTCAAATTCAATCATATCTATCAAAATAGTCTTCGCGTGCGCTTTGAAGGATCTAATGTCGCGTTCCGAAAATAAACAAAAGTGAATCGCGAACGCGACAAAAAATGTAATAAACCATTAGTAGTACTGATTTTCAATTAATTTGGTCGGCTTTGCGAAACTTAATTTTAGCTAACTTCAGTTGTAACTGTATCAGATTATTTTTTTAAGTTCGATAAATCTTAAGTTTTGTCACAAATTTCTGAACACAACCATAATATTTGACATTAGATTTGAATATTGACAACCAACTAATATGTCAATCATTCTGTCGCACTTCAGAACACGGAGATTTATGGCTTAAAGGTTAACTCCAAAAAAATAAATAGAAAAATCATAACACGGAAAAAAAGTATTACGATTGACGATATTGTGTTACGATCATAGTTACGATATTCTATGAGTGCATCCTTCTATCTTTGTGAGTGACGATTACCGTTAAGTGTGCGAGAACTTTCTTTACTTTTGTGATAGTGACATTCCAAGTAGTGTGCTCTTTTTTTGTTGATATTTTGTGATAGTGACACTTTACTGTTATGTTACTGTTAAGTGAGCGAGAAATTTTCTCACTTTGATTAATTACGTTACGATGCCGAGGAGAAGACGACCTGACTTAGGTCGTCGCAGTCAATCAAATGTGCGAAGAGCTACCTCACGTGCTAACCGCACTGATGACCAGAGAGAGACAGATCAAGAAAATAGTCGTATTGCTATGTCAGAATTGCGTTATTTATTTAGTGACAATGAAGTGGATAGGCTTAGAATGCAACGAGTTCGTGCACATCAAACACAACAACAGCGAGCACGACATAATGAAATTGAGCGAATCCGCAGACGCAGTACTCCTGTGATTCTTGAACGAGCTGCATTCCACTATGATCCGGCAATTGATTATTGTGCCGACAAATCGGTAACAATTGGGGAAATGAAAATAGTTTGTAAATATTTTAAGGCGTTAAAATACACTGGTGAATCTACTGGATTATGTTGTGCTGGAGGCAAAGTAAAATTGCCACAATTGGTCCCACCACCAGATCCTTTACGCTCTTTAGTTTCTGGGATTGGAAATGATTCTAAGCACTTCTTGGCCAACATTCAGAAATATAACAACTGTTTCCAGATGACATCATTTGGCGCTACACATATTATGCAAGACAATTTCATGCCCACTTTCAAGGTATTATATATTAATGTAATTAATTAAATAATTAACAAAATTAAAAATTTTATAGATACAAGGACAAATTTATCACTTACTGGGGGCACTGTTACCACTACCTGATGCAGATCATCAATTTTTACAAATTTATTTAATGGGCAATTCAGATGCGGAAGTTGATAATCGTTGTGCTCACAATCCAACAGTGAAGAGAACCATTGTCCAAGAATTACAAATGTTTCTTCATCAGAATAACAATTTAGTAAACATGTTCAAAATAGCATTGGATCGGATGCCATCTGATAGCCATAATATTATCATTCGAGCTGACAAAACACCTGCCGGTGAACACACAAGGAGGTTTAATTCACCTACCATTGATGAAGTGGCTGTTGTCATTGTGGGAGAAAATTTACAATCTAGAGATATTGTGCTTCATCGTCGGAATAGTGACTTAAAACGTGTATCTGAAACACATAGGAGCTATGATGGATTACAATATCCTTTGATCTTCTGGCAGGGGGAAGATGGATACCATTTTAATATCAAAATGGTAAATCCAGTAACAGGTAAATAAATTGAGCAGGATTAAATAATATTTTTAAATTCAATTCATCTAAGAAACATTTATTGTTTTTGATTGCAGGTGCTGAAATCAACAAAAAAGTTAGTGCTATGAATTTCTATTCATACAGATTCATGATCCGTCAAGGTGAAATAAATCATATTTTGATGTGTCAACGACTTAATTATTTATAAATTAATTTATACCAAAGTTTAGGTCTTTTATTTATCGATTGAGGCAGTACGAAGTCTGCCGGGTCAGCTAGTTTACTAATAAAACATTTAACTCCATTATTTTATCAATCCATATAATATGTGTCCTATGCCGGCAATATAATACTCCACGATCATATGAATTTCATGTGTGAAATTGTTTGCATATAACATGCCTTGCGCGACGCCACTCCCCTATAGAGGTTTTGTGATACGTTTTCCGAAAGGTAGTCTTTTTTCATATAGAAATTTTCTCAAATAAAATTTTGTTTGCATGTAAATTTTTTATTTCTTAAGCAATTTATTTCACATGTGATAATTATAGCTCTTATGAATATATCAAAATGATATAGTTTTAACATGTGAAACATTTTTTTTGGAGACACACTTGTATTGAGTACCATCATGCAATATAGCATTTTGTTGCATTAGTTGAATAATAAAACATTTAACTTAATATTTTATCAATCCATACAATATGTGGCCTATGCCGGCAACATATTACTCCACGGTCATATGAATTTCATATGTGAAATTTTTTTCATATAACATGCCTTGCGCGACACCACTCACCTATAGGGGTTTTGTGACACGTTTTCCGAAAGGTGACTTTTTTTCGTATAAAACTTTTTCTCAAATGAAATTTTATTCACATGTTAATTTTATATATCTTAGGCAATTTATTTTACATGTAAAATTTTTAACTCTTATGAATATTTCAAAATGATGTAGATTAAGTATATGAAACATTTTTTTGGGAGACACACTTGTATTGAGTACCATCTTGCAAAATAGCATTTTGTTGCATTAATTTAATAATAAAACATTTAACTTTATTATTTTATCAATCCATATAATATGTGTCCTATGCCGGCAATATATTACTCTACGATCATATGAATTTCATATGTGACATTTTTTTCATATATCATGCCTTGCGCGATGCCACTCCTCCATAGAGGTTTTGTGACACGTTTTCCGAAAGGTAGCGTTTTTTTCATATAGAAATTTTCTCAAATAAAATTTTTTTTGCATGTAAATTTTATATTCCTTAAGCAATTTATTTCACATGTGAAATTTATAACTCTTATGAATATATCAAAATGATGTAGTTTTAACATGTGAAACATTTTTTTTGAGACACACTTGTATTGACTACCTTCTTGCAATATAGCATTATGTTGCATTAAATTAAAATTAAAACATTTAACTCCATTATTTTATCAATCCATATAATATGTGTCCTATGCCGGCAATATATTACTCCACGATCATATGAATTTCATATGTGAATATTTTTTTCATATAACATGCCTTGCGCGACGCCACTCCCCTAAAGAGGTTTTGTGACACGTTTTCCGAAAGGTAGTCTTTTTTCATATAGAAATTTTCTCAAATGAAATTTTTTTGCATGTAAATTTTATTTTCCTTATGCAATTTATTTCACATGTGAAATTTATAACTCTTATGAATATATCAAAATGATGTAGTTTTAACATGTCAAACATTTTTTTTTGAGACACACTTGTATTGAGTACCATCTTGCAATATAGCATTATGTTGCATTAATTTACTAATAAAACATTTAACTCCATTATTTTATCAATCCATATAATATGTGTCCTATGCCGGCAATATATTACTCCACGATCATATGAATTTCATGTGTGAAATTGTTTGCATATAACATGCCTTGCGCGACGTCACTCCTCCATAGAGGTTTTGTGACACGTTTTCCGAAAGGTAGCCTTTTTTTCATATAGAAATTTTCTCAAATAAAATTTTTTTTGCATTTATTTCACATGTGAAAATTATAGCTCTTATGAATATATCAAAATGATATAGTTTTAACATGTGAAACATTTTTTTTGAGACACACTTGTTGCTTGCGCGACACTACTTCCCAACAAAGGTTTTGTGACACGTTTTCCGAAAGGTAGTCTCTTTTCATATAGAAATTTTTTCAAATAAAATTTTTTTTGCATATAAGTTTTTTATTTCTTAAGCAATTTATTTCACATGTGAAATTTATAACTCTTATGAATATATATAAATGATGTAGTTTTAACATGTCAAACATTTTTTTTTGAGACACACTTGTATTGAGTACCATATTGCAATATAGCATTATGTTGCATTAATTTAATAATAAAACATTTAAATTCATTATTTTATCAATCCATATAATATGTGACCTATGCCGGCAATATATTCTTCCACGGTCATATGAATTTCATATGTGAAATTTTTTTCATATAACATGCCTTGCGCGACGCCACTCCTCCATAGATGTTTTGTGACACGTTTTCCGAAAGCTAACCTTTTTTCATATGAAACTTTTTCTCAAAGAAAATTTTTTTCATATGCAAAATTTGCATGACTTTTATAAATTTTATGACATTCAACATGAATAATTTTGTTTTTAAATTTCGTATCAGTGTGAGATATTGTGTTTACATGTGAAAAATTACTATATTTTACACACACCACTTCACAGTCATATAAGTTTCACATGTTACAATTTTTTCAGATTTCGTTGCTTGCGCGACACTACTTCCCTACAAAGGTTTTGTGACACGTTTTCCGAAAGGTAGTCTCTTTTCACATTGAAATTTTTTCAAATAAAATTTTTTTGCATATAAGTTTTTTATTTCTTAAACAAATTAATTTCACATGTGAAATTTATAACTCTTATGAATATATCAAAATGATGTAGTTTTAACATGTCAAACATTTTTTTTTGAGACACACTTGTATTGAGTACCATCTTGCAATATAGCATTATGTTGCATTAATTTACTAATAAAACATTTAACTCCATTTTTTTATCAATCCCTATAATATGTGTCCTATGCCGGCAATATATTACTCCACGATCATATGAATTTCATATGTGAAATTTTTTTCATATAACATGCCTTGCGTGACGCCACTCCCCTATAGAGGTTTTGTGACACGTTTTCCGAAAGGTAGCCTTTTTTCATATAAAAATTTTCTCAAATAAAATTTTGTTTGCATGTACATTTTTTATTTCTTAAGCAATTTATTTCACATGTGAAATTTATAACTCGTATGAATATATTAAAATGATATAGTCTTAACATGTGAAACATTTTTTTTGAGACACACTTGTATTGAGTACCATCTTGCAATATAGCATTATGTTGCATTAATTTAATAATAAAACATTTAACTTCAATATTTTATCAATCCATATAATATGTGACCTTTGCCGGCAACATATTACTCATCGGTCATATGAATTTCATATGTGAATTTTTTTCATATAACATGCCTTGCGCGACACTACTTCCCTACAAAGGTTTTGTGACAGGTTTTCCGAAAGGTAGTCTTTTTTCATATAGAAATTTTGTCAAATAAAATTTTTTTTGCATGTAAATTTTATATTCCTTAAGCAATTTGTTTCATATGTGATGGTTGTAACTCTTATGAATATATCAAAATGATATAGTTTTAATATGTGAAACATTTTTTTTGAGACACACTTGTTGCTTGCGCGACACTACTTCCCAACAAAGGTTTTGTGACACGTTTTCCGAAAGGTAGTCTCTTTTCATCTAGAAATTTTTTCAAATAAAATTTTTTTTGCATATAAGTTTTTTATTTCTTAAGCAATTTATTTCACATGTGAAATTTATAACTCTTATGAATATATCAAAATGATGTAGTTTAAACATGTGAAACATTTTTTTTTGAGACACATTTGTATTGAGTACCATCTTGCAATATAGCATTATGTTGCATTATTTTAATAATAAAACATTTAAATTCATTATTTTATCAATCCATATAATATGTGACCAATGCCGGCAATATATTCTTCACCGGTCATATGAATTTCATATGTGAAATTTTTTTCATATAACATGCCTTGCGCGACGCCACTCCTCCATAGCGGTTTTGTGACACGTTTTCCGAAAGGTAACCTTTTTTCATATGAAACTTTTTCTCAAAGCAAATTTTTTTCATATGCAAAATTTGCATGACTTTTATAAATATTATGACATTCAATATGAATAATTTTGTTTTTAAATTTCGTGTCAATATGAGATATTGTGTTAACATGTGAAAAATTACTATATTTTACACACACCACTTCACAGTCATATGAGTTTCACATGTTACAATCTATTTATATTACGTTGCTTGCGCGACACTACTTCCCTACAAAGGTTTTGCGGCACGTTTTCCGAAAGGTAGACTTTTTTCATATGAAACTTTTTTCAAAGAAAATTTTTTTCACATGTAAATTTTTCATGGCTTTTATAACTTTAATGACATTCAATATGAATAATTTTGTTTTTAAATTTTGTGTCAATATGAGATATTGTGTTCATATGTGAAAAATTACTATATTTGACACACACCACTTCACAGTCATATGAGTTAAAAATGTTAACATTTTTGCATATTTCGTTGCTTGCGCGACACTACTTCCCTACAAAGGTTTTGTGACACGTTTTCTGAAAGGTAGTCTCTTTTCATATAGAAATTTTTTCAAATAAAATTTTTTTTGCATACAAGTTTTTTATTTCTTAAGCAATTTATTTCACATGTGAAATTTATAACTCTTATGAATATATCAAAATGATGTAGTTTTAACATGTCAAACATTTTTTTTTGAGACACACTTGTATTGAGTACCATTTTGCAATATAACATTATGTTGCATTAATTTAATAATAAAACATTTAACTCCATTATTTTATCAATCCATATAATATGTGTCCTATGCCGGCAATATATTACTCCACGATCATATGAATTTCATATGTGAAATTTTTTTCATATAACATGCCTTGCGCGACGCCACTCCCCTATAGAGGTTTTGTGACACGTTTTCCGAAAGGTAGTCTTTTTTCATATAGAAATTTCTCAAATGAAATTTTTTTTGCATGTAAATTTTTATTTTCCTTAAGCAATTTATTTCACATGTGAAATTTATAACTCTTATGAATATATCAAAATGATAAAGTTTTAACATGTCAAATATTTTTTTTTTAGACACACTTGTATTGAGTACCATCTTGCAATATAGCATTATGTTGCATTAATTTACTAATAAAACATTTAACTCCATTTTTTTATCAATCCATATAATATGTGTCCTATGCCGGCAATATATTACTCCACGATCATATGAATTTCATATGTGAAATTTTTTTCATATAACATGCCTTGCGCGACGCCACTCCCCTATAGAGGTTTTGTGACACGTTTTCCGAAAGGTAGTCTTTTTTCATGTAGAAATTTTCTCAAATAAAATTTTTTTTGCATGTAAATTTTTTATTTCTTAAGCAATTTATTTCACATGTGAAATTTATAACTCGTATGAATATATTAAAATAATAAAGTTTTAACATGTAAAACATTTTTTTTGAGACACACTTGTATTGAGTACCATCTTGCAATATAGCATTTTGTTGCATTAATTTAATAATAAAACATTTAACTTCAATATTTTATCAATCCATATAATATGTGACCTATGCCGGCAATATATAACTCCACGATCATATGAATTTCATTTGTGAAATTTTTTTCATATAACATGCCTTGCGCGACGCCACTCCCCTATAGAGGTTTTGTGACACGTTTTCCGAAAGGTAGTCTTTTTTCATGTAGAAATTTTCTCAAATGAAATTTTTTTTGCATGTAAATTTTATTTTCCTTAAGCAATTTATTTCACATGTGAAATTTATAACTCTTATGAATATATCAAAATGATGGAGTTTTAGCATGTCAAACATTTTTTTTTGAGACACACTTGTATTGAGTACCGTCTTGCAATATAGCTTTATGTTGCATTAATTTACTAATAAAACATTTAACTCCATTATTTAATCAATCCATATAATATGTGTCCTATGCCGGCAATATATTACTCCACGATCATATGAATTTCATATGTGAAATTTTTTTCATATAACATGCCTTGCGCGACGCCACTCCCCTATAGAGGTTTTGTGACACGTTTTCCGAAAGGTAGTCTCTTTTCATATAGAAATTTTCTCAAATAAAATTTTGTTTGCATGTAAATTTTATATTCCTTAAGCAATTTATTTCACATGTGAAATTTATAACTCTTATGAATATATCAAAATGATGTAGTTTTAACATGTGAAACATTTTTTTTTGAGACACACTTGTATTGAGTACCATCTTGCAATATAGCATTATGTTGCATTAATTTACTAATAAAACATTTAACTCCATTATTTTATCAATCCATATAATATGTGTCCTATGCCGGTAATATATTACTCCACGGTCATATGAATTTCATATGTGACACTTTTTTCATATAACATGCCTTGCGCGACGCCACTCCCCTATAGAGGTTTTGTGACACGTTTTCCGAAAGGTATTCTTTTTTCATATAGAAATTTTCTCAAATAAAATTTTGTTTGCATGTAAATTTTTTATTTCTTAAGCAATTTTTTTCACATGTGATAATTATAGCTCTTATGAATATATCAAAATGATATAGTTTTAACATGTGAAACATTTTTTTGGAGACACACTTGTATTGAGTACCATCTTGCAATATAGCATTTTGTTGCATTAATTCAATAATAAAACATTTAACTTCAATATTTTATCAATCCATATAATATGTGACCTATGCCGGCAATATATTACTCCACGGTCATATGAATTTCATATGTCAAATTTTGTTCAAATAACATGCCTTGCGCGACGCCACTCCCCTATAGAGGTTTTGTGACACGTTTTCCGAAAGATAGACTTTTTTCATATGAAACTTTTTTCAAAGGAAATTTTTTTCATATGCAAAATTTGCATGACTTTTATAAATTTTATGACATTCAATATGAATACTTTTGTTTTTAAATTTCGTGTCAATATGAGATATTGTGTTTACATGTGAAAAATTACTATATTTTACACACACCACTTCACAGTCATATGAGTTTCACATGTAACAATTTATTTATATTACGTTGCTTGCGCGACACTACTTCCCTACAAAGGTTTTGTGGCACGTTTTCCGAAAGGTAGACTTTTTTCATTTGAAACTTTTTTCAAAGAAAATTTTTTTCACATGTAAATTTTGCATGGCTTTTATAACTTTAATGATATTCAATATGAATAATTTTGTTTTTAAATTTTGTGTCAATATGAGATATTGTGTTCACATGTGAAAAATTACTATATTTGACACACACCACTTCACAGTCATATGAGTTTCACATGTTACAATTTTTTCACATTTCGTTGCTTGCGCGACACTATTTCCCTACAAAGGTTTTGTGACACGTTTTCCGAAAGGTAGTCTTTTTTCATGTAGAAATTTTCACAAATAAAATTTTTTTTGCATGTAAATTTTTTATTTCTTAAGCAATTTATTTCACATGTGAAATTTATAACTCGTATGAATATATTAAAATAATATAGTTTTAACATGTAAAACAATTTTTTTGAGACACACTTGTATTGAGTACCATCTTGCAATATAGCATTTTGTTGCATTAATTTAATAATAAAACATTTAACTTCAATATTTTATCAATCCATATAATATGTGACCTATGCCGGCAATATATAACTCCACGATCATATGAATTTCATTTGTGAAATTTTTTTCATATAACATGCCTTGCGCGACGCCACTCCCCTATAGAGGTTTTGTGACACGTTTTCCGAAAGGTAGTCTTTTTTCATGTAGAAATTTTCTCAAATGAAATTTTTTTTGCATGTAAATTTTATTTTCCTTAAGCAATTTATTTCACATGTGAAATTTATAACTCTTATGAATATATCAAAATGATGTAGTTTTAGCATGTCAAACATTTTTTTTTGAGACACACTTGTATTGAGTACCGTCTTGCAATATAGCTTTATGTTGCATTAATTTACTAATAAAACATTTAACTCCATTATTTTATCAATCCATATAATATGTGTCCTATGCCGGCAATATATTACTCCACGATCATATGAATTTCATATGTGAAATTTTTTTCATATAACATGCCTTGCGCGACGCCACTCCCCTAAAGAGGTTTTGTGACACGTTTTCCGAAAGGTAGTCTCTTTTCATATAGAAATTTTCTCAAATAAAATTTTGTTTGCATGTAAATTTTATATTCCTTAAGCAATTTATTTCACATGTGAAATTTATAACTCTTATGAATATATCAAAATGATGTAGTTTTAACATGTGAAACATTTTTTTTTGAGACACACTTGTATTGAGTACCATCTTGCAATTAGCATTATGTTGCATTAATTTACTAATAAAACATTTAACTCCATTATTTTATCAATCCATATAACATGTGTCCTATGCCGGTAATATATTACTCCACGGTCATATGAATTTCATATGTGACATTTTTTTCATATAACATGCCTTGCGCGACGCCACTCCCCTATAGAGGTTTTGTGACACGTTTTCCGAAAGGTATTCTTTTTTCATATAGAAATTTTCTCAAATAAAATTTTGTTTGCATGTAAATTTTTTATTTCTTAAGCAATTTATTTCACATGTGATAATTATAGCTCTAATGAATATATCAAAATGATATAGTTTTAACATGTGAAACATTTTTTTGGAGACACACTTGTATTGAGTACCATCTTGCAATATAGCATTTTGTTGCATTAATTCAATAATAAAACATTTAACTCCATTATTTTATCAATCCATATAATATGTGTCCTATGCCGGTAATATATTACTCCACGGTCATATGAATTTCATATGTGACATTTTTTTCATATAACATGCCTTGCGCGACGCCACTCCCCTATAGAGGTTTTGTGACACGTTTTCCGAAAGGTATTCTTTTTTCATATAGAAATTTTCTCAAATAAAATTTTGTTTGCATGTAAATTTTTTATTTCTTAAGCAATTTATTTCACATGTGATAATTATAGCTCTTATGAATATATCAAAATGATATAGTTTTAACATGTGAAACATTTTTTTGGAGACACACTTGTATTGAGTACCATCTTGCAATATAGCATTTTGTTGCATTAATTCAATAATAAAACATTTAACTTCAATATTTTATCAATCCATATAATATGTGACCTATGCCGGCAATATATTACTCCACGGTCATATGAATTTCATATGTCAAATTTTGTTCAAATAACATGCCTTGCGCGACGCCACTCCCCTATAGAGGTTTTGTGACACGTTTTCCGAAAGGTAGACTTTTTTCATATGAAACTTTTTTCAAAGGAAATTTTTTTCATATGCAAAATTTGCATGACTTTTATAAATTTTATGACATTCAATATGAATACTTTTGTTTTTAAATTTCGTGTCAATATGAGATATTGTGTTTACATGTGAAAAATTACTATATTTTACACACACCACTTCACAGTCATATGAGTTTCACATGTAACAATTTATTTATATTACGTTGCTTGTGCGACACTACTTCCCTACAAAGGTTTTGTGGCACGTTTTCCGAAAGGTAGACTTTTTTTATTTGAAACTTTTTTCAAAGAAAATTTTTTTCACATGTAAATTTTGCATGGCTTTTATAACTTTAATGATATTCAATATGAATAATTTTGTTTTTAAATTTTGTGTCAATATGAGATATTGTGTTCACATGTGAAAAATTACTATATTTGACACACACCACTTCACAGTCATATGAGTTTCACATGTTACAATTTTTTCACATTTCGTTGCTTGCGCGACACTATTTCCCTACAAAGGTTTTGTGACACGTTTTCCGAAAGGTAGTCTTTTTTCATATAGAAATTTTCTCAAATAAATTTTTTTTTGCATGTAAATTTTTTATTTCTTAAGCAATTTATTTCACATGTGAAATTTATAACTCGTATGAATATATTAAAATGATATAGTTTTAACATGTAAAACAATTTTTTTGAGACACACTTGTATTGAGTACCATCTTGCAATATAGCATTTTGTTGCATTAATTTAATAATAAAACATTTAACTTCAATATTTTATCAATCCATATAATATGTTACCTATGCCGGCAATATATAACTCCACGATCATATGAATTTCATTTGTGAAATTTTTTTCATATAACATGCCTTGCGCGACGCCACTCCCCTATAGAGGTTTTGTGACACGTTTTCCGAAAGGCAGTCTTTTTTCATATAGAAATTTTCTCAAATAAAATTTTGTTGCATGTATATTCCTTAAGCAATATATTTCACATGTGAAATTTATAACTCTTATGAATATATCAAAATGATGTAGTTTTCACATGTCAAACATTTTTTTTTGAGACACACTTGTATTGAGTACCGTCTTGCAATATAGCATTATGTTGCATTAATTTACTATTAAAACATTTAACTCCATTATTTTATCAATCCACATAATATGTGTCCTATGCCGGCAATATATTACTCCACGATCATATGAATTTCATATGTGAAATTTTTTTCATATAACATGCCTTGCGCGACGCCACTCCCCTATAGAGGTTTTGTGACACGTTTTCCGAAAGGTAGTCTCTTTTCATATAGAAATTTTCTCAAATAAAATTTTGTTTGCATGTAAATTTTATATTCCTTAAACAATTTATTTCACATGTGAAATTTATAACTCTTATGAATATATCAAAATGATGTAGTTTTAACATGTGAAACATTTTTTTTTTGAGACACACTTGTATTGAGTACCATCTTGCAATATAGCATTATGTTGCATTAATTTAATAATAAAACATTTAACTTAATATTTTATCAATCCATATAATATGTGACCTATGCCGGCAACATTATAGTCATCGGTCATATGAATTTCAAATGTGAAATTTTGTTCATATTACATGCCTTGCGTGACGCCACTCCCCTATAGAGGTTTTGTGACACGTTTTCCGAAAGGTAGTCTTTTTTCATGTAGAAATTTTCTCAAATAAAATTTTTTTTGCATGTAAATTTTTTATTTCTTAAGCAATTTATTTCACATGTGAAATTTATAACTCGTATGAATATATTAAAATGATATAGTTTTAACATGTAAAACATTTTTTTTGAGACACACTTTTTTTGAGTACCATATTGCAATATAGCATTATGTTGCATTAATTTAATAATAAAACATTTAACTTCAATATTTTATCAATCCATATAATATGTGACCTATGCCGGCAACATTTTACTCATCGGTCATATGAATTTCATATGTGAAATTTTGTTCATATTACATGCCTTGCGCGACGCCACTCCCCTATAGAGGTTTTGTGACACGTTTTCCGAAAGGTATTCTTTTTATACCCGCTACCCATAGGGTAGAAGGGTATTATGACTTAGTGCCAACAGAAAATGTATGTAACAGGCAGAAGGAGGCATCTCCGACCACATAAACTATATATATTCTTGATCAGTGTCAACAGCCGAGACGATATAGCCATGTCCGTCTGTCCGTCTGTCCGTCTGTATGAACACCTAGATCTCAGAGACTATAAGAGCTAGAGCTACCAAATTTGGGGAAAGTACTCCTTTAGGTCCTACGCAGATCAAGTTTATTTCAAAAGTTGGATGCCACGCCCCTTTCCGCCCCCAAAAGTCTGTAAAATCCGTAATAATAGACCTAGAGCATTGAATTTTGGTATGCATAATAATAATTATATTCTCAATGATTCCTGTGAATTTCGTTGGGATCGAATGAAAAACAAGGAAGTTATTAAAGAATCAATTTTATATGCAAAATTCACTTGCAGCTGCCCGCGCTTTGCTTGTTTAGTTGACAATGTGACCATAACGGTGTTGTGGATTTTTACGCGCTATTTTCAAATATATACAAAAAAACTAGTTTTAGTATATTTGGTATATTTTTCTATAAAAGTTTCATTTAAGTTTTTTGTGTTCTCTCGAAATGGGTTGCGGGTATCATACGGTCGAGCACTCTCGACTGTAGCTTTCTTACTTGTTTCATATAGAAATTTTCTCAAATAAAATTTTGTTTGCATGTAAATTTTTTATTTCTTAAGCAATTTATTTCACATGTGATAATTATAGCTCTTATGAATATATCAAAATTATATAGTTTTCGCATGTCAAACATTTTTTTTTGAGACACACTTGTATTGAGTACCGTCTTGCAATATAGCATTTTGTTGCATTAATTTAATAATAAAACATTTAACTTCAATATTTTATCAATCCATATAATATGTGACCTATGCCGGCAATATATAACTCCACGGTCATATGAATTTCATATGTCAAATTTTGTTCAAATAACATGCCTTGCGCGACGCCACTCCCCTATAGAGGTTTTGTGACACGTTTTCCGAAAGGTAGACTTTTTTCATATGAAACTTTTTTCAAAGGAAATTTTTTTCATATGCAAAATTTGCATGACTTTTATAAATTTTATGACATTCAATATGAATAATTTTGTTTTGAAATTTTGTGTCAATATGAGATATTGTGTTTACATGTGAAAAATTACTATATTTGACACACACCACTTCACAGTCATATGAGTTTCACATGTAACAATTTTTTCATATTACGTTGCTTGCGCGACACTACTTCCCTACAAAGGTTTTGTGACATGTTTTCCGAAAGGTAGACTTTTTTCACATGACTTTTATAAATTTTATGACATTCAATATGAATAATTTTGTTTTGAAATTTTGTGTCAATATGAGATATTGTGTTTACATGTGAAAAATTACTATATTTTACACACACCACTTCACAGTCATATGATTTTCACATGTTACAATTTTTTCATATTATGTTGCTTGCGCGACACTACTTCCCTACAAAGGTTTTGTGACACGTTTTCCGAAAGATAGACTGTTTTCATATGAAACTTTTTTTTAAATGAAATTTCTTTCACATGTAAATTATTCATGACTTTTATAACTTTAATGATATTCAATATGAATAATTTTGTTTTTAAATATTGTGTCAATATGAGATATTATCTTCACATGTGAAAATGTACTATATTTGACACACACCACTTCACATTCATATGAGTTTCACATGTTACAATTTTTTCATATTTCGTTGCTTGCGCGACACTACTTCCCTACAAAGGTTTTGTGACACGTTTTCCGAAAGATAGACTGTTTTCATATGAAACTTTTTTTTAAATGAAATTTCTTTCACATGTAAATTATTCATGACTTTTATAAATTTTATGACGTTCAATATGAATAATTTTGTTTTTAAATTTCGTGTCAATATGAGATATTGTGTTTACATATGAAAAATTACTATATTTTACACACACCACTTCACAGTCATATGAGTTTCACATGTTACAATTTATTTATATTACGTTGCTTGTGCGACACTACTTCCCTACAAAGGTTTTGTGGCACGTTTTCCGAAAGGTAGACTTTTTTTATTTGAAACTTTTTTCAAAGAAAATTTTTTTCACATGTAAATTTTGCATGGCTTTTATAACTTTAATGATATTCAATATGAATAATTTTGTTTTTAAATTTTGTGTCAATATGAGATATTGTGTTCACATGTGAAAAATTACTATATTTGACACACACCACTTCACAGTCATATGAGTTTCACATGTTACAATTTTTTCACATTTCGTTGCTTGCGCGACACTATTTCCCTACAAAGGTTTTGTGACACGTTTTCCGAAAGGTAGTCTTTTTTCATATAGAAATTTTCTCAAATAAATTTTTTTTTGCATGTAAATTTTTTATTTCTTAAGCAATTTATTTCACATGTGAAATTTATAACTCGTATGAATATATTAAAATGATATAGTTTTAACATGTAAAACAATTTTTTTGAGACACACTTGTATTGAGTACCATCTTGCAATATAGCATTTTGTTGCATTAATTTAATAATAAAACATTTAACTTCAATATTTTATCAATCCATATAATATGTTACCTATGCCGGCAATATATAACTCCACGATCATATGAATTTCATTTGTGAAATTTTTTTCATATAACATGCCTTGCGCGACGCCACTCCCCTATAGAGGTTTTGTGACACGTTTTCCGAAAGGCAGTCTTTTTTCATATAGAAATTTTCTCAAATAAAATTTTGTTGCATGTATATTCCTTAAGCAATATATTTCACATGTGAAATTTATAACTCTTATGAATATATCAAAATGATGTAGTTTTCACATGTCAAACATTTTTTTTTGAGACACACTTGTATTGAGTACCGTCTTGCAATATAGCATTATGTTGCATTAATTTACTATTAAAACATTTAACTCCATTATTTTATCAATCCACATAATATGTGTCCTATGCCGGCAATATATTACTCCACGATCATATGAATTTCATATGTGAAATTTTTTTCATATAACATGCCTTGCGCGACGCCACTCCCCTATAGAGGTTTTGTGACACGTTTTCCGAAAGGTAGTCTCTTTTCATATAGAAATTTTCTCAAATAAAATTTTGTTTGCATGTAAATTTTATATTCCTTAAACAATTTATTTCACATGTGAAATTTATAACTCTTATGAATATATCAAAATGATGTAGTTTTAACATGTGAAACATTTTTTTTTTGAGACACACTTGTATTGAGTACCATCTTGCAATATAGCATTATGTTGCATTAATTTAATAATAAAACATTTAACTTAATATTTTATCAATCCATATAATATGTGACCTATGCCGGCAACATTTTAGTCATCGGTCATATGAATTTCAAATGTGAAATTTTGTTCATATTACATGCCTTGCGTGACGCCACTCCCCTATAGAGGTTTTGTGACACGTTTTCCGAAAGGTAGTCTTTTTTCATGTAGAAATTTTCTCAAATAAAATTTTTTTTGCATGTAAATTTTTTATTTCTTAAGCAATTTATTTCACATGTGAAATTTATAACTCGTATGAATATATTAAAATGATATAGTTTTAACATGTAAAACATTTTTTTTGAGACACACTTTTTTTGAGTACCATATTGCAATATAGCATTATGTTGCATTAATTTAATAATAAAACATTTAACTTCAATATTTTATCAATCCATATAATATGTGACCTATGCCGGCAACATTTTACTCATCGGTCATATGAATTTCATATGTGAAATTTTGTTCATATTACATGCCTTGCGCGACGCCACTCCCCTATAGAGGTTTTGTGACACGTTTTCCGAAAGGTATTCTTTTTATACCCGCTACCCATAGGGTAGAAGGGTATTATGACTTAGTGCCAACAGAAAATGTATGTAACAGGCAGAAGGAGGCATCTCCGACCACATAAACTATATATATTCTTGATCAGTGTCAACAGCCGAGACGATATAGCCATGTCCGTCTGTCCGTCTGTCCGTCTGTATGAACACCTAGATCTCAGAGACTATAAGAGCTAGAGCTACCAAATTTGGGGAAAGTACTCCTTTAGGTCCTACGCAGATCAAGTTTATTTCAAAAGTTGGATGCCACGCCCCTTTCCGCCCCCAAAAGTCTGTAAAATCCGTAATAATAGACCTAGAGCATTGAATTTTGGTATGCATAATAATAATTATATTCTCAATGATTCCTGTGAATTTCGTTGAGATCGAATGAAAAACAAGGAAGTTATTAAAGAATCAATTTTATATGCAAAATTCACTTGCAGCTGCCCGCGCTTTGTTTGTTTAGTTGACAGTGTGACCATAACGGTGTTGTGGATTGTTACCCGCTATTTTTAAATATATACAAAAAACAAGTTTTAGTATATTTGGTATATTTTTTGTTAAAATATAATTTATGTTTTTTGTTTTTTCTCG
This sequence comes from Drosophila immigrans, assembly GCA_963583835.1. Classification (NCBI taxonomy): domain Eukaryota; kingdom Metazoa; phylum Arthropoda; class Insecta; order Diptera; family Drosophilidae; genus Drosophila; species Drosophila immigrans. The sequence continues at coordinate 41,331,267 of OY757142.1, read as the reverse complement.
AAATGGGTTGCGGGTATCATACGGTCGAGCACTCTCGACTGTAGCTTTCTTACTTGTTTTCATATAGAAATTTTCTCAAATAAAATTTTTTTTGCATGTAAATTTTTTATTTCTTAAGCAATTTATTTCACATGTGATAATTATAGCTCTTATGAATATATCAAAATGATATAGTTTTAACATGTGAAACATTTTTTTTGAGACACACTTGTATAGACCACCATCTTCCAATATAGCTTTATGTTGCATTAAATTAATAATAAAACATTTAAATTAATATTTTATCAATTCCTTTAATATGTGACCTATGCCGGCAATATATTACTCATCGGTCATATGAATTTCAAATGTAAAATTTTTTTCATATAACATGCCTTGCGCGACGCCACTCCTCCTTAGAGGTTTTTTGACACATTTTCCGAAAGGTGACTTTTTTTCATATGAAACTTTTTCTCAAAGGAAATTTTTTTCATACGCAAAAAATTACTATATTTGACACACAACACTTCATAGTCATATGAGTTTCACATGTTAAAATTTTTTCATATTTCGTTGCTTGCGCGACACTACTTCCCAACAAAGGTTTTGTGACACGTTTTTCGAAAGGTAGTCTTTTTTCATTTAGAAACTTTCTCAAATGAAATTTTTTTTGCATGTACATTTTATTTTCCTTAAGCAATTTATTTCACATGTGATAATTATAGCTCTTATGAATATATCAAAATGATATAGTTTTCGCATGTCAAACATTTTTTTTTGAGACACACTTGTATTGAGTACCGTCTTGCAATATAGCATTTTGTTGCATTAATTTAATAATAAAACATTTAACTTCAATATTTTATCAATCCATATAATATGTGACCTATGCCGGCAATATATAACTCCACGATCATATGAATTTCATTTGTGAAATTTTTTTCATATAACATGCCTTGCGCGACGCCACTCCCCTATAGAGGTTTTGTGACATGTTTTCCGAAAGGTAGTCTTTTTTCATATAGAAATTTTCTCAAATAAAATTTTGTTGCATGTATATTACTTAAGCAATATATTTCACATGTGATAATTATAGCTCTTATGAATATATCAAAATGATATAGTTTTCGCATGTCAAACATTTTTTTTTGAGACACACTTGTATTGAGTACCATCTTGCAATATAGCATTATGTTGCATTAATTTACTAATAAAACATTTAACTCCATTTTTTTATCAATCCATATAATATGTGTCCTATGCCGGCAATATATTACTCCACGATCATATGAATTTCACATGTAACATTTTTTTCATATAACATGCCTTGCGCGACGCCACTCCCCTATAGAGGTTTTGTGACACGTTTTCCGAAAGGTAATCTTTTTTCATATAGAAATTTTCTCAAATAAAATTTTGTTTGCATGTAAATTTTTTATTTCTTAAGCAATTTATTTCACATGTGATAATTATAGCTCTTATGAATATATCAAAATGATATAGTTTTCGCATGTCAAACATTTTTTTTTGAGACACACTTGTATTGAGTACCATCTTGCAATATAGCATTATGTTGCATTAATTTACTAATAAAACATTTAACTCCATTTTTTTATCAATCCATATAATATGTGTCCTATGCCGGCAATATATTACTCCACGATCATATGAATTTCACATGTAACATTTTTTTCATATAACATGCCTTGCGCGACGCCACTCCCCTATAGAGGTTTTGTGACACGTTTTCCGAAAGGTAATCTTTTTTCATATAGAAATTTTCTCAAATAAAATTTTGTTTGCATGTAAATTTTTTATTTCTTAAGCAATTTATTTCACATGTGATAATTATAGCTCTTATGAATATATCAAAATGATATAGTTTTAACATGTGAAACATTTTTTTTGGAGACACACTTGTATTGAGTACCATCTTGCAATATAGCATTTTGTTGCATTAATTCAATAATAAAACATTTAACTCCATTATTTTATCAATCCATATAATATGTGACCTATGCCGGCAATATATTACTCCACGGTCATATGAATTTCATTTGTGAAATTTTTTTCATATTACATGCCTTGCGCGACGCCACTCCTCCATAGAGGTTTTGTGACACGTTTTCCGAAAGGTGACCTTTTTTCATATGAAACTTTTTTTTAAAGGAAATTTTTTTCATATGCAAAATTTGCATGACTTTTATAAATTTTATGATATTTAATATGAATAATTTTGTTTTTAAATTTTGTGTCAAAATGAGATATTGTGTTTACATGTGAAAAATTACTATATTTGACACACACCACTTCACAGTCATATGAGTTTCACATGTTACAATTTTTTCATATTACGTTGCTTGCGCGACACTACTTCCCTACAAAGGTTTTGTGACATGTTTTCCGAAAGGTAGACTTTTTTCACATGACTTTTATAAATTTTATGACATTCAATATGAATAATTTTGTTTTTAAATTTCGTGTCAATATGAGATATTGTGTTTACATGTGAAAAATTACTGTATTTTACACACACCACTTCACAGTCATATGATTTTCACATGTTACAATTTTTTCATATTATGTTGCTTGCGCGACACTACTTCCCTACAAAGGTTTTGTGACACGTTTTCCGAAAGATAGACTGTTTTCATATGAAACTTTTTTTTAAATGAAATTTCTTTCACATGTAAATTATTCATGACTTTTATAACTTTAATGATATTCAATATGAATAATTTTGTTTTTAAATATTGTGTCAATATGAGATATTATCTTCACATGTGAAAATGTACTATATTTTACACACACCACTTCACAGTCATATGAGTTTCACATGTTACAATTTTTTCATATTTCGTTGCTTGCGCGACACTACTTCCCTACAAAGGTTTTGTGACACGTTTTCCGAAAGATAGACTGTTTTCATATGAAACTTTTTTTTAAATGAAATTTCTTTCACATGTAAATTATTCATGACTTTTATAAATTTTATGACGTTCAATATGAATAATTTTGTTTTTAAATTTCGTGTCAATATGAGATATTGTGTTTACATATGAAAAATTACTATATTTTACACACACCACTTCACAGTCATATGAGTTTCACATGTTACAATTTATTTATATAACGTTGCTTGCGCGACACTACTTCCCTACAAAGGTTTTGTGGCACGTTTTCCGAAAGGTAGACTTTTTTCATATGAAACTTTTTTCAAAGAAAATTTTTTTCACATGTAAATTTTTCATGGCTTTTATAACTTTAATGATATTCAATATGAATAATTTTGTTTTTAAATTTTGTGTCAATATGAGATATTGTGTTCACATGTGAAAAATTACTATATTTGACACACAACACTTCACAGTCATATGAGTTTCACATGCTACAATTTTTTCACATTACATGCCAGTTTTAGTATATTTGGTATATTTTTTGTTAAAATATCAAATAAGTTTTTTGTTTTCTCTCGAAATGGGTTGCGGGTATCATACGGTCGAGCACTCTCGACTGTAGCTTTCTTATTTGTTCCATATAGAAATTTTTTCAAATAAAATTATTTTGCATATAAGTTTTTTATTTCTTAAGCAATTTATTTCACATGTGAAATTTATAACTCTTATGAATATATCAAAATGATGTAGTTTTAACATGTCAAACATTTTTTTTTGAGACACACTTGTATTGAGTACCATTTTGCAATATAGCATTATGTTGCATTAATTTAATAATAAAACATTTAACTCCATTATTTTATCAATCCATATAATATGTGTCCTATGCCGGCAATATATTACTCCACGATCATATGAATTTCATATGTGAAATTTTTTTCATATAACATGCCTTGCGCGACGCCACTCCCTTATAGAGGTTTTGTGACACGTTTTCCGAAAGGTAGTCTTTTTTCATTTAGAAATTTTCTCAAATGAAATTTTTTTTGCATGTAAATTTTATTTTCCTTAAGCAATTTATTTCATATGTGAAATTTATAACTCGTATGAATATATTAAAATAATATAGTTTTAACATGTAAAACATTTTTTTTGAGACACACTTGTATTGAGTACCATCTTGCAATATAGCATTATGTTGCATTAATTTACTAATAAAACATTTAACTCCATTATTTTATCAATCCATATAAAATGTGTCCTATGCCGGCAATATATTACTCCACGGTCATATGAATTTCACATGTGACATTTTTTTCATATAACATGCCTTGCGCGACGCCACTCCCCTATAGAGGTTTTGTGACACGTTTTCCGAAAGGTAATCTTTTTTCATAAAGAAATTTTCTCAAATAAAATTTTGTTTGCATGTAAATTTTTTATTTCTTAAGCAATTTATTTCACATGTGATAATTATAGCTCTTATGAATATATCAAAATGATATAGTTTTAACATGTGAAACATTTTTTTTGGAGACACACTTGTATTGAGTACCATCTTGCAATATAGCATTTTGTTGCATTAATTCAATAATAAAACATTTAACTCCATTATTTTATCAATCCATATAATATGTGACCTATGCCGGCAATATATTACTCCACGGTCATATGAATTTCATATGTGAAATTTTTTTCATATTACATGCCTTGCGCGACGCCACTCCTCCATAGAGGTTTTGTGACACGTTTTCCGAAAGGTGACCTTTTTTCATATGAAACTTTTTTTTAAAGGAAATTTTTTTCATATGCAAAATTTGCATGACTTTTATAAATTTTATGATATTTAATATGAATAATTTTGTTTTTAAATTTTGTGTCAAAATGAGATATTGTGTTCACATGTGAAAAATTACTATATTTGACACACACCACTTCACAGTCATATGAGTTTCACATGTAACAATTTTTTCATATTACGTTGCTTGCGCGACACTACTTCCCTACAAAGGTTTTGTGACATGTTTTCCGAAAGGTAGACTTTTTTCACATGACTTTTATAAATTTTATGACATTCAATATGAATAATTTTGTTTTGAAATTTTGTGTCAATATGAGATATTGTGTTTACATGTGAAAAATTACTATATTTTACACACACCACTTCACAGTCATATGATTTTCACATGTTACAATTTTTTCATATTATGTTGCTTGCGCGACACTACTTCCCTACAAAGGTTTTGTGACACGTTTTCCGAAAGATAGACTGTTTTCATATGAAACTTTTTTTTAAATGAAATTTCTTTCACATGTAAATTATTCATGACTTTTATAACTTTAATGATATTCAATATGAATAATTTTGTTTTTAAATATTGTGTCAATATGAGATATTATCTTCACATGTGAAAATGTACTATATTTGACACACACCACTTCACATTCATATGAGTTTCACATGTTACAATTTTTTCATATTTCGTTGCTTGCGCGACACTACTTCCCTACAAAGGTTTTGTGACACGTTTTCCGAAAGATAGACTGTTTTCATATGAAACTTTTTTTTAAATGAAATTTCTTTCACATGTAAATTATTCATGACTTTTATAAATTTTATGACGTTCAATATGAATAATTTTGTTTTTAAATTTCGTGTCAATATGAGATATTGTGTTTACATATGAAAAATTACTATATTTTACACACACCACTTCACAGTCATATGAGTTTCACATGTTACAATTTTTTCACATTTCGTTGCTTGCGCGACACTACTTCCCTACAAAGGTTTTGTGACACGTTTTCCGAAAGGTAATCTTTTTTCATATGAAACTTTTTTCAAAGAAAATTTGTTTCACATGTAAATTTTTCATGGCTTTTATAAATTTTATGACGTTCAATATGAATAATTTTGTTTTTAAATTTCGTGTCAATATGAGATATTGTGTTTACATATGAAAAATTACTATATTTGACACACAACACTTCACAGTCATATGAGTTTCACATGCTACAATTTTTTCACATTTCGTTGCTTGCGCGACACTACTTCCCTACAAAGGTTTTGTGACACGTTTTCCGAAAGGTAGTCTTTTTTCATATAGAAATTTTCTCAAATAATATTTTTTTTGCATGTAAATTTTATATTCCTTAAGCAATTTATTTCACATGTGAAATTTATAACTCTTATGAATATATAAAAATGATGTAGTTTTAACATGTAAAACATTTTTTTTTGAGACACACTTGTATTGAGTACCATCTTGCAATATAGCATTATGTTGCATTAATTTAATAATAAAACATTTAACTTCATTATTTTATCAATCCATATAATATGTGTCCTATGCCGGCAATATATTACTCCACGATCATATGAATTTCATGTGTGAAATTGTTTGCATATAACATGCCTTGCGCGACGCCACTCCTCAATAGAGGTTTTGTGACACGTTTTCCGAAAGGTAGCCTTTTTATACCCGCTACCCATAGGGTAGAAGGGTATTATGACTTAGTGCCAACAGGAAATGTATGTAACAGGCAGAAGGAGGCATCTCCGACCCCATAAAGTATATATATTCTTAATCAGCGTCAACAGCCGAGACGATATAGCCATGTCCGTCTGTCCGTCTGTCCGTCTGTCTGTCCGTATGAACACCTGGATCTCAGAGACTATAAGACATAGAGACACCAAATTTGGCAAAAATGTTCCTTTATACCATACGCAGATCAAGTTTATTTCAAAAGTTGGATGCCACGCCCCCTTCGCCCACAATAAGCATTAATCTAGAAAAAGTCAAGTTTTTTTTTATGTAAATTGCGTATAACTCCAAAAGTTCTATGTGTAATGATATGTAATCTGGTAACCCATCTGCGCTTGACACTCTTAATATACCCTGTAATTTTGGTAAAAATCGGATTAGTAGAACAAAAGTTATTCGAGTAATTATTTATCAAAATTGTTGTTCCCAATGCATATGGACGTTTTAAGTGTCTGATTGACCTAGAGATATCAAATTTGGTGACAGTATTTGTGTAGGTCTTACGCAGATCAAGTTTATTTTAGATTTTTGCCACGCCCCTTTCCGCCCCCAAAAACTGTAAAAGCCGTAATAATGAACCTAGAGCATTGAATTTTGGTATGCATAATAACAATGATAGTCTGAATGACTCCTGTGAATTTGGTTGAAATCGAATGAAAAACAAGGAAGTTATTAATGAATCAATTTTATATGCAAAATTCACTTGCAGCTGCCCGCGCTTTGTTTTTTAAGTTGACAGTGTGACCATAGCGGTGTTGTGTATTTTACCCGCTATTTTCAAATATATACAAAAATTAAGTTTTAGTATATTTGGTATATTTTTTGTTAAAATATCATTTATGTTTTTTGTTTTCTCTCGAAATGGGTTGCGGGTATCATACGGTCGAGCACTCTCGACTGTAGCTTTCTTACTTGTTTTCATATGAAACTTGTTCTCAAAGCAAATTTTTTTCATATGCAAAATTTGCATGACTTTTATAAATTTTATGACATTTAATATGAATAATTTTGTTTTTAAATTTCGTGTCAATATGAGATATTGTGTTTACATGTGAAAAATTACTATATTTTACACACACCACTTCACAGTCATATGAGTTTCACATGATACAATTTTTTCATATTATGTTGCTTGCGCGACACTACTTCCCTACAAAGGTTTTGTGACACGTTTTCCGAAAGGTAGACTTTTTTCATATGAAACTCTTTTCAAAGGAAATTTTTTTCATATATAAATTTTTCATGACTTTTATAACTTTAATGACATTCAATATGAATAATTTTGTTTTTAAATTTTGTGTCAATATGAGATATTGTGTTCACATGTGAAAAATTACTATATTTGATACACACCACTTCACAGTCATATGAGTTTCACATTATACAATTTTTATACCCGCTACCCATAGGGTAGAAGGGTATTATGACTTAGTGCCAACAGAAAATGTATGTAACAGGCAGAAGGAGGCATCTCCGACCACAAAAACTATATATATTCTTGATCAGTGTCAACAGCCGAGACGATATAGCCATGTCCGTCTGTCCGTCTGTATGAACACCTAGATCTCAGAGACTATAAGAGCTAGAGCTACCAAATTTGGGGACAGTACTCCTATATGTCCTACGCAGATCAAGTTTATTTCAAAAGTTGGATGCCACGCCCCTTTCCGCCCCCAAAAGATTGTAAAAGCCGTAATAGACTTAGAGCATTGAATTTTGGTATGTATAATAATAATTATATTCTCAATGATTCCTGTGAATTTGGTTGAGATCGAATGAAAAACAAGGAAGTAATTAAAGAATCAATTTTATATGCAAGATTCACTTGCAGCTGCCCGCGCTTTGTTTGTTTAGTTGACAGTGTGACCATAACGGTGTTGTGGATTTTTACCCGCTATTTTCAAATATATACCAAAAAACAAGTTTTAGTATATTTGGTATATTTTTTGTTAAAATATCATTTAAGTTTTTTGTTTTCTCTCGAAATGGGTTGCGGGTATCATACGGTCGAGCACTGTCGACTGTAGCTTTCTTACTTGTTTCATATTATGTTGCTTGCGCGACACTACTTCCCTACAAAGGTTTTGTGACACGTTTTCCGAAAGGTGACCTTTTTTCATTTGAAACTTTTTCTCAAAGGAAATTTTTTTCATATGCAAAATTTGCGTGACTTTTATAAATTTTATGACATTCAATATGAATAATTTTGTTTTTAAATTTTGTGTCAATATGAGATGTTGTGTTTACATGTGCAAAATTTCTATATTTGACATACACCACTTCACAGTCATATGAGTTTCACATGTTACAATTTTTTCATATTTCGTTGCTTGCGCGACACTACTTCCCTACAAAGGTTTTGTGACACGTTTTCCGAAAGGTAGTCGTTTTATACCCGCTACCCATAGGGTAGAAGGGTATTATGACTTAGTGCCAACAGAAAATTTATGTAACAGGCAGAAGGAGGCATCTCCGACCCCATAAAGTATATATATTCTTGATCAGCGTCAACAGCCGAGACGATATAGCCATGTCCGTCTGTCCGTCTGTCCGACTGTCCGTCTGTCCATCTGTCCGTCTGTCTGTCCGTATGAACACCTGGATCTCAGAGACTATAAGACATAGAGACACCAAATTTGGTAAAAAGGTTCCTTTATACCCTACGCAGATGAAGTTTATTTCAAAAGTTGGATGCCACGCCCCCTTCGCCCACAATAAGCATTAATCTAGAAAAAAGTCAAGTTTTTTTTTATGTAAATCGCATATAACTCCAAAAGTTTTTTGTGTAATGATGTGTAATTTGGTAACCCATCTGCGCTTGACACTCTTAATATACCCTGTAATTTTGGTACAAATCGGATAAGTAGAACAAAAGTTATTTGTTAAGTTATTTATTAAAATTGTTGTGCCCAGTGCAGTTGGACGTTTTAAGTGTGTGAATGACCTAGAGATATCAAATTTGGTGACAGTATTCGTGTAGGTCTTACGCAGATCAAGTTTGTTTTAGATTTTTGCCACGCCCCTTTCCGCCCCCAAAAACTGTAAAAGCCGTAATAATAGACCTAGAGCATTGAATTTTGGTATGCATAGTAACAATGATAGTCTGAATGACTCCTGTGAATTTGGTTGAGATCGAATAAAAAACGGGGAAGTTATTAAAGAATCAATTTTATGTGTGAAATTCACTTGCAGCTGCTTGCGCTTTGTTTGTTTAGTTGACAGTGTGACCATGTCGGTGTTGTGGATTTTTACCCGCTATTTTCAAATATATACAAACAAAACACAAGTTTCAGTATATTTTTGGTATATTTGTTGTTAAAATATCATTAAAAATTTTTTTTCTCTCGAAATGGGTTGCGGGTATCATACGGTCGAGCACTCTCGACTGTAGCTTTCTTACTTGTTTCATATGAAACTTTTTCTCAAAGGAAATTTTTTTCATATGCAAAATTTGCATGTCTTTTATAAATTTTATGACATTCAATATGAATAATTTTGTTTTTAAATTTCGTGTCAATATGAGATATTGTGATCACATGTGAAAAATTACTATATTTGACACACACCACTTTACAGTCATATGAGTTTCACATGTTACAATTTTTTCATATTTCGTTGTTTGCGCGACACTACTTCCCTACAAAGGTTTTGTGGCACGTTTTCCGAAAGGTGACTTTTTTTCATATGAAACTTTTTCTCAAAGGAAATATTTTTCATACGCAAAAAATTACTATATTTGACCCACAACACTTCATAGTCATATGAGTTTCACATGTTAAAATTTTTTCATATTTCGTTGTTTTGCGCGACACTACTTTCCAACAAAGGTTTTGTGACACGTTTTCCGAAAGGTAGTCTTTTTTCATTTAGAAACTTTCTCAAATGAAATTTTTTTTGCATGTAAATTTTATTTTCCTTAAGCAATTTATTTCACATGTGAAATTTATAACTCTTATGAATATATCAAAATGATGTAGTTTTAACATGTCAAACATTTTTTTTTGAGACACACTTGTATTGAGTACCATCTTGCAATATAGCATTATGTTGCATTAATTTACTAATAAAACATTTAACTCCATTTTTTTATCAATCCATATAATATGTGTCCTATGCCGGCAATATATTACTCCACGATCATATGAATTTCACATGTGACATTTTTTTCATATAACATGCCTTGCGCGACGCCACTCCCCTATAGAGGTTTTGTGACACGTTTTCCGAAAGGTAATCTTTTTTCATATAGAAATTTTCTCAAATAAAATTTTGTTTGCATGTAAATTTTTTATTTCTTAAGCAATTTATTTCACATGTGATAATTATAGCTCTTATGAATATATCAAAATGATATAGTTTTAACATGTGAAACATTTTTTTTGGAGACACACTTGTATTGAGTACCATCTTGCAATATAGCATTTTGTTGCATTAATTCAATAATAAAACATTTAACTCCATTATTTTATCAATCCATATAATATGTGACCTATGCCGGCAATATATTACTCCACGGTCATATGAATTTCATATGTGACATTTTTTTCATATAACATGCCTTGCGCGACGCCACTCCCCTATAGAGGTTTTGTGACACGTTTTCCGAAAGGTAGTCTTTTTTCATATAGAAATTTTTTATAGAATATTTTATTATAAATTTCCCCTATAGAGGTTTTGTGACACGTTTTCCGAAAGGTAGTCTTTTTTCATATAGAAATTTTCTCAAATAAAATTTTGTTTGCATGTAAATTTTATATTTCTTAAGCAATTTATTTCACATGTGATAATTATAGCTCTTATGAATATATCAAAATAATATAGTTTTAACATGTGAAACATTTTTTTTGGAGACACACTTGTATTGAGTACCATCATGCAATATAGCATTTTGTTGCATTAATTCAATAATAAAACATTTAACTTTAATATTTAATCAATCCATATAATATGTGACCTATGCCGGCAATATATTACTCATCGGTCATATGAATTTCAAATGTGAAATTTTTTTCATATAACATGCCTTGCGCGACGCCACTCCTCCATAGAGGTTTTGTGACACGTTTTCCGAAAGGTAGACTTTTTTCATATGAAACTTTTTTCAAAGGAAATTTTTTTCTTATGCAAAATTTGCATGACTTTTATAAATTTTATGTCATTCAATATGAATAATTTTGTTTTTAAATTTCATGTCAATATGAGATATTGTGTTTACATGTGAAAAATTACTATATTTTACACACACCACTTCACAGTCATATGAGTTTCACATGTTACAATTTTTTCATATTACGTTGCTTGCGCGACACTACTTCCCTACAAAGGTTTTGTGGCACGTTTTCCGAAAGGTGACTTTTTTTCATATGAAACTTTTTCTCAAAGGAAATATTTTTCATACGCAAAAAATTACTATATTTGACCCACAACACTTCATAGTCATATGAGTTTCACATGTTAAAATTTTTTCATATTTCGTTGTTTTGCGCGACACTACTTTCCAACAAAGGTTTTGTGACACGTTTTCCGAAAGGTAGTCTTTTTTCATTTAGAAACTTTCTCAAATGAAATTTTTTTTGCATGTAAATTTTATTTTCCTTAAGCAATTTATTTCACATGTGAAATTTATAACTCTTATGAATATATCAATATGATGTAGTTTTAGCATGTCAAACATTTTTTTTTTGAGACACACTTGTATTGAGTACCATCTTGCAATATAGCATTTTGTTGCATTAATTCAATAATAAAACATTTAACTCCATTATTTTATCAATCCATATAATATGTGTCCTATGCTGGCAATATATTACTCCACGGTCATATGAATTTCATATGTGAAATTTTTTTCATATAACATGCCTTGCGCGACGCCACTCCCCTATAGAGGTTTTGTGACACGTTTTCCGAAAGGTAGTCTTTTTTCATATAGAAATTTTCTCAAATAAAATTTTGTTTGCATGTAAATTTTTTATTTCTTAAGCAATTTATTTCACATGTGATAATTATAGCTCTTATGAATATATCAAAATGATATAGTTTTAACATGTGAAACATTTTTTTTGGAGACACACTTGTATTGAGTACCATCTTGCATTATAGCATTATGTTGCATTAATTTAATAATAAAACATTTAACTTCAATATTTTATCAATCCATATAATATGTGACCTATGCCGGCAATATATTACTCCACGGTCATATGAATTTCATATGTGACATTTTTTTCATATAACATGCCTTGCGCGACGCCACTCCCCTATAGAGGTTTTGTGACACGTTTTCCGAAAGGTAGTCTTTTTTCATATAGAAATTTTTTCAAATAAAATTTTTTTTGCATGTAAATTTTTTATTTCTTATGCAATTTATTTCACATGTGATAATTATAGCTCTTATAAATATATCAAAATGACATAGTTTTAACATGTGGGACATTTTTTTTGGAGACACACTTGTATTGAGTACCATCTTGCAATATAGCATTTTGTTGCATTAATTCAATAATAAAACATTTAACTCCATTATTTTATCAATCCATATAATATGTGACCTATGCCGGCAACATTTTACTCATCGGTCATATGAATTTCATATGTGAAATTTATTTCATATAACATGCCTTGCGCGACGCCACTCCCCTATAGAGGTTTTGTGACACGTTTTCCGAAAGGTAGTCTTTTTTCATATAGAAATTTTTTCAAATAAAATTTTTTTTGCATGTAAATTTTATATTCCTTAAGCAATTTATTTCACATTTGAAATTTATAACTCTTATGAATATATAAAAATGATGTAGTTTTAACATGTAAAACATTTTTTTTTGAGACACATTTGTATTGAGTACCATCTTGCAATATAGCATTATGTTGCATTAATTTAATAATAAAACATTTAACTTCATTATTTTATCAATCCATATAATATGTGTCCTATGCCGGCAATATATTACTCCACGATCATATGAATTTCATGTGTGAAATTGTTTGCATTTGACATGCCTTGCGCGACGCCACTCCCCTACAAAGGTTTTGTGACACGTTTTCCGAAAGGTAGTCTTTTTTCATATAGAAATTTTCTCAAATAAAATTTTCTTTGCATTTATTTCACATGTGATAATTATAGCTCTTATGAATATATCAAAATGATATAGTTTTAATATGTGAAACATTTTTTTTGAGACACACTTGTTGCTTGCGCGACACTACTTCCCAACAAAGGTTTTGTGACACTTTTTCCGAAAGGTAGTCTCTTTTCATATAGAAATTTTTTCAAATAAAATTTTTTTTGCATATAAGTTTTTTATTTCTTAAGCAATTTATTTCACATGTGAAATTTATAACTCTTATAAATATATCAAAATGATGTAGTTTTAACATGTCAAACATTTTTTTTTTGAGACACACTTGTATTGAGTACCATTTTGCAATATAGCATTATGTTGCATTAATTTAATAATAAAACATTTAACTCCATTATTTTATCAATCCATATAATATGTGTCCTATGCCGGCAATATATTACTCCACGATCATATGAATTTCATATGTGAAATTTTTTTCATATAACATGCCTTGCGCGACGCCACTCCCTTATAGAGGTTTTGTGACACGTTTTCCGAAAGGTAGTCTTTTTTCATTTAGAAATTTTCTCAAATGAAATTTTTTTTGCATGTAAATTTTATTTTCCTTAAGCAATTTATTTCACATGTGAAATTTATAACTCTTATGAATATATCAAAATGATGTAGTTTTAACATGTCAAACATTTTTTTTTGAGACACACTTGTATTGAGTACCATCTTGCAATATAGCATTATGTTGCATTAATTTACTAATAAAACATTTAACTCCATTTTTTTATCAATCCATATAATATGTGTCCTATGCCGGCAATATATTACTCCACGATCATATGAATTTCATATGTGAAATTTTTTTCATATAACATGCCTTGCGTGACGCCACTCCCCTATAGAGGTTTTGTGACACGTTTTCCGAAAGGTAGTCTTTTTTCATATAGAAATTTTCTCAAATAAAATTTTGTTTGCATGTAAATTTTTTATTTCTTAAGCAATTTATTTCATATGTGAAATTTATAACTCGTATGAATATATTAAAATAATATAGTTTTAACATGTAAAACATTTTTTTTGAGACACACTTGTATTGAGTACCATCTTGCAATATAGCATTATGTTGCATTAATTTACTAATAAAACATTTAACTCCATTATTTTATCAATCCATATAAAATGTGTCCTATGCCGGCAATATATTACTCCACGGTCATATGAATTTCACATGTGACATTTTTTTCATATAACATGCCTTGCGCGACGCCACTCCCCTATAGAGGTTTTGTGACACGTTTTCCGAAAGGTAATCTTTTTTCATAAAGAAATTTTCTCAAATAAAATTTTGTTTGCATGTAAATTTTTTATTTCTTAAGCAATTTATTTCACATGTGATAATTATAGCTCTTATGAATATATCAAAATGATATAGTTTTAACATGTGAAACATTTTTTTTGGAGACACACTTGTATTGAGTACCATCTTGCAATATAGCATTTTGTTGCATTAATTCAATAATAAAACATTTAACTCCATTATTTTATCAATCCATATAATATGTGACCTATGCCGGCAATATATTACTCCACGGTCATATGAATTTCATATGTGAAATTTTTTTCATATTACATGCCTTGCGCGACGCCACTCCTCCATAGAGGTTTTGTGACACGTTTTCCGAAAGGTGACCTTTTTTCATATGAAACTTTTTTTTAAAGGAAATTTTTTTCATATGCAAAATTTGCATGACTTTTATAAATTTTATGATATTTAATATGAATAATTTTGTTTTTAAATTTTGTGTCAAAATGAGATATTGTGTTCACTTGTGAAAAATTACTATATTTGACACACACCACTTCACAGTCATATTAGTTTCACATGTAACAATTTTTTCATATTACGTTGCTTGCGCGACACTACTTCCCTACAAAGGTTTTGTGACATGTTTTCCGAAAGGTAGACTTTTTTCACATGACTTTTATAAATTTTATGACATTCAATATGAATAATTTTGTTTTGAAATTTTGTGTCAATATGAGATATTGTGTTTACATGTGAAAAATTACTATATTTTACCCACACCACTTCACAGTCATATGATTTTCACATGTTACAATTTTTTCATATTATGTTGCTTGCGCGACACTACTTCCCTACAAAGGTTTTGTGACACGTTTTCCGAAAGATAGACTGTTTTCATATGAAACTTTTTTTTAAATGAAATTTCTTTCACATGTAAATTATTCATGACTTTTATAACTTTAATGATATTCAATATGAATAATTTTGTTTTTAAATATTGTGTCAATATGAGATATTATCTTCACATGTGAAAATGTACTATATTTGACACACACCACTTCACATTCATATGAGTTTCACATGTTACAATTTTTTCATATTTCGTTGCTTGCGCGACACTACTTCCCTACAAAGGTTTTGTGACACGTTTTCCGAAAGATAGACTGTTTTCATATGAAACTTTTTTTTAAATGAAATTTCTTTCACATGTAAATTATTCATGACTTTTATAAATTTTATGACGTTCAATATGAATAATTTTGTTTTTAAATTTCGTGTCAATATGAGATATTGTGTTTACATATGAAAAATTACTATATTTTACACACACCACTTCACAGTCATATGAGTTTCACATGTTACAATTTTTTCACATTTCGTTGCTTGCGCGACACTACTTCCCTACAAAGGTTTTGTGACACGTTTTCCGAAAGGTAATCTTTTTTCATATGAAACTTTTTTCAAAGAAAATTTGTTTCACATGTAAATTTTTCATGGCTTTTATAAATTTTATGACGTTCAATATGAATAATTTTGTTTTTAAATATTGTGTCAATATGAGATATTATCTTCACATGTGAAAATGTACTATATTTGACACACACCACTTCACATTCATATGAGTTTCACATGTTACAATTTTTTCACATTTCGTTGCTTGCGCGACACTACTTCCCTACAAAGGTTTTGTGACACGTTTTCCGAAAGATAGACTGTTTTCATATGAAACTTTTTTTTAAATGAAATTTCTTTCACATGTAAATTATTCATGACTTTTATAAATTTTATGACGTTCAATATGAATAATTTTGTTTTTAAATTTCGTGTCAATATGAGATATTGTGTTTACATATGAAAAATTACTATATTTTACACACACCACTTCACAGTCATATGAGTTTCACATGTTACAATTTTTTCACATTTCGTTGCTTGCGCGACACTACTTCCCTACAAAGGTTTTGTGACACGTTTTCCGAAAGGTAGCCTTTTTTCATATAGAAATTTTCTCAAATAATATTTTTTTTGCATGTAAATTTTATATTCCTTAAGCAATTTATTTCACATGTGAAATTTATAACTCTTATGAATATATAACAAGTAAGAAAGCTACAGTCGAGAGTGCTCGACCGTATGATACCCGCAACCCATTTCGAGAGAAAAAAAAAATTTTAATGATATTTTAACAACAAATATACCAAAAATATACTGAAACTTGTGTTTTGTTTGTATATATTTGAAAATAGCGAATAAAAATCCACAACACCGACATGGTCACACTGTCAACTAAACAAACAAAGCGCGAGCAGCTGCAAGTGAATTTTGCATACAAAATTGATTTAATAACTTCCTCGTTTTTTATTCGATCTCAACCAAATTCACTGGAGTCATTCAGACTATCATTGTTATTATGCATACCAAAATTTAATGCTCTAGGTCTATTATTACGGCTTTTACAGTTTTTGGGGGGGGGAAAGGGGCGTGGCAAAAATCTAAAACAAACTTGTTCTGCGAAAGACCTACACGAATACTGTCACCAAATTTGATATCTCTAGGTCATTCACACACTTAAATCGTCCATATGCACTTGGCACAACAATTTTGATAAATAATTTAACGAATAACTTTTGTTCTACTTATCCGATTTGTACCAAAATTACAGAGTATATTAAGAGTGTCAAGCGCAGATGGGTTACCAAATTATACATCATTACACAAAGAACTTTTGGAGTTATACGCAATTTACATTAAAAAAAACTTGACTTTTTCTCGATTAATGCTTATTGTGGGCGAAGGGGGCGTGGCATCCAACTTTTGAAATAAACTTGATCTGCGTAGGGTACGAACGAACCTTTTTGCCAAATTTGGTGTCTCTATGTCTTATAGTCTCTGAGATCCAGGTGTTCATACAGACAGACAGACGGACAGACGGACAGACGGACAGACGGACATGGCTATATCGTCTCGGCTGTTGACGCTGATCAAGAATATATATACTTTATGGGGTCGGAGATGCCTCCTTCTGCCTGTTACATACATTTTCTGTTGGCACTAAGTCATAATACCCTTCTACCCTATGGGTAGCGGGTATAAAAATGATGTAGTTTTAACATGTAAAACATTTTTTTTTTGAGACACACTTGTATTGAGTACCATCTTGCAATATAGCATTATGTTGCATTAATTTAATAATAAAACATTTAACTTCATTATTTTATCAATCCATATAATATGTGTCCTATGCCGGCAATATATTACTCCACGATCATATGAATTTCATGTGTGAAATTGTTTGCATATAACATGCCTTGCGCGACGCCACTCCTCAATAGAGGTTTTGTGACACGTTTTCCGAAAGGTAGCCTTTTTATACCCGCTACCCATAGGGTAGAAGGGTATTATGACTTAGTGCCAACAGGAAATGTATGTAACAGGCAGAAGGAGGCATCTCCGACCCCATAAAGTATATATATTCTTAATCAGCGTCAACAGCCGAGACGATATAGCCATGTCCGTCTGTCCGTCTGTCCGTCTGTCTGTCCGTATGAAACACCTGGATCTTAGAGACTATAAGACATAGAGACACCAAATTTGGCAAAAATGTTCCTTCATACCATACGCAGATCAAGTTTATTTCAAAAGTTGGATGCCACGCCCCCTTCGCCCACAATAAGCATTAATCTAGAAAAAGTCAAGTTTTTTTTTATGTAAATTGCGTATAACTCCAAAAGTTCTATGTGTAATGATGTGTAATCTGGTAACCCATCTGCGCTTGACACTCTTAATATACCCTGTAATTTTGGTAAAAATCGGATTAGTAGAACAAAAGTTATTCGAGTAATTATTTATCAAAATTGTTGTTCCCAATGCATATGGACGTTTTAAGTGTCTGATTGACCTAGAGATATCAAATTTGGTGACAGTATTCGTGTAGGTCTTACGCAGATCAAGTTTATTTTAGATTTTTGCCACGCCCCTTTCCGCCCCCAAAAACTGTAAAAGCCGTAATAATGAACCTAGAGCATTGAATTTTGGTATGCATAATAACAATGATAGTCTGAATGACTCCTGTGAATTTGGTTGAAATCGAATGAAAAACAAGGAAGTTATTAATGAATCAATTTTATATGCAAAATTCACTTGCAGCTGCCCGCGCTTTGTTTTTAAGTTGACAGTGTGACCATAGCGGTGTTGTGTATTTTACCCGCTATTTTCAAATATATACAAAAATTAAGTTTTAGTATATTTGGTATATTTTTTGTTAAAATATCATTTATGTTTTTTGTTTTCTCTCGAAATGGGTTGCGGGTATCATACGGTCGAGCACTCTCGACTGTAGCTTTCTTACTTGTTTTCATATGAAACTTGTTCTCAAAGCAAATTTTTTTCATATGCAAAATTTGCATGACTTTTATAAATTTTATGACATTTAATATGAATAATTTTGTTTTTAAATTTCGTGTCAATATGAGATATTGTGTTTACATGTGAAAAATTACTATATTTTACACACACCACTTCACAGTCATATGAGTTTCACATGATACAATTTTTTCATATTATGTTGCTTGCGCGACATTACTTCCCTACAAAGGTTTTGTGACACGTTTTCCGAAAGGTAGACTTTTTTCATATGAAACTCTTTTCAAAGGAAATTTTTTTCATATATAAATTTTTCATGACTTTTATAACTTTAATGACATTCAATATGAATAATTTTGTTTTTAAATTTTGTGTCAATATGAGATATTGTGTTCACATGTGAAAAATTACTATATTTGACACACACCACTTCACAGTCATATGAGTTTCACATTATACAATTTTTATACCCGCTACCCATAGGGTAGAAGGGTATTATGACTTAGTGCCAACAGAAAATGTATGTAACAGGCAGAAGGAGGCATCTCCGACCACAAAAACTATATATATTCTTGATCAGTGTCAACAGCCGAGACGATATAGCCATGTCCGTCTGTCCGTCTGTATGAACACCTAGATCTCAGAGACTATAAGAGCTAGAGCTACCAAATTTGGGGACAGTACTCCTATATGTCCTACGCAGATCAAGTTTATTTCAAAAGTTGGATGCCACGCCCCTTTCCGCCCCCAAAAGATTGTAAAAGCCGTAATAGACTTAGAGCATTGAATTTTGGTATGTATAATAATAATTATATTCTCAATGATTCCTGTGAATTTGGTTGAGATCGAATGAAAAACAAGGAAGTAATTAAAGAATCAATTTTATATGCAAGATTCACTTGCAGCTGCCCGCGCTTTGTTTGTTTAGTTGACAGTGTGACCATAACGGTGTTGTGGATTTTTACCCGCTATTTTCAAATATATACCAAAAAACAAGTTTTAGTATATTTGGTATATTTTTTGTTAAAATATCATTTAAGTTTTTTGTTTTCTCTCGAAATGGGTTGCGGGTATCATACGGTCGAGCACTGTCGACTGTAGCTTTCTTACTTGTTTCATATTATGTTGCTTGCGCGACACTACTTCCCTACAAAGGTTTTGTGACACGTTTTCCGAAAGGTGACCTTTTTTCATTTGAAACTTTTTCTCAAAGGAAATTTTTTTCATATGCAAAATTTGCGTGACTTTTATAAATTTTATGACATTCAATATGAATAATTTTGTTTTTAAATTTTGTGTCAATATGAGATGTTGTGTTTACATGTGCAAAATTTCTATATTTGACATACACCACTTCACAGTCATATGAGTTTCACATGTTACAATTTTTTCATATTTCGTTGCTTGCGCGACACTACTTCCCTACAAAGGTTTTGTGACACGTTTTCCGAAAGGTAGTCGTTTTATACCCGCTACCCATAGGGTAGAAGGGTATTATGACTTAGTGCCAACAGAAAATTTATGTAACAGGCAGAAGGAGGCATCTCCGACCCCATAAAGTATATATATTCTTGATCAGCGTCAACAGCCGAGACGATATAGCCATGTCCGTCTGTCCGTCTGTCCGACTGTCCGTCTGTCCATCTGTCCGTCTGTCTGTCCGTATGAACACCTGGATCTCAGAGACTATAAGACATAGAGACACCAAATTTGGTAAAAAGGTTCCTTTATACCCTACGCAGATGAAGTTTATTTCAAAAGTTGGATGCCACGCCCCCTTCGCCCACAATAAGCATTAATCTAGAAAAAGTCAAGTTTTTTTTTATGTAAATCGCATATAACTCCAAAAGTTTTTTGTGTAATGATGTGTAATTTGGTAACCCATCTGCGCTTGACACTCTTAATATACCCTGTAATTTTGGTACAAATCGGATAAGTAGAACAAAAGTTATTTGTTAAGTTATTTATTAAAATTGTTGTGCCCAGTGCAGTTGGACGTTTTAAGTGTGTGAATGACCTAGAGATATCAAATTTGGTGACAGTATTCGTGTAGGTCTTATGCAGATCAAGTTTGTTTTAGATT
Source organism: Drosophila immigrans (assembly GCA_963583835.1). NCBI lineage: Eukaryota > Metazoa > Arthropoda > Insecta > Diptera > Drosophilidae > Drosophila > Drosophila immigrans. The sequence goes on along the minus strand of OY757142.1, from coordinate 41,310,025 downwards.
TTTGCCACGCCCCTTTCCGCCCCCAAAAACTGTAAAAGCCGTAATAATAGACCTAGAGCATTGAATTTTGGTATGCATAGTAACAATGATAGTCTGAATGACTCCTGTGAATTTGGTTGAGATCGAATAAAAAACGGGGAAGTTATTAAAGAATCAATTTTATGTGTGAAATTCACTTGCAGCTGCTTGCGCTTTGTTTGTTTAGTTGACAGTGTGACCATGTCGGTGTTGTGGATTTTTACCCGCTATTTTCAAATATATACAAACAAAACACAAGTTTCAGTATATTTTTGGTATATTTGTTGTTAAAATATCATTAAAAATTTTTTTTCTCTCGAAATGGGTTGCGGGTATCATACGGTCGAGCACTCTCGACTGTAGCTTTCTTACTTGTTTCATATGAAACTTTTTCTCAAAGGAAATTTTTTTCATATGCAAAATTTGCATGTCTTTTATAAATTTTATGACATTCAATATGAATAATTTTGTTTTTAAATTTCGTGTCAATATGAGATATTGTGATCACATGTGAAAAATTACTATATTTGACACACACCACTTTACAGTCATATGAGTTTCACATGTTACAATTTTTTCATATTTCGTTGTTTGCGCGACACTACTTCCCTACAAAGGTTTTGTGGCACGTTTTCCGAAAGGTGACTTTTTTTCATATGAAACTTTTTCTCAAAGGAAATATTTTTCATACGCAAAAAATTACTATATTTGACCCACAACACTTCATAGTCATATGAGTTTCACATGTTAAAATTTTTTCATATTTCGTTGTTTTGCGCGACACTACTTTCCAACAAAGGTTTTGTGACACGTTTTCCGAAAGGTAGTCTTTTTTCATTTAGAAACTTTCTCAAATGAAATTTTTTTTGCATGTAAATTTTATTTTCCTTAAGCAATTTATTTCACATGTGAAATTTATAACTCTTATGAATATATCAAAATGATGTAGTTTTAACATGTCAAACATTTTTTTTTGAGACACACTTGTATTGAGTACCATCTTGCAATATAGCATTATGTTGCATTAATTTACTAATAAAACATTTAACTCCATTTTTTTATCAATCCATATAATATGTGTCCTATGCCGGCAATATATTACTCCACGATCATATGAATTTCACATGTGACATTTTTTTCATATAACATGCCTTGCGCGACGCCACTCCCCTATAGAGGTTTTGTGACACGTTTTCCGAAAGGTAATCTTTTTTCATATAGAAATTTTCTCAAATAAAATTTTGTTTGCATGTAAATTTTTTATTTCTTAAGCAATTTATTTCACATGTGATAATTATAGCTCTTATGAATATATCAAAATGATATAGTTTTAACATGTGAAACATTTTTTTTGGAGACACACTTGTATTGAGTACCATCTTGCAATATAGCATTTTGTTGCATTAATTCAATAATAAAACATTTAACTCCATTATTTTATCAATCCATATAATATGTGACCTATGCCGGCAATATATTACTCCACGGTCATATGAATTTCATATGTGACATTTTTTTCATATAACATGCCTTGCGCGACGCCACTCCCCTATAGAGGTTTTGTGACACGTTTTCCGAAAGGTAGTCTTTTTTCATATAGAAATTTTTTATAGAATATTTTATTATAAATTTCCCCTATAGAGGTTTTGTGACACGTTTTCCGAAAGGTAGTCTTTTTTCATATAGAAATTTTCTTAAATAAAATTTTGTTTGCATGTAAATTTTATATTTCTTAAGCAATTTATTTCACATGTGATAATTATAGCTCTAATGAATATATCAAAATAATATAGTTTTAACATGTGAAACATTTTTTTTGGAGACACACTTGTATTGAGTACCATCATGCAATATAGCATTTTGTTGCATTAATTCAATAATAAAACATTTAACTTTAATATTTAATCAATCCATATAATATGTGACCTATGCCGGCAATATATTACTCATCGGTCATATGAATTTCAAATGTGAAATTTTTTTCATATAACATGCCTTGCGCGACGCCACTCCTCCATAGAGGTTTTGTGACACGTTTTCCGAAAGGTAGACTTTTTTCATATGAAAATTTTTTCAAAGGAAATTTTTTTCTTATGCAAAATTTGCATGACTTTTATAAATTTTATGTCATTCAATATGAATAATTTTGTTTTTAAATTTCATGTCAATATGAGATATTGTGTTTACATGTGAAAAATTACTATATTTTACACACACCACTTCACAGTCATATGAGTTTCACATGTTACAATTTTTTCATATTACGTTGCTTGCGCGACACTACTTCCCTACAAAGGGTTTGTGGCACGTTTTCCGAAAGGTGACTTTTTTTCATATGAAACTTTTTCTCAAAGAAAATATTTTTCATACGCAAAAAATTACTATATTTGACCCACAACACTTCATAGTCATATGAGTTTCACATGTTAAAATTTTTTCATATTTCGTTGTTTTGCGCGACACTACTTTCCAACAAAGGTTTTGTGACACGTTTTCCGAAAGGTAGTCTTTTTTCATTTAGAAACTTTCTCAAATGAAATTTTTTTTGCATGTAAATTTTATTTTCCTTAAGCAATTTATTTCACATGTGAAATTTATAACTCTTATGAATATATCAATATGATGTAGTTTTAGCATGTCAAACATTTTTTTTTTGAGACACACTTGTATTGAGTACCATCTTGCAATATAGCATTTTGTTGCATTAATTCTATAATAAAACATTTAACTCCATTATTTTATCAATCCATATAATATGTGACCTATGCCGGCAATATATTACTCCACGGTCATATGAATTTCATATGTGACATTTTGTTCATATAACATGCCTTGCGCGATGCCACTCCCCTATAGAGGTTTTGTGACACTTTTTCCGAAAGGTAGCCTTTTTCATATAGAAATTTTCTCAAATAAAATTTTTTTTTGCATGTAAATTTTTTATTTCCTTAGCAATTTATTTCACATGTGATAATTATAGCTCTTATGAATATATAAAAATGATATAGTCTTAACATGTGAAACATTTTTTTTGAGACACACTTGTATTGATTACCATCTTCCAATATAGCATTATGTTGCATTAATTTAATAATAAAACATTTAACTTAATATTTTATCAATCCATATAATATGTGACCTATGCCGGCAATATATTACTCCACGGTCATATGAGTTTCACATGTTACAATTTTTTCATATTACGTTGCTTGCGCGATACTACTTCCCTACAAAGGTTTTGTGACACGTTTTCCGAAAGGTAGACTTTTTATACCCGCTACCCATAGGGTAGAAGGGTATTATAACTTAGTGCCAACAGAAAATGTATGTAACAGGCAGAAGGAGGCATCTCCGACCACATAAACTATATATATTCTTGATCAGTGTCAACAGCCGAGACGATATAGCCATGTCCGTCTGTCCGTCTGTATGAACACCTAGATCTCAGAGACTATAAGAGCTAGAGCTACCAAATTTGGGGACAGTACTCCTATATGTCCTACGCAGATCAAGTTTATTTCAAAAGTTGGATGCCACGCCCCTTTCCGCCCCAAAAGATTGTAAAAGCCGTAATAATAGACCTAGAGCATTAAATTTTGGTATGCATAATAATAATTATATTCTCAATGATTCCTGTGAATTTGGTCGAGATCGAATGAAAAACAAGGAAGTTATTAAAGAATCAATTTTATATGCAAAATTCACTTGCAGCTGCCCGCGCTTTGTTTGTTTAGTTGACAGTGTGACCATAACGGTGTTGCGGTATTTTACCCGCTATTTTCAAATATATACAAAAAAACAAGTTTTAGTATATTTGGTATGTTTTTATACCCGCTACCCATAGGGTAGAAGGGTATTATAACTTAGTGCCAACAGGAAATGTATGTAACAGGCAGAAGGAGGCATCTCCGACCCCATAAAGTATATATATTCTTGATCAGCATCAACAGCCGAGACGATATAGCCATGTCCGTCTGTCCGTCTGTCCGTCTGTCTGTCTGTATGAACACCTGGATCTCAGAGACTATAAGACATAGAGACACCAAATTTGGCAAAAATGTTCCTTCATACCCTACGCAGATCAAGTTTATTTCAAAAGTTGGATGCCACGCCCCCTTCGCCCACAATAAGCATTTATCTAGAAAAAGTCAAGTTTTTTTTATGTAAATCGCGTATAACTCCAAAAGTTCTTTGTGTAATGATGTGTAATTTGGTAAGCCATCTGCGCTTGACACTCTTAATATACCCTGTAGATTTGGTAAAAAACGGATAAGTAGAACAAAAGTTATTCGCGAAATTATTTATCAAAATTGTTGTGCCCAATGCATATGGACGTTTTAAGTGTGTGATTGACCTAGAGATATCAAATTTGGTGACAGTATTCGTGTAGGTCTTACGCAGATCGAGTTTGTTTTAGATTTTTTCCACGCCCCTTTCCGCCCCCAAAAACTGTAAAAGCCGTAATAATGAACCTAGAGCATTGAATTTTGGTATGTATAATAATAATTATATTCTCAATGATTCCTTTGAATTTGGTTGAGATCGAGTGAAAAACAAGGAAGTTATTAATGAATCAATTTTATATGCAAAATTCACTTGAAGCTGCTCGCGCTTTGTTTGTTTAGTTGACGGTGTGACCATGTCGGTGTTGTGGATTTCTTCCCGCTATTTTCAAATATATACAAAACACAAGTTTCAGTATATTTTTGGTATATTTGTTGTTAAAATATCATTAAATTTTTTTTTTTCTCTCGAAATGGGTTGCGGGTATCATACGGTCGAGCACTCTCGACTGTAGCTTTCTTACTTGTTTGTTAAAATATCATTAAAATTTTTTTTTTTCTCTCGAAATGGGTTGCGGGTATCATACGGTCGAGCACTCTCGACTGTAGCTTTCTTATTTGTTGTTGTTATTTGTATTGAGTACCATCTTGCAATATAGCATTATGCAATCCATATAATATGTGTCCTATGCCGGCAATATATTACTCCACGATCATATGAATTTCATATGTGAAATTTTTTTCATAAACATGCCTTGCGCGACGCCACTCCCCTATAGAGGTTTTGTGACACGTTTTCCGAAAGGTAGTCTTTTTTCATATAGAAATTTTCTCAAATAAAATTTTGTTTGCATGTAAATTTTATATTCCTTAAGCAATTTATTTCACATGTGAAATTTATAAGTCTTATGAATATATCAAAATGATGTAGTTTTAACATGTGGGACATTTTTTTTGGAGACACACTTGTATTGAGTACCATCTTGCAATATAGCATTTTGTTGCATTAATTCAATAATAAAACATTTAACTCCATTATTTTATCAATCCATATAATATGTGACCTATGCCGGCAATATATTACTCCACGGTCATATGAATTTCATATGTGACATTTTTTTCATATAACATGCCTTGCGCGACGCCACTCCCCTATAGAGGTTTTGTGACACGTTTTCCGAAAGGTAGTCTTTTTTCATATAGAAATTTTTTCAAATAAAATTTTTTTTGCATGTAAATTTTTTATTTCTTATGCAATTTATTTCACATGTGATAATTATAGCTCTTATAAATATATCAAAATGACATAGTTTTAACATGTGGGACATTTTTTTTGGAGACACACTTGTATTGAGTACCATCTTGCAATATAGCATTTTGTTGCATTAATTCAATAATAAAACATTTAACTCCATTATTTTATCAATCCATATAATATGTGACCTATGCCGGCAACATTTTACTCATCGGTCATATGAATTTCATATGTGAAATTTATTTCATATAACATGCCTTGCGCGACGCCACTCCCCTATAGAGGTTTTGTGACACGTTTTCCGAAAGGTAGTCTTTTTTCATATAGAAATTTTCTCAAATAAAATTTTGTTGCATGTATATTCCTTAAGCAATTTATTTCACATGTGAAATTTATAACTCGTATGAATATATTAAAATAATATAGTTTTAACATGTAAAACATTTTTTTTGAGACACACTTGTATTGAGTACCATCTTGCAATATAGCATTTTGTTGCATTAATTTAATAATAAAACATTTAATTTCAATATTGTATCAATCCATATAATATGTTACCTATGCCGGCAATATATTACTCCACGATCATATGAATTTCATTTGTGAAATTTTTTTCATATAACATGCCTTGCGCGACGCCACTCCCCTATAGAGGTTTTGTGACACGTTTTCCGAAAGGTAGTCTTTTTTCATATAGAAATTTTCTCAAATAAAATTTTGTTTGCATGTAAATTTTATATTTCTTAAGCAATTTATTTTACATGTGATAATTATAGCTCTTATGAATATATCAAAATAATATAGTTTTAACATGTGAAACATTTTTTTTGGAGACACACTTGTATTGAGTACCATCATGCAATATAGCATTTTGTTGCATTAATTCAATAATAAAACATTTAACTTTAATATTTAATCAATCCATATAATATGTGACCTATGCCGGCAATATATTACTCATCGGTCATATGAATTTCAAATGTGAAATTTTTTTCATATAACATGCCTTGCGCGACGCCACTCCTCCATAGAGGTTTTGTGACACGTTTTCCGAAAGGTAGACTTTTTTCATATGAAACTTTTTTCAAAGGAAATTTTTTTCTTATGCAAAATTTGCATGACTTTTATAAATTTTATGTCATTCAATATGAATAATTTTGTTTTTAAATTTCATGTCAATATGAGATATTGTGTTTACATGTGAAAAATTACTATATTTTACACACACCACTTCACAGTCATATGAGTTTCACATGTTACAATTTTTTCATATTACGTTGCTTGCGCGACACTACTTCCCTACAAAGGTTTTGTGGCACGTTTTCCGAAAGGTGACTTTTTTTCATATGAAACTTTTTCTCAAAGGAAATATTTTTCATACGCAAAAAATTACTATATTTGACCCACAACACTTCATAGTCATATGAGTTTCACATGTTAAAATTTTTTCATATTTCGTTGTTTTGCGCGACACTACTTTCCAACAAAGGTTTTGTGACACGTTTTCCGAAAGGTAGTCTTTTTTCATTTAGAAACTTTCTCAAATGAAATTTTTTTTGCATGTAAATTTTATTTTCCTTAAGCAATTTATTTCACATGTGAAATTTATAACTCTTATGAATATATCAATATGATGTAGTTTTAGCATGTCGAACATTTTTTTTTTGAGACACACTTGTATTGAGTACCATCTTGCAATATAGCATTTTGTTGCATTAATTCAATAATAAAACATTTAACTCCATTATTTTATCAATCCATATAATATGTGTCCTATGCTGGCAATATATTACTCCACGGTCATATGAATTTCATATGTGAAATTTTTTTCATATAACATGCCTTGCGCGACGCCACTCCCCTATAGAGGTTTTGTGACACGTTTTCCGAAAGGTAGTCTTTTTTCATATAGAAATTTTCTCAAATAAAATTTTGTTTGCATGTAAATTTTTTATTTCTTAAGCAATTTATTTCACATGTGATAATTATAGCTCTTATGAATATATAAAAATGATATAGTTTTAACATGTGAAACATTTTTTTTGGAGACACACTTGTATTGAGTACCATCTTGCAATATAGCATTTTGTTGCATTAATTCAATAATAAAACATTTAACTCCATTATTTTATCAATCCATATAATATGTGTCCTATGCCGGCAATATATTACTCCACGGTCATATGAGTTTCACATGTGACATTTTTTTCATATAACATGCCTTGCGCGACGCCACTCCCCTATAGAGGTTTTGTGACACGTTTTCCGAAAGGTAGTCTTTTTTCATATAGAAATTTTCTCAAATAAAATTTTGTTTGCATGTAAATTTTATATTTCTTAAGCAATTTATTTCACATGTGAAGTTTATAACTCGTATGAATATATCAAAATGATGTAGTTTTAACATGTGAAACATTTTTTTTTTGAGACACACTTGTATTGAGTACCATCTTGCAATATAGCATTTTGTTGCATTAATTCAATAATAAAACATTTAACTTCAATATTTTATCAATCCATATAATATGTGACCTATGCCGGCAATATATTACTCCACGGTCATATGAATTTCAAATGTGAAATTTTTTTCATATAACATGCCTTGCGCGACACCACTCCTCCATAGAGGTTTTGTGACACGTTTTCCGAAAGGTGGACTTTTTTCATATGAAACTTTTTTCAAAGGAAATTTTTTTCATATGCAAAATTTGCATGACTTTTATAAATTTTATGTCATTCAATATGAATAATTTTGTTTTTAAATTTCATGTCAATATGAGATATTGTGTTTACATGTGAAAAATTACTATATTTTACACTCACCACTTCACAGTCATATGAGTTTCACATGTTACAATTTTTTCATATTACGTTGCTTGCGCGACACTACTTCCCTACAAAGGTTTTGTGATACGTTTTCCGAAAGGTAGCCTTTTTTCATATAGAAATTTTTTCAAATAAAATTTTTTTTGCATATAAGTTTTTTATTTCTTAAGCAATTTATTTCACATGTGAAATTTATAACTCGTATGAATATATTAAAATAATATAGTTTTAACATATAAAACATTTTTTTTGAGACACACTTGTATTGAGTACCATTTTGCAATATAGCATTATGTTGCATTAATTTAATAATAAAACATTTAACTTAATATTTTATCAATCCATATAATATGTGACCTATGCCGGCAATATATTACTCCACGGTCATATGAGTTTCACATGTTACAATTTTTTCATATTACGTTGCTTGCGCGATACTACTTCCCTACAAAGGTTTTGTGACACGTTTTCCGAAAGGTAGACTTTTTTCATATGAAACTTTTTTTCAAAGGAAATTTTTTTTTACATGTAAATTTTTCATGATTTTTATAACTTTAATGATATTCAATAAGAATAATTTTGTTTTTAAATTTAGTGTCAATATGAGATATTGTATTCACTTGGGAAAAAATTACTATATTTGACACACACCACTTCACAGTCATATGAGTTTCACACGTCACAATTTTTTCATATATCGTTGCTTGCGCGACACTACTTCCCTAAAAAGGTTTTGTGACACGTTTTCCGAAAGGTAGTCTTTTTTCATATAGAAATTTTCACAAATAAATTTTTTTTTGCATGTAAATTTTTTATTTCTTAAGCAATTTATTTCACATGTGATAATTATAGCTCTTATGAATATATCAAAATGATATAGTTTTAACATGTGAAACATTTTTTTTTGAGACACACTTTCCGAAAGGTAGTCTTTTTTCATAAAGAAATTTTCTCAAATAAAATTTTATTTGCATGTAAATTTTTTATTTCTTAAGCAATTTATTTCACATGTGATAATTATAGCTCTTATGAATATATTAAAATGATATAGTTTTAACATGTGAAACATTTTTTTTTGAGACACACTTGTATTGAGTAGCATCTTGCAATATAGCATTTTGTTGCATTAATTCAATAATAAAACATTTAACTTCAATATTTTATCAATCCATATAATATGTGACCTATGCCGGCAATATATTACTCATCGGTCATATGAATTTCAAATGTGAAATTTTTTTCATATAACATGCCTTGCCAACGCCACTCCTCCATAGAGGTTTTGTGACACGTTTTCCGAAAGGTAGACTTTTTTCATATGAAACTTTTTTCAAAGGAAATTTTTTTCTTATGCAAAATTTGCTTGACTTTTATAAATTTTATGTCATTCAATATGAATAATTTTGTTTTTAAATTTCATGTCAATATGAGATATTGTGTTTACATGTGAAAAATTACTATATTTTACACACACCACTTCACAGTCATATGAGTTTCACATGTTACAATTTTTTCATATTACGTTGCTTGCGCGACACTACTTCCCTACAAAGGTTTTGTGGCACGTTTTCCGAAAGGTGACTTTTTTTCATATGAAACTTTTTCTCAAAGGAAATATTTTTCATACGCAAAAAATTACTATATTTGACCCACAACACTTCATAGTCATATGAGTTTCACATGTTAAAGTTTTTTCATATTTCGTTGTTTGCGCGACACTACTTTCCAACAAAGGTTTTGTGACACGTTTTCCGAAAGGTAGTCTTTTTTCATTTAGAAACTTTCTCAAATGAAATTTTTTTTGCATGTAAATTTTATTTTCCTTAAGCAATTTATTTCACATGTGAAATTTATAACTCTTATGAATATATCAAAATGATGTAGTTTTAACATGTCAAACATTTTTTTTTGAGACACACTTGTATTGAGTACCATTATGCAATAAAGCATTATGTTGCATTAATTTACTAATAAAACATTTAACTCCATTATTTTATCAATCCATATAATATGTGTCCTATGCCGGCAATATATTACTCCACGATCATATGAATTTCATATGTGAAATTTTTTTCATATAACATGCCTTGCGGGACGCCACTCCCCTATAGAGGTTTTGTGACACGTTTTCCGAAAGGTAGTCTTTTTTCATAAAGAAATTTTCTCAAATAAAATTTTGTTTGCATGTAAATTTTATATTTCCTAAGCAATTTATTTCACATGTGATAATTAAAGCTCTTATGAATATATCAAAATGATATAGTTTTAACATGTGAAACATTTTTTTTGGAGACACACTTGTATTGAGTATCATCTTGCAATATAGCATTTTGTTGCATTAATTCAATAATAAAACATTTAACTTCATTATTTTATCAATCCATATAATATGTGTCCTATGCCGGCAATATATTACTCCACGATCATATGAATTTCATGTGTGAAATTGTTTGCATATAACATGCCTTGCGCGACGCCACTCCTCCATAGAGGTTTTGTGACACGTTTTCCGAAAGGTAGCCTTTTTATACCCGCTACCCATAGGGTAGAAGGGTATTATAACTTAGTGCCAACAGAAAATGTATGTAACAGGCAGAAGGAGGCATCTCCGACCGAATATATCAAAATGATGTAGTTTTAACATGTGAAACATTTTTTTTTGAGACAATTTTGTATTGAGTACCATCATGCAATATTGCATTTAGTTGCATTAATTTACTAATAAAACATTTAACTCCATTATTTTATCAATCCCTATAATATGTGACCCATGCCGGCAATATATTACTCCACGGTCATATGAATTTCATATGTGACATTTTTTTCATATAACATGCCTTGCGCGACGCCACTCCCCTATAGAGGTTTTGTGACACGTTTTCCGAAAGGTAGTCTTTTTTTCATATAGAAATTTTTTCAAATAAAATTTTTTTTGCATGTAAATTTTTTATTTCTTAAGCAATTTATTTCACATGTGATAATTATAGCTCTTATGAATATATCAAAATGACATAGTTTTAACATGTGGGACATTTTTTTTGGAGACACACTTGTATTGAGTACCATCTTGCAATATAGCATTTTGTTGCATTAATTCAATAATAAAACATTTAACTCCATTATTTTATCAATCCATATAATATGGTTTTGTGACACGTTTTCCGAAAGGTAGACTTTTTTCATATGTAACTTTTTTCAAAGAAAATTTTTTTCACATGTAAATTTTTCATGGCTTTTATAACTTTAATGATATTCAATATGAATAATTTTGTTTTTAAATTTCGTGTCAATATGAGATATTGAGTTCACATGCGAAAATTACTATATTTTACACACACCACTTCACAGTCATTTGAGTTTCACATGTTAAAATTTTTTCATATTACGTTGCTTGCGCGACACTTCTTCCCTACAAAGGTTTTGTGACACGTTTTGCGAAAGGTAGACATTTTCCATATGAAACTTTTTTTCAAATGAAATTTTTTTCACATGTAAATTTTTCATGGCTTTTATAACTTTAATGATATTCAATATGAATAATTTTGTTTTTAAATTTTGTGTCAATATTTTGTTCACATGTGAAAAATTACTATATTTGACACACACCACTTCACAGTCATATGAGTTTCACATGTTACAATTTTTTCATATTTCGTTGCTTACGCGACACTACTTCCCTACAAAGCTTTTGTGACACGTTTTCCGAAAGGTAGTGTCTTTTCATATAGAAATTTTTTTTTATAAAATTTTGTTTGCATATAAGTTTTTTATTTCTTAAGCAATTTATTTCACATGTGAAATTTATAACTCTTATGAATATATCAAGATGATGTAGTTTTAACATGTCAAACATTTTTTTTTGAGACACACTTGTATTGAGTACCTTTTTGCAATATATAACATGCCTTGCGTGACGTCACTCCCCTATATAGGTTTTGTGACACGTTTTCCGAAAGGTAGTCTTTTTTCATATAGAAATTTTCTCAAATAAAATTTTGTTTGCATGTAAATTTTTTATTTCTTAAGCAATTTATTTCACATGTGATAATTATAGCTCTTATGAATATATCAAAATGATATAGTTTTAACATGTGAAACATTTTTTTTGGAGACACACTTGTATTGAGTACCATCTTGCAATATAGCATTTTGTTGCATTAATTCAATAATAAAACATTAAACTCCATTATTTTATCAATCCATATAATATGTGTCCTATGCCGGCAATATATTACTCCACGGTCATATGAATTTCAAATGTAAAATTTTTTTCATATAACATGCCTTGCGCGACGCCACTCCCCTATAGAGGTTTTGTGACACGTTTTCCGAAAGGTAGTCTTTTTTCATATAGAAATTTTCTCAAATAAAATTTTGTTTGTATGTAAATTTTTTATTTCTTAAGCAATTTATTTCACATGTGATAAATATAGCTCTTATGAATATATCAAAATGATATATTTTTTACATGTGAAACATTTTTTTTGAGACACACTTGTATTGATTACCATCTTCCAATATAGCATTTTGTTGCATTAATTCAATAATAAAACATTTAACTCCATTATTTTATCAATCCATATAATATGTGTCCTATGCCGGCAATATATTACTCCACGGTCATATGAATTTCATATGTGAAATTTTTTTAATATTACATGCCTTGCGCGACACCACTCCTCCATAGAGGTTTTGTGACACGTTTTCCGAAAGGTAGACTTTTTTCATATGAAACTTTTTTCAAAGGAAATTTTTTTCATATGCAAAATTTGCATGACTTTTATAAATTTTATGACGTTCAATATCAATAATTTTGTTTTTAAATTTCGTGTCAATATGAGATATTGTGTTTACATGTGAAAAATTACTATATTTTACACACACCACTTCACAGTCATATGAGTTTCACATGTTACAATTTATTTATATTACGTTGCTTGCGCGACACTACTTCCCTACTAAGGTTTTGTGATACGTTTTCCGAAAGGTAGCCTTTGTTCATATAGAAATTTTTTCAAATAAAATTTTTTTTGCATATAAGTTTTTTATTTCTTAAGCAATTTATTTCACATGTGAAATTTATAACTCGTATGAATATATTAAAAAAATATAGTTTTAACATATAAAACATTTTTTTTGAGACACACTTGTATTGAGTACCATTTTGCAATATAGCATTACGTTGCATTAATTTAATAATAAAACATTTAACTTAATATTTTATCAATCCATATAATATGTGACCTATGCCGGCAATATATTACTCCACGGTCATATGAATTTCATATGTGAAATTTTGTTCATATATCATGCCTTGCGCGACACCACTCCCCTATAGAGGTTTCGTGACACGTTTTCTGAAAAGTAGCCTTTTTTTATATAGAAATTTTTTCAAATAAAATTTTTTTTGCTTGTAAATTTTTTATTTCTTAAGCAATTTATTTCATATGTGATAATTACAGCTCTTATGAATATATCAAAATGATGTAGTTTTAACATGTGAAACATTTTTTTTTTGAGACACACTTGTATTGTGTACCATCTTGCATTATAGCATTATGTTGCATTAATTTAATAATAAAACATTTAACTTCAATATTTTATCAATCCATATAATATGTGACCTATGCCGGCAATATATTACTCCACGGTCATATGAATTTCATATGTGAAATTTTGTTCATATATCATGCCTTGCGCGACACCACTCCCCTATAGAGGTTTCGTGACACGTTTTCTGAAAAGTAGCCTTTTTTTATATAGAAATTTTCTCAAATAAAATTTTTTTTGCATGTAAATTTTTTATTTCCTTAGCAATTTATTTCACATGTGATAGTTATAGCTCTTGTGAATATATCAAAATGATATAGTTTTAACATGTGAAACATTTTTTTTGAGACACACTTGTATTGATTACCATCTTCCAATATAGCATTATGTTGCATTAATTTAATAATAAAACATTTAACTTAATATTTTATCAATCCATATAATATGTGACCTATGCCGGCAATATATTACTCCACGGTCATATGAGTTTCACATGTTACAATTTATTTATATTACGTTGCTTGCGCGACACTACTTCCCTACAAAGGTTTTGTGGCACGTTTTCCGAAAGGTAGACTTTTTTCATATGAAACTTTTTTCAAAGAAAATTTTTTTCACATGTAAATTTTTCATGGCTTTTATAACTTTAATGATATTCAATATGAATAATTTTGTGTCAATATTTTGTTCACATGTGAAAAATTACTATATTTGACACAGACCACTTCACAGTCATATGAGTTTCACATGTTACAATTTTTTCATATTACGTTGCTTGCGCGACACTACTTCCCTATAAAGGTTTTGTGACACGTTTTCCGAAAGGTAGTCTTTTTTCTTATAGAAATTTTCTCAAATAAAATTTTGTTTGCATGTAAATTTTTTATTTCTTAAGCAATTTATTTCACATGTGATAATTATAGCTCTTATGAATATACCAAAATGACGTAGTTTTAACAAGTGAAACATTTTTTTTTGAGACACACTTGTATTGAGTATTCTCCTTGTATTGTATATATTCCTCCACGGTCATATGAATTTCATATGTGAAATTTTTTTCATATAACATGCCTTGCGCGACGCCACTCCTCCATAGAGGTTTTGTGACACGTTTTCCGAAAGGTAACCTTTTTTCATATGAAACTTTTTCTTAAAGCAAATTTTTTTCTTATGCAAAATTTGCATGACTTTTATAAATTTTATGATATTCAATATGAATAATTTTGTTTTTAAATTTTGTGTCATTATGAGATATTGTGTTCACATGTGAAAAATTACTATATTTGACACACACCACTTCACAGTCATATGAGTTTCACATGTTAAAATTTTTTCATATTTCGTTGCTTGCGCGACACTACTTCCCTACAAAGGTTTTGTGACACGTTTTCCGAAAGGTAGTCTTTTTTCATATAGAAATTTTTTCAAACAAATTTTTTTTTGCATATAAGTTTTTTATTTCTTAAGCAATTTATTTCACATGTGAAATTTATAACTCGTATGAATATATCAAAATGATATAGTTTTATCATATAAAACATTTTTTTTGAGACACACTTGTATTGAGTACCATCTTGCAATATAGCATTATGTTGCATTAATTTACTAATAAAACATTTAACTCCATTTTTTTATCAATCCATATAATATGTGTCCTATGCCGGCAATATATTACTCCACGATCATATAAGTTTCATATGTGAAATTTTTTTCATATAACATGCCTTGCGCGACGCCACTCCCCTATAGAGGTTTTGTGACACGTTTTCCGAAAGGTAGTCTTTTTTCATAAAGAAATTTTCTCAAATAAAATTTTGTTTGCATGTAAATTTTTTATTTCTAAAGCAATTTATTTCACATGTGAAATTTATAACTCGTATGAATATATTAAAATAATATAGTTTTAACATGTAAAACATTTTTTTTGAGACACACTTGTATTGAGTACCATCTTGCAATATAGCATTTTGTTGCATTAATAATAAAACATTTAATTTCAATATTTTATCAATCCATATAATATGTTACCTATGCCGGCAATATATTACTCCACGATCATATGAATTTCATTTGTGAAATTTTTTTCATATAACATGCCTTGCGCGACGCCACTCCCCTATAGAGGTTTTGTGACACGTTTTCCGAAAGGTAGTCTTTTTTCATATAGAAATTTTCTCAAATAAAATTTTGTTGCATGTATATTCCTTTAGCAATTTATTTCACATGTGAAATTTATAAGTCTTATGAATATATCAAAATGATGTAGTTTTAACATGTCAAACATTTTTTTTTTGAGACACACTTGTATTGAGTACCATCTTGCAATATAGCATTATGTTGCATTAATTTAATAATAAAACATTTAACTTCAATATTTTATCAATCCATATAAAATGTGTCCTATGCCGGCAATATATTACTCCACGATCATATGAATTTCATATGTGAAATTTTTTTCATATAACATGCCTTGCGCGACGCCACTCCCCTATAGAGGTTTTGTGACACGTTTTCCGAAAGGTAGCCTTTTTTCATATAGAAATTTTCTCAAATAAAATTTTGTTTGCATGTAAATTTTTTATTTCTTAAGCAATTTATTTCACATGTGAAATTTATAACTCGTATGAATATATTAAAATAATATAGTTTTAACATGTAAAACATTTTTTTTGACACACACTTGTATTGAGTACCATCTTGCAATATAGCATTTTGTTGCATTAATTTAATAATAAAACATTTAATTTCAATATTTTATCAATCCATATAATATGTTACCTATGCCGGCAATATATTACTCCACGATCATATGAATTTCATTTGTGAAATTTTTTTCATATAACATGCCTTGCGCGACGCCACTCCCCTATAGAGGTTTTGTGACACGTTTTCCGAAAGGTAGTCTTTTTTCATATAGAAATTTTCTCAAATAAAATTTTGTTTGCATGTAAATTTTATATTTCTTAAGCAATTTATTTCACATGTGATAATTATAGCTCTTATGAATATATCAAAATGATATAGTTTTAACATGTGAAACATTTTTTTTGGAGACACACTTGTATTGAGTACCATCATGCAATATAGCATTTTGTTGCATTAATTCAATAATAAAACATTTAACTTTAATATTTAATCAATCCATATAATATGTGACCTATGCCGGCAATATATTACTCATCGGTCATATGAATTTCAAATGTGAAATTTTTTTCATATAACATGCCTTGCGCGACGCCACTCCTCCATAGAGGTTTTGTGACACGTTTTCCGAAAGGTAGACTTTTTTCATATGAAACTTTTTTCAAAGGAAATTTTTTTCTTATGCAAAATTTGCATGACTTTTATAAATTTTATGTCATTCAATATGAATAATTTTGTTTTTAAATTTCATGTCAATATGAGATATTGTGTTTACATGTGAAAAATTACTATATTTTACACACACTATTCACAGTCATATGAGTTTCACATGTTACAATTTATTTATATTACGTTGCTTGCGCGACACTACTTCCCTACAAAGGTTTTGTGGCACGTTTTTTGAAAGGTGACTTTTTTTCATATGAAACTTTTTCTCAAAGGAAATATTTTTCATACGCAAAAAATTACTATATTTGACCCACAACACTTCATAGTCATATGAGTTTCACATTTTAAAATTTTTTCATATTTCGTTGTTTTGCGCGACACTACTTTCCAACAAAGGTTTTGTGACACGTTTTCCGAAAGGTAGTCTTTTTTCATTTTAGAAACTTTCTCAAATGAAATTTTTTTTGCATGTAAATTTTATTTTCCTTAAGCAATTTATTTCACATGTGAAATTTATAACTCTTATGAATATATCAATATGATGTAGTTTTAGCATGTCAAACATTTTTTTTTTGAGACACACTTGTATTGAGTACCATCTTGCAATATAGCATTTTGTTGCATTAATTCAATAATAAAACATTTAACTCCATTATTTTATCAATCCATATAATATGTGTCCTATGCTGGCAATATATTACTCCACGGTCATATGAATTTCATATGTGAAATTTTTTTCATATAACATGCCTTGCGCGACGCCACTCCCCTATAGAGGTTTTGTGACACGTTTTCTGAAAGGTAGTCTTTTTTCATATAGAAATTTTCTCAAATAAAATTTTGTTTGCATGTAAATTTTTTATTTCTTAAGCAATTTATTTCACATGTGATAATTATAGCTCTTATGAATATATCAAAATGATATAGTTTTAACATGTGAAACATTTTTTTTGGAGACACACTTGTATTGAGTACCATCTTGCAATATAGCATTTTGTTGCATTAATTCAATAATAAAACATTTAACTCCATTATTTTATCAATCCATATAATATGTGTCCTATGCCGGCAATATATTACTCCACGGTCATATGAGTTTCACATGTGACATTTTTTTCATATAACATGCCTTGCGCGACGCCACTCCCCTATAGAGGTTTTGTGACACGTTTTCCGAAAGGTAGTCTTTTTTCATATAGAAATTTTCTCAAATAAAATTTTGTTTGCATGTAAATTTTATATTTCTTAAGCAATTTATTTCACATGTGAAGTTTATAACTCGTATGAATATATCAAAATGATGTAGTTTTAACATGTGAAACATTTTTTTTTTGAGACACACTTGTATTGTGTACCATCTTGCATTATAGCATTATGTTGCATTAATTTAATAATAAAACATTTAACTTCAATATTTTATCAATCCATATAATATGTGACCTATGCCGGCAATATATTACTCCACGGTCATATGAATTTCATATGTGACATTTTGTTCATATAACATGGCTTGCGCGATGCCACTCCCCTATAGAGGTTTTGTGACACTTTTTCCGAAAGGTAGCCTTTTTCATATAGAAATTTTCTCAAATAAAATTTTTTTTGCGTGTAAATTTTTTATTTCCTTAGCAATTTATTTCACATGTGATAGTTATAGCTCTTGTGAATATATCAAAATGATATAGTTTTAACATGTGAAACATTTTTTTTTAGACACACTTGCATTGATTACCATCTTCCAATATAGCATTATGTTGCATTAATTTAATAATAAAACATTTAACTTAATATTTTATCAATCCATATAATATGTGATCTATGCCGGCAATATATTACTCCACGGTCATATGAGTTTCACATGTTACAATTTTTTCATATTACGTTGCTTGCGCGATACTACTTCCCTACAAAGGTTTTGTGACACGTTTTCCGAAAGGTAGACTTTTTATACCCGCTACCCATAGGGTAGAAGGGTATTATAACTTAGTGCCAACAGAAAATGTATGTAACAGGCAGAAGGAGGCATCTCCGATCACATAAACTATATATATTCTTGATCAGTGTCAACAGCCGAGACGATATAGCCATGTCCGTCTGTCCGTCTGTCCGTCTGTATGAACACCTAGATCTCAGAGACTATAAGAGCTAGAGCTACCAAATTTGGGGACAGTACTCAAAAGTTGGATGCCACGCCCCTTTCCGCCCCCAAAAGTCTCTAAAAGCCGTAATAATAGACCTAGAGCATTAAATTTTGGTATGCATAATAATAATTATATTCTCAATGATTCCTGTGAATTTGGTTGAGATCGAATGAAAAACAAGGAAGTTATTAAAGAATCAATTTTATATGCAAAATTCACTTGCAGCTGCCCGCGCTTTGTTTGTTTAGTTGACAGTGTGACCATAACGGTGTTGCGGTATTTTACCCGCTATTTTCAAATATATACAAAAAAACAAGTTTTAGTATATTTGGTATGTTTTTTTGTTAAAATATCATTAAAATTTTTTTTTTTCTCTCGAAATGGGTTGCGGGTATCATACGGTCGAGCACTCTCGACTGTAGCTTTCTTACTTGTTTCATATGAAACTTTTTTTCAAAGGAAATTTTTTTCACATGTAAATTTTTCATGATTTTTATAACTTTAATGATATTTAATAAGAATAATTTTGTTTTTAAATTTAGTGTCAATATGAGATATTGTATTCACTTGGGAAAAAATTGCTATATTTGACACACACCACTTCACAGTCATATGAGTTTCACACGTCACAATTTTTTCATATATCGTTGCTTGCGCGACACTACTTCCCTAAAAAGGTTTTGTGACACGTTTTCCGAAAGGTAGTCTTTTTTCATATAGAAATTTTCTCAAATAAATTTGTTTTTGCATGTAAATTTTTTATTTCTTAAGCAATTTATTTCAAATGTGAAATTTATAACTCTTATGAATATATCAAAATGATATAGTTTTAACATGTGAAACATTTTTTTTTGAGACACACTTTCCGAAAGGTAGTCTTTTTTCATAAAGAAATTTTCTCAAATAAAATTTTATTTGCATGTAAATTTTGTATTTCTTAAGCAATTTATTTCACATGTGATAATTATAGCTCTTATGAATATATCAAAATGATATAGTTTTAACATGTGAAACATTTTTTTTTGAGACACACTTGTATTGAGTACCATCTTGCAATATAGCATTTTGTTGCATTAATTCAATAATAAAACATTTAACTTCAATATTTTATCAATCCATATAATATGTGACCTATGCCGGCAATATATTACTCATCGGTCATATGAATTTCAAATGTGTAATTGTTTTCATATAACATGCCTTGCGCGACACCACTCCTCCATAGAGGTTTTGTGACACGTTTTCCGAAAGGTAGACTTTTTTCATATGAAACTTTTTTCAAAGAAAATTTTTTTCATATGGAAAATTTGCATGACTTTTATAAATTTTATGTCATTCAATATGAATAATTTTGTTTTTAAATTTCATGTCAATATGAGATATTGTGTTCACATGTGAAAAATTACTATATTTTACACTCACCACTTCACAGTCATATGAGTTTCACATGTTACAATTTTTTCATATTACGTTGCTTGCGCGACACTACTTCCCTACAAAGGTTTTGTGATACGTTTTCCGAAAGGTAGCCTTTTTTCATATAGAAATTTTTTCAAATAAAATTTTTTTTGCATATAAGTTTTTTATTTCTTAAGCAATTTATTTCACATGTGAAATTTATAACTCGTATGAATATATTAAAATAATATAGTTTTAACATATAAAACATTTTTTTTGAGACACACTTGTATTGAGTACCATTTTGCAATATAGCATTATGTTGCATTAATTTAATAATAAAACATTTAACTTAATATTTTATCAATCCATATAATATGTGACCTATGCCGGCAATATATTACTCCACGGTCATATGAGTTTCACATGTTACAATTTTTCATATTACGTTGCTTGCGCGATACTACTTCCCTACAAAGGTTTTGTGACACGTTTTCCGAAAGGTAGACTTTTTTCATATGAAACTTTTTTTCAAAGTAAATTTTTTTTTACATGTAAATTTTTCATGATTTTTATAACTTTAATGATATTCAATAAGAATAATTTTGTTTTTAAATTTAGTGTCAATATGAGATATTGTATTCACTTGGGAAAAAATTACTATATTTGACACACACCACTTCACAGTCATATGAGTTTCACACGTCACAATTTTTTCATATATCGTTGCTTGCGCGACACTACTTCCCTAAAAAGGTTTTGTGACACGTTTTCCGAAAGGTAGTCTTTTTTCATATAGAAATTTTCTCAAATAAATTTTTTTTTGCATGTAAATTTTTTATTTCTTAAGCAATTTATTTCACATGTGATAATTATAGCTCTTATGAATATATCAAAATGATATAGTTTTAACATGTGAAACATTTTTTTTTGAGACACACTTTCCGAAAGGTAGTCTTTTTTCATAAAGAAATTTTCTCAAATAAAATTTTATTTGCATGTAAATTTTTTATTTCTTAAGCAATTTATTTCACATGTGATAATTATAGCTCTTATGAATATATCAAAATGATATAGTTTTAACATGTGAAACATTTTTTTTTGAGACACACTTGTATTGAGTACCATCTTGCAATATAGCATTTTGTTGCATTAATTCAATAATAAAACATTTAACTTCAATATTTTATCAATCCATATAATATGTGACCTATGCCGGCAATATATTACTCATCATTCATATGAATTTCAAATGTGAAATTTTTTTCATATAACATGCCTTGCGCGACGCCACTCCTCCATAGAGGTTTTGTGACACGTTTTCCGAAAGGTAGACTTTTTTCATATGAAACTTTTTTCAAAGGAAATTTTCTTCTTATGCAAAATTTGCATGACTTTTATAAATTTTATGTCATTCAATATGAATAATTTTGTTTTTAAATTTCATGTCAATATGAGATATTGTGTGTACATGTGAAAAATTACTATATTTTACACACACCACTTCACAGTCATATGAGTTTCACATATTACAATTTTTTCATATTTCGTTGCTTGCGCGACACTACTTCCCTACAAAGGTTTTGTGGCACGTTTTCCGAAAGGTGACTTTTTTTCATATGAAACTTTTTCTCAAAGGAAATATTTTTCATACGCAAAAAATTACTATATTTGACCCACAACACTTCATAGTCATATGAGTTTCACATGTTAAAATTTTTTCATATTTCGTTGTTTGCGCGACACTACTTTCCAACAAAGGTTTTGTGACACGTTTTCCGAAAGGTAGTCTTTTTTCATTTAGAAACTTTCCCAAATGAAAATTTTTTTGCATGTAAATTTTATTTTCCTTAAGCAATTTATTTCACATGTGAAATTTATAACTCTTATGAATATATCAAAATGATGTAGTTTTAACATGTCAAACATTTTTTTTTGAGACACACTTGTATTGAGTACCATCTTGCAATAAAGCATTATGTTGCATTAATTTACTAATAAAACATTTAACTCCATTATTTTATCAATCCATATAATATGTGTCCTATGCCGGCAATATATTACTCCACGATCATATGAATTTCATATGTGAAATTTTTTTCATAAAACATGCCTTGCGGGACGCCACTCCCCTATAGAGGTTTTGTGACACGTTTTCCGAAAGGTAGTCTTTTTTCATAAAGAAATTTTCTCAAATAAAATTTTGTTTGCATGTAAATTTTATATTTCCTAAGCAATTTATTTCACATGTGATAATTAAAGCTCTTATGAATATATCAAAATGATATAGTTTTAACATGTGAAACATTTTTTTTGGAGACACACTTGTATTGAGTATCATCTTGCAATATAGCATTTTGTTGCATTAATTCAATAATAAAACATTTAACTTCATTATTTTATCAATCCATATAATATGTGTCCTATGCCGGCAATATATTACTCATCGGTCATATGAATTTCAAATGTGAAATTTTTATACCCGCTACCCATAGGGTAGAAGGGTATTATGACTTAGTGCCAACAGAAAATGTATGTAACAGGCAGAAGGAGGCATCTCCGACCACATAAACTATATATATTCTTGATCAGTGTCAACAGCCGAGACGATATAGCCATGTCCGTCTGTCCGTCTGTCCGTCTGTCCGTCTGTCCGTCTGTATGAACACCTAGATCTCAGAGACTATAAGAGCTAGAGCTACCAAATTTAGGGACAGTACTCCTATAGGTCCTACGCAGATCAAGTTTATTTCAAAAGTTGGATGCCACGCCCCCTTCCGCCCCCAGAAGTCTGTAAAAGCCGTAATAATAGACCTAGAGCATTGAATTTTGGTGTGCATAATAATAATTATATTCTTAATGATTCCTGTGAATTTGGTTGAGATCGAATGAAAAACAAGGAAGTTATTAAAGAATCAATTTTATATGCAAAATTCACTTGCAGCTGCCCGCGCTTTGTTTGTTTAGTTGACAGTGTGACCATAACGGTGTTGTGGATTTTCACCCGCTATTTTCAAATATATACAAAAAAACAAGTTTTAGTATATTTGGTATATTTTTTGTTAAAATATCATTTAAGTTTTTTGTTTTTCTCGAAATGGGTTGCGGGTATCATACGGTCGAGCACTCTCGACTGTAGCTTTCTTACTTGTTTTCATATAACATGCCTTGCGCGACGCCACTCCTCCATAGAGGTTTTGTGACACGTTTTCCGAAAGGTAGCCTTTTTATACCCGCTACCTATAGGGTAGAAGGGTATTATAACTTAGTGCCAACAGAAAATGTATGTAACAGGCAGAAGGAGGCATCTCCGACCACATAAACTATATATATTCTTGATCAGTGTCAACAGCCGAGACGATATAGCCATGTCCGTCTGTCCGTATGTCCGTCTGTATGAACACCTAGATCTCAGAGACTATAAGAGCTAGAGCTACCAAATTTGGGGACAGTACTCCTATATGTCCTACGCAGATCAAGTTTATTTCAAAGGTTTGATGCCACGCCCCTTTCCGCCCCCAAAAGACTGTAAAAGCCGTAATAATAGACCTAGAGCATTGAATTTTGGTATGCATAAAAATAATGATTCCTGATTCCTCAATGATTCCTGTGAATTTGGTTGAGATCGAATGAAAAACAAGGAAGTTATTAAAGAATCAATTTTATATGCAAAATTCACTTGCAGCTGCCCGCGCTTTGTTTGTTTAGTTGACAGTGTGACCATAACGGTGTTGTGGATTGTTACCCGCTATTTTTAAATATATACAAAAAACAAGTTTTAGTATATTTGGTATATTTTTTGTTAAAATATAATTTATGTTTTTTGTTTTTTCTCGAAATGGGTTGCGGGTATCATACGGTCGAGCACTCTCGACTGTAGCTTTCTTACTTGTTTTCATATAGAAATTTTCTCAAATAAAATTTTTTTTGCATGTAAATTTTTTATTTCTTAAGCAATTTATTTCACATGTGATAATTATAGCTCTTATGAATATATCAAAATGATATAGTTTTAACATGTGAAACATTTTTTTTGAGACACACTTGTATAGACCACCATCTTCCAATATAGCTTTATGTTGCATTAAATTAATAATAAAACATTTAAATTAATATTTTATCAATTCCTTTAATATGTGACCTATGCCGGCAATATATTACTCATCGGTCATATGAATTTCAAATGTAAAATTTTTTTCATATAACATGCCTTGCGCGACGCCACTCCTCCTTAGAGGTTTTTTGACACATTTTCCGAAAGGTGACTTTTTTTCATATGAAACTTTTTCTCAAAGGAAATTTTTTTCATACGCAAAAAATTACTATATTTGACACACAACACTTCATAGTCATATGAGTTTCACATGTTAAAATTTTTTCATATTTCGTTGCTTGCGCGACACTACTTCCCAACAAAGGTTTTGTGACACGTTTTTCGAAAGGTAGTCTTTTTTCATTTAGAAACTTTCTCAAATGAAATTTTTTTTGCATGTACATTTTATTTTCCTTAAGCAATTTATTTCACATGTGATAATTAAAGCTCTTATGAATATATCAAAATGATATAGTTTTAACATGTGAAACATTTTTTTTGAGACACACTTGTATTGAGTACCATCTTGCAATATAGCATTATGTTGCATTAATTTAATAATAAAACATTTAACTTCAATATTTCATCAATCCATATAATATGTGTCCTATGCCGGCAATATATTACTCCAAGATCATTTGAATTTCATATGTGAAATTTTTTTCATATAACATGCCTTGCGCGACGCCACTCCCTTATAGAGGTTTTGTGACACGTCTTCCGAAAGGAAGCCTTTATTTCATATAGAAATTTTCTCAAATAAAAATTTTTTGCATGTAAATTTTTTATTTCTTAAGCAATTTATTTCACATGTGAAATTTATAACTCTTATGAATATATCAAAATGATATAGTTTTATCATATAAAACATTTTTTTTGAGACACACTTGTATTGAGTACCATTTTGCAATATAACATTATGTTGCATTAATTTACTAATAAAACATTTAACTCCATTTTTTTATCAATACATATAATATGTGTCCTATGCCGGCAATATATTACTCATCGGTCATATGAATTTCAAATGTAAAATTTTTTTCATATAACATGCCTTGCGCGACGCCACTCCTCCATAGAGGTTTTGTGACACGTTTTCCGAAAGGAAGTCTTTTTTCATAAAGAAATTTTCTCAAATAAAATTTTGTTTGCATGTAAATTTTTTATTTCTTAAGCAATTTATTTCACATGTGAAATTTATAACTCGTATGAATATATTAAAATTATATAGTTTTAACATGTAAAACATTTTTTTTGAGACACACTTGTATTGAGTACCATCTTGCAATATAGCATTATGTTGCATTAATTTAATAATAAAACATTTAACATCAATATTTTATCAATCCATATAATATGTGACCTATGCCGGCAGCATATTACTCATCGGTCATATGAATTTCATATGTGCAATTTTTTTCATATAACATGCCTTGCGCGACACTACTTCCCTACAAAGGTTTTGTGACAGGTTTTCCGAAAGGTAGTATTTTTTCATGTAGAAATTTTGTCAAATAAAATTTTTTTTGCATGTAAATTTTTTTTTCTTAAGCAATTTATTTCACATGTGAAATTTATAACTCTTATGAATATATCAAAATGATGTAGTTTTAATATGTGAAACATTTTTTTGAGACACACTTGTATTGATTACCATCTTCCAATATAGCTTTATGTTGCATTAATCCATATAATATGTGTCCTATGCCGGCAACATAGTAGTCATCGGTCATATGAATTTCATATGTGAAATGTTATTCATATATCATGCCTTGCGCGACACCACTCCCCTATAGAGGTTTTGTGACACGTTTTCTGAAAGGTAGCCTTTTTTCATATAGAAATTTTCTCAAATAAAATTTTTTTTGCATGTAAATTTTATATTCCTTAAACAATTTATTTCACATGTGAAATTTATAGCTCTTGTGAATATATCAAAATGATGTAGTTTTAACATGTGAAACATTTTTTTTTGAGACACACTTGTATTGAGTACCATCATGCAATATTGCATTTAGTTGCATTAATTTACTAATAAAACATTTAACTCCATTATTTTATCAATCCCTATAATATGTGACCCATGCCGGCAATATATTACTCCACGGTCATATGAATTTCATATGTGACATTTTTTTCATATAACATGCCTTGCGCGACGCCACTCCCCTATAGAGGTTTTGTGACACGTTTTCCCAAAGGTAGTCTTTTTTTCATATAGAAATTTTTTCAAATAAAATTTTTTTTGCATGTAAATTTTTTATTTCTTAAGCAATTTATTTCACATGTGATAATTATAGCTCTTATGAATATATCAAAATGACATAGTTTTAACATGTGGGACATTTTTTTTGGAGACACACTTGTATTGAGTACCATCTTGCAATATAGCATTTTGTTGCATTAATTCAATAATAAAACATTTAACTCCATTATTTTATCAATCCATATAATATGGTTTTGTGACACGTTTTCCGAAAGGTAGACTTTTTTCATATGAAACTTTTTTCAAAGCAAATTTTTTTCATATGCAAAATTTGCATGACTTTTATAAATTTTATGACATTCAATATGAATAATTTTGTTTTTAAATTTCGTGTCAATATGAGATATTGAGTTCACATGCGAAAATTACTATATTTGACACACACCACTTCACAGTCATTTGAGTTTCACATGTTAAAATTTTTTCATATTACGTTGCTTGCGCGACACTTCTTCCCTACAAAGGTTTTGTGACACGTTTTGCGAAAGGTAGACATTTTCCATATGAAACTTTTTTTCAAATGAAATTTTTTTCACATGTAAATTTTTCATGGCTTTTATAACTTTAATGATATTCAATATGAATAATTTTGTTTTTAAATTTTGTGTCAATATTTTGTTCACATGTGAAAAATTACTATATTTGACACACACCACTTCACAGTCATATGAGTTTCACATGTTACAATTTATTTATATTACGTTGCTTGCGCGACACTACTTCCCTACAAAGGTTTTGTGATACGTTTTCCGAAAGGTAGCCTTTGTTCATATAGAAATTTTTTCAAATAAAATTTTTTTTGCATATAAGTTTTTTATTTCTTAAGCAATTTATTTCACATGTGAAATTTATAACTCGTATGAATATATTAAAATAATATAGTTTTAACATATAAAACATTTTTTTTGAGACACACTTGTATTGAGTACCATTTTGCAATATAGCATTATGTTGCATTAATTTAATAATAAAACATTTAACTTAATATTTTATCAATCCATATAATATGTGACCTATGCCGGCAATATATTACTCCACGGTCATATGAATTTCATATGTGAAATTTTGTTCATATATCATGCCTTGCGCGACACCACTCCCCTATAGAGGTTTCGTGACACGTTTTCTGAAAAGTAGCCTTTTTTTATATAGAAATTTTCTCAAATAAAATTTTTTTTGCTTGTAAATTTTTTATTTCTTAAGCAATTTATTTCACATGTGATAATTACAGCTCTTATGAATATATCAAAATGATGTAGTTTTAACATGTGAAACATTTTTTTTTTGAGACACACTTGTATTGTGTACCATCTTGCATTATAGCATTATGTTGCATTAATTTAATAATAAAACATTTAACTTCAATATTTTATCAATCCATATAATATGTGACCTATGCCGGCAATATATTACTCCACGGTCATATGAATTTCATATGTGACATTTTGTTCATATAACATGCCTTGCGCGATGCCACTCCCCTATAGAGGCTTTGTGACACTTTTTCCGAAAGGTAGCCTTTTTCATATAGAAATTTTCTCAAATAAAATTTTTTTTGCATGTAAATTTTTTATTTCCTTAGCAATTTATTTCACATGTGATAGTTATAGCTCTTGTGAATATATCAAAATGATATAGTTTTAACATGTGAAACATTTTTTTTTAGACACACTTGTATTGATTACCATCTTCCAATATAGCATTATGTTGCATTAATTTAATAATAAAACATTTAACTTAATATTTTATCAATCCATATAATATGTGACCTATGCCGGCAATATATTACTCCACGGTCATATGAGTTTCACATGTTACAATTTATTTATATTACGTTGCTTGCGCGACACTACTTCCCTACAAAGGTTTTGTGGCACGTTTTCCGAAAGGTAGACTTTTTTCATATGAAACTTTTTTCAAAGAAAATTTTTTTCACATGTAATGTTTTCATGGCTTTTATAACTTTAATGATATTCAATATGAATAATTTTGTTTTTAAATTTTGTGTCAATATTTTGTTCACATGTGAAAAATTACTATATTTGACACAGACCACTTCACAGTCATATGAGTTTCACATGTTACAATTTTTTCATATTACGTTGCTTGCGCGACACTACTTCCCTATAAAGGTTTTGTGACACCTTTTCCGAAAGGTAGTCTTTTTTCTTATAGAAATTTTCTCAAATAAAATTTTGTTTGCATGTAAATTTTTTATTTCTTAAGCAATTTATTTCACATGTGAAATTTATAACTCGTATGAATATATTAAAATAATATAGTTTTAACATGTAAAACATTTTTTTTGAGACACACTTGTATTGAGTACCATTTTGCAATATAGCATTATGTTGCATTAATTTAATAATAAAACATTTAACTTCAATATTTTATCAATCCATATAATATGTGACCTATGCCGGCAATATATTACTCCACGGTCATATGAGTTTCACATGTTACAATTTTTTCATATTACGTTGCTTGCGCGATACTACTTCCCTACAAAGGTTTTGTGACACGTTTTCCGAAAGGTAGACTTTTTTCATATGAAACTTTTTTTCAAAGGAAATTTTTTTCACATGTAAATTTTTCATGATTTTTATAACTTTAATGATATTCAATAAGAATAATTTTGTTTTTAAATTTAGTGTCAATATGAGATATTTTATTCACTTGGGAAAAAATTACTATATTTGACACACACCACTTCACAGTCGTATATCGTTGCTTGCGCGACACTACTTCCCTAAAAAGGTTTTGTGACACGTTTTCCGAAAGGTAGTCTTTTTTCATATAGAAATTTTCTCAAATACATTTTTTTTTGCATGTAAATTTTTTATTTCTTAAGCAATTTATTTCAAATGTGAAATTTATAACTCTTATGAATATATCAAAATGATATAGTTTTAACATTTGAAACATTTTTTTTTGAGACACACTTTCCGAAAGGTAGTCTTTTTTCATAAAGAAATTTTCTCAAATAAAATTTTATTTGCATGTAAATTTTTTATTTCTTAAGCAATTTATTTCACATGTGATAATTATAGCTCTTATGAATATATCAAAATGATATAGTTTTAACATGTGAAACATTTTTTTTGAGACACACTTGTATAGACTACCATCTTCCAATATAGCTTTATGTTGCATTAAATTAATAATAAAACATTTAAATTAATATTTTATCAATTCCTTTAATATGTGACCTATGCCGGCAATATATTACTCATCGGTCATATGAATTTCAAATGTAAAATTTTTTTCATATAACATGCCTTGCGCGACGCCACTCCTCCATAGAGGTTTTGTGACACGTTTTCCGAAAGGTGACTTTTTTTCATATGAAACTTTTTCTCAAAGGAAATTTTTTTCATATGCAAAAAATTACTATATTTGACACACAACACTTCATAGTCATATGAGTTTCACATGTTAAAATTTTTTCATATTTCGTTGCTTGCGCGACACTACTTCCCAACAAAGGTTTTGTGACACGTTTTTTGAAAGGTAGTCTTTTTTCATTTAGAAACTTTCTCAAATGAAATTTTTTTTGCATGTAAATTTTATTTTCCTTAAGCAATTTATTTCACATGTGATAATTATAGCTCTTATGAATATATCAAAATGATATAGTTTTAACATGTGAAACATTTTTTTTGAGACACACTTGTATTGAGTACCATCTTGCAATATAGCATTATGTTGCATTAATTTAATAATAAAACATTTAACTTCAATATTTTATCAATCCATATAATATGTGTCCTATGCCGGCAATATATTACTCCAAGATCATTTGAATTTCATATGTGAAATTTTTTTCATATAACATGCCTTGCGCGACGCCACTCCCTTATAGAGGTTTTGTGGCACGTCTTCCGAAAGGAAGCCTTTATTTCATATAGAAATTTTCTCAAATAAAAATTTTCTGCATGTAAATTTTTTATTTCTTAAGCAATTTATTTCACATGTGAAAATTATAGCTCTTATGAATATATCAAAATGACGTAGTTTTAACAAGTGAAACATTTTTTTTTGAGACACACTTGTATTGAGTATTCTCCTTGTATTGTATATATTCCTCCACGGTCATATGAATTTCATATGTGAAATTTTTTTCATATAACATGCCTTGCGCGACGCCACTCCTCCATAGAGGTTTTGTGACACGTTTTCCGAAAGGTAACCTTTTTTCATATGAAACTTTATCTTAAAGCAAATTTTTTTCTTATGCAAAATTTGCATGACTTTTATAAATTTTATGATATTCAATATGAATAATTTTGTTTTTAAATTTTGTGTCATTATGAGATATTGTGTTCACATGTGAAAAATTACTATATTTGACACACACCACTTCACAGTCATATGAGTTTCACATGTTAAAATTTTTTCATATTTCGTTGCTTGCGCGACACTACTTCCCTACAAAGGTTTTGTGACACGTTTTCCGAAAGGTAGTCTTTTTTTTTGATATAGAAATTTTTTCAAAAAAAATTTTTTTTGCATATAAGTTTTTTATTTCTTAAGCAATTTATTTCACATGTGAAATTTATAACTCGTATGAATATATCAAAATGATATAGTTTTATCATATAAAACATTTTTTTTGAGACACACTTGTATTGAGTACCATCTTGCAATATAGCATTATGTTGCATTAATTTAATAATAAAACATTTAACATCAATATTTTATCAATCCATATAATATGTGACCTATGCCGGCAACATATTACTCATCGGTCATATGAATTTCATATGTGCAATTTTTTTCATATAACATGCCTTGCGCGACACTACTTCCCTACAAAGGTTTTGTGACAGGTTTTCCGAAAGGTAGTCTTTTTTCATGTAGAAATTTTGTCAAATAAAATTTTTTTTGCACGTAAATTTTTTTTTTCTTAAGCAATTTATTTCACATGTGAAATTTATAACTCTTATGAATATATCAAAATGATGTAGTTTTAATATGTGAAGCATTTTTTTGAGACACACTTGTATTGATTACCATCTTCCAATATAGCTTTATGTTGCATTAATCCATATAATATGTGTCCTATGCCGGCAACATAGTAGTCATCGGTCATATGAATTTCATATGTGAAATGTTATTTATATATCATGCCTTGCGCGACACCACTCCCCTATAGAGGTTTTGTGACACGGTTTCTGAAAGGTAGCCTTTTTTCATATAGAAATTTTCTCAAATAAAATTTTTTTTGCATGTAAATTTTATATTCCTTAAACAATTTATTTCACATGTGAAATTTATAACTCTTGTGAATATATCAAAATGATGTAGTTTTAACATGTGAAACATTTTTTTTTGAGACAATTTTGTATTGAGTACCATCATGCAATATGGCATTTACTTGCATTAATTTAATAATAAAACATTTAACTTAATATTTTATCAATCCATATAATATGTGACCTATGCCGGCAATATATTACTCCACGGTCATATGAATTTCAAATGTGAAATTTTGTTCATATAACATGCCTTGCGTGACGCCACTCCTCCATAGGGATTTTGTGACACGTTTTCAGAAAGGTGACCTTTTTTCATTTGAAACTTTTTCTCAAAGGAAATTTTTTTCATATGCAAAATTTGCATGACTTTTATAAATTTTATGACATTCAATATGAATAATTTTGTTTTTAAATTTTATGTCAATATGAGATGTTGTGTTTACATGTGCAAAATTTCTATATTTGACACACACCACTTCACAGTCATATGAGTTTCACATGTTACAATTTTTTCATATTTCGTTGCTTACGCGACACTACTTCCCAACAAAGGTTTTGTGACACGTTTTTCGAAAGGTAGTCTTTTTTCATTTAGAAACTTTCTCAAATGAAATTTTTTTTGCATGTAAACTTTTTATTTCTTAAGCAATTTATTTCACATGTGAAATTTATAACTCTTATGAATATATCAAAATAATGTAGTTTTAACATGTGAAACATTTTTTTTTGAGACAATTTTGTATTGAGTACCATCATGCAATATGGCATTTACTTGCATTAATTTAATAATAAAACATTTAAATTAATATTTTATCAATTCCTTTAATATGTGACCTATGCCGGCAATATATTACTCATCGGTCATATGAATTTCAAATGTAAAATTTTTTTCATATAACATGCCTTGCGCGACGCCACTCCTCCATAGAGGTTTTGTGACACGTTTTCCGAAAGGTGACTTTTTTTCATATGAAACTTTTTCTCAAAGGAAATTTTTTTCATATGCAAAAAATTACTATATTTGACACACAACACTTCATAGTCATATGAGTTTCACATGTTAAAATTTTTTCATATTTCGTTGCTTGCGCGACACTACTTCCCAACAAAGGTTTTGTGACACGTTTTTCGAAAGGTAGTCTTTTTTCATTTAGAAACTTTCTCAAATGAAATTTTTTTTGCATGTAAATTTTATTTTCCTTAAGCAATTTATTTCACATGTGATAATTATAGCTCTTATGAATATATCAAAATGATATAGTTTTAACATGTGAAACATTTTTTTTGAGACACACTTGTATTGAGTACCATCTTGCAATATAGCATTATGTTGCATTAATTTAATAATAAAACATTTAACTTCAATATTTTATCAATCCATATAATATGTGTCCTATGCCGGCAACATATCACTCATTGGTCTTATGAATTTCATATGTGAAATTTTTTTCATATAACATGCCTTGCGCGACGCCACTCCCTTATAGAGGTTTTGTGACACGTCTTCCGAAAGGAAGCCTTTATTTCATATAGAAATTTTCTCAAATAAAAATTTTCTGCATGTAAATTTTTTATTTCTTAAGCAATTTATTTCACATGTGAAAATTATAGCTCTTATGAATATATCAAAATGACGTAGTTTTAACAAGTGAAACATTTTTTTTTGAGACACACTTGTATTGAGTATTCTCCTTGTATTGTATATATTCCTCCACGGTCATATGAATTTCATATGTGAAATTTTTTTCATATAACATGCCTTGCGCGACGCCACTCCTCCATAGAGGTTTTGTGACACGTTTTCCGAAAGGTAACCTTTTTTCATATGAAACTTTATCTTAAAGCAAATTTTTTTCTTATGCAAAATTTGCATGACTTTTATAAATTTTATGATATTCAATATGAATAATTTTGTTTTTAAATTTTGTGTCATTATGAGATATTGTGTTCACATGTGAAAAATTACTATATTTGACACACACCACTTCACAGTCATATGAGTTTCACATGTTAAAATTTTTTCATATTTCGTTGCTTGCGCGACACTACTTCCCTACAAAGGTTTTGTGACACGTTTTCCGAAAGGTAGTCTTTTTTTTTGATATAGAAATTTTTTCAAAAAAAATTTTTTTTGCATATAAGTTTTTTATTTCTTAAGCAATTTATTTCACATGTGAAATTTATAACTCGTATGAATATATCAAAATGATATAGTTTTATCATATAAAGCATTTTTTTTGAGACACACTTGTATTGAGTACCATCTTGCAATATAGCATTATGTTGCATTAATTTACTAATAAAACATTTAACTCCATTTTTTTATCAATCCATATAATATGTGTCCTATGCCGGCAATATATTACTCCACGATCATATGAGTTTCATATGTGAAATTTTTTTCATATAACATGCCTTGCGCGACGCCACTCCCCTATAGAGGTTTTGTGACACGTTTTCCGAAAGGAAGTCTTTTTTCATAAAGAAATTTTCTCAAATAAAATTTTGTTTGCATGTAAATTTTTTATTTGTTAAGCAATTTATTTCACATGTGAAATTTATAACTCGTATGAATATATTAAAATGATATAGTTTTAACATGTAAAACATTTTTTTTGAGACACACTTGTATTGAGTACCATCTTGCAATATAGCATTATGTTGCATTAATTTAATAATAAAACATTTAACATCAATATTTTATCAATCCATATAATATGTGACCTATGCCGGCAACATATTACTCATCGGTCATATGAATTTCATATGTGCAATTTTTTTCATATAACATGCCTTGCGCGACACTACTTCCCTACAAAGGTTTTGTGACAGGTTTTCCGAAAGGTAGTCTTTTTTCATGTAGAAATTTTGTCAAATAAAATTTTTTTTGCACGTAAATTTTTTTTTTCTTAAGCAATTTATTTCACATGTGAAATTTATAACTCTTATGAATATATCAAAATGATGTAGTTTTAATATGTGAAGCATTTTTTTGAGACACACTTGTATTGATTACCATCTTCCAATATAGCTTTATGTTGCATTAATCCATATAATATGTGTCCTATGCCGGCAACATAGTAGTCATCGGTCATATGAATTTCATATGTGAAATGTTATTTATATATCATGCCTTGCGCGACACCACTCCCCTATAGAGGTTTTGTGACACGGTTTCTGAAAGGTAGCCTTTTTTCATATAGAAATTTTCTCAAATAAAATTTTTTTTGCATGTAAATTTTATATTCTTTAAACAATTTATTTCACATGTGAAATTTATAACTCTTGTGAATATATCAAAATGATGTAGTTTTAACATGTGAAACATTTTTTTTTGAGACAATTTTGTATTGAGTACCATCATGCAATATTGCATTTAGTTGCATTAATTTAATAATAAAACATTTAACTTAATATTTTATCAATCCCTATAATATGTGACCCACGCCGGCAATATATTACTCCACGGTCATATGAATTTTATATGTGACATTTTTTTCATATAACATTCCTTGCGCGACGCCACTCCCCTATAGAGGTT
The DNA here is from genome assembly GCA_963583835.1 of Drosophila immigrans. Lineage (NCBI taxonomy): Eukaryota > Metazoa > Arthropoda > Insecta > Diptera > Drosophilidae > Drosophila > Drosophila immigrans. Next base: position 41,274,084 of record OY757142.1, on the reverse strand, counting down.
TTGTGACACGTTTTCCGAAAGGTAGCCTTTTTTCATTTAGAAATTTTCTCAAATAAAATTTTTTTTGCATGTAAACTTTTTATTTCTTAAGCAATTTATTTCACATGTGAAATTTATAACTCTTATGAATATAACAAAATGATATAGTCTTAACATGTAAAAGATTTTTTTTTGAGACAATTTTGTATTGAGCACCATCATGCAATATAGCATTATGTTGCATTAATTTAATAATAAAATATTTAAATTCATTATTTTATCATTCCTTATAATATGTGTCCTATGCCGGCAATATATTACTCCACGATCATATGAATTTCATATGTGAAACTTTTTTCATATTACATGCCTTGCGCGACGCCACTCCTCCATAGAGGTTTTGTGACACGTTTTCTGAAAGGTCGCCTTTTTTCATATAGAAATTTTCTCAAATAAAATTTTTTTTGCATGTAAACTTTTTATTTCTTAAGCAATTTATTTCACATGTGAAATTTATAACTCTTGTGAATATATCAAAATGATGTAGTTTTAACATGTGAAACATTTTTTTTTGAGACAATTTTGTATTGAGTACCATCATGCAATATGGCATTTACTTGCATTAATTTAATAATAAAACATTTAACTTAATATTTTATCAATCCATATAATATGTGACCTATGCCGGCAATATATTACTCCACGGTCATATGAATTTCAAATGTGAAATTTTGTTCATATAACATGCCTTGCGTGACGCCACTCCTCCATAGGGATTTTGTGACACGTTTTCAGAAAGGTGACCTTTTTTCATTTGAAACTTTTTCTCAAAGGAAATTTTTTTCATATGCAAAATTTGCATGACTTTTATAAATTTTATGACATTCAATATGAATAATTTTGTTTTTAAATTTTATGTCAATATGAGATGTTGTGTTTACATGTGCAAAATTTCTATATTTGACACACACCACTTCACAGTCATATGAGTTTCACATGTTACAATTTTTTCATATTTCGTTGCTTACGCGACACTACTTCCCAACAAAGGTTTTGTGACACGTTTTTCGAAAGGTAGTCTTTTTTCATTTAGAAACTTTCTCAAATGAAATTTTTTTTGCATGTAAACTTTTTATTTCTTAAGCAATTTATTTCACATGTGAAATTTATAACTCTTATGAATATATCAAAATAATGTAGTTTTAACATGTGAAACATTTTTTTTTGAGACAATTTTGTATTGAGTACCATCATGCAATATGGCATTTACTTGCATTAATTTAATAATAAAACATTTAAATTAATATTTTATCAATTCCTTTAATATGTGACCTATGCCGGCAATATATTACTCATCGGTCATATGAATTTCAAATGTAAAATTTTTTTCATATAACATGCCTTGCGCGACGCCACTCCTCCATAGAGGTTTTGTGACACGTTTTCCGAAAGGTGACTTTTTTTCATATGAAACTTTTTCTCAAAGGAAATTTTTTTCATATGCAAAAATTTACTATATTTGACACACAACACTTCATAGTCATATGAGTTTCACATGTTAAAATTTTTTCATATTTCGTTGCTTGCGCGACACTACTTCCCAACAAAGGTTTTGTGACACGTTTTTCGAAAGGTAGTCTTTTTTCATTTAGAAACTTTCTCAAATGAAATTTTTTTTGCATGTAAATTTTATTTTCCTTAAGCAATTTATTTCACATGTGATAATTATAGCTCTTATGAATATATCAAAATGATATAGTTTTAACATGTGAAACATTTTTTTTGAGACACACTTGTATTGAGTACCATCTTGCAATATAGCATTATGTTGCATTAATTTAATAATAAAACATTTAACTTCAATATTTTATCAATCCATATAATATGTGTCCTATGCCGGCAATATATTACTCCACGGTCATATGAATTTCATATGTGAAATTTTGTTCATATATCATGCCTTGCGCGACACCACTCCCCTATAGAGGTTTCGTGACACGTCTTCCGAAAGGAAGCCTTTATTTCATATAGAAATTTTCTCAAATAAAAATTTTTTCCATGTAAATTTTTTATTTCTTAAGCAATTTATTTCACATGTGAAAATTATAGCTCTTATGAATATATCAAAATGACGTAGTTTTAACAAGTGAAACATTTTTTTTTGAGACACACTTGCATTGAGTATTCTCCTTGTATTGTATATATTCCTCCACGGTCATATGAATTTCATATGTGAAATTTTTTTCATATAACATGCCTTGCGCGACGCCACTCCTCCATAGAGGTTTTGTGACACGTTTTCCGAAAGGTAACCTTTTTTCATATGAAACTTTATCTTAAAGCAAATTTTTTTCTTATGCAAAATTTGCATGACTTTTATAAATTTTATGACATTCAATATGAATAATTTTGTTTTTAAATTTTGTGTCATTATGAGATATTGTGTTCACATGTGAAAAATTACTATATTTGACACACACCACTTCACAGTCATATGAGTTTCACATGTTAAAATTTTTTCATATTTCGTTGCTTGCGCGACACTACTTCCCAACAAAGGTTTTGTGACACGTTTTCCGAAAGGTAGTCTTTTTTCAAATAGAAATTTTTTCAAAAAAAATTTTTTTTGCATATAAGTTTTTTATTTCTTAAGCAATTTATTTCACATGTGAAATTTATAACTCGTATGAATATATCAAAATGATATAGTTTTATCATATAAAACATTTTTTTTGAGACACACTTGTATTGAGTACCATCTTGCAATATAGCATTATGTTGCATTAATTTACTAATAAAACATTTAACTCCATTTTTTTATCAATCCATATAATATGTGTCCTATGCCGGCAATATATTACTCCACGATCATATGAGTTTCATATGTGAAATTTTTTTCATATAACATGCCTTGCGCGACGCCACTCCCCTATAGAGGTTTTGTGACACGTTTTCCGAAAGGTAGTCTTTTTTCATATAGAAATTTTCTCAAATAAATTTGTTTTTGCATGTAAATTTTTTATTTCTTAAGCAATTTATTTCAAATGTGAAATTTATAACTCTTATGAATATATCAAAATGATATAGTTTTAACATGTGAAACATTTTTTTTTGAGACACACTTTCCGAAAGGTAGTCTTTTTTCATAAAGAAATTTTCTCAAATAAAATTTTATTTGCATGTAAATTTTTTATTTCTTAAGCAATTTATTTCACATGTGATAATTATAGCTCTTATGAATATATCAAAATGATATAGTTTTAACATGTGAAACATTTTTTTTTGAGACACACTTGTATTGAGTACCATCTTGCAATATAGCATTTTGTTGCATTAATTCAATAATAAAACATTTAACTTCAATATTTTATCAATCCATATAATATGTGACCTATGCCGGCAATATATTACTCATCGGTCATATGAATTTCAAATGTGAAATTTTTTTCATATAACATGCCTTGCGCGACACCACTCCTCCATAGAGGTTTTGTGACACGTTTTCCGAAAGGTAGACTTTTTTCATATGAAACTTTTTTCAAAGGAAATTTTTTTCATATGCAAAATTTGCATGACTTTTATAAATTTTATGTCATTCAATATGAATAATTTTGTTTTTAAATTTCATGTCAATATGAAATATTGTGTTTACATGTGAAAAATTACTATATTTTACACTCACCACTTCACAGTCATATGAGTTTCACATGTTACAATTTTTTCATATTACGTTGCTTGCGCGACACTACTTCCCTACAAAGGTTTTGTGATACGTTTTCCGAAAGGTAGCCTTTTTTCATATAGAAATTTTTTCAAATAAAATTTTTTTTGCATATAAGTTTTTTATTTCTTAAGCAATTTATTTCACATGTGAAATTTATAACTCGTATGAATTTATTAAAATAATATAGTTTTAACATATAAAACATTTTTTTTGAGACACACTTGTATTGAGTACCATTTTGCAATATAGCATTATGTTGCATTAATTTAATAATAAAACATTTAACTTAATATTTTATCAATCCATATAATATGTGACCTATGCCGGCAATATATTACTCCACGGTCATATGAGTTTCACATGTTACAATTTTTTCATATTACGTTGCTTGCGCGATACTACTTCCCTACAAAGGTTTTGTGACACGTTTTCCGAAAGGTAGACTTTTTTCATATGAAACTTTTTTTCAAAGTAAATTTTTTTTTACATGTAAATTTTTCATGATTTTTATAACTTTAATGATATTCAATAAGAATAATTTTGTTTTTAAATTTAGTGTCAATATGAGATATTGTATTCACTTGGGAAAAAATTACTATATTTGACACACACCACTTCACAGTCATATGAGTTTCACACGTCACAATTTTTTCATATATCGTTGCTTGCGCGACACTACTTCCCTAAAAAGGTTTTGTGACACGTTTTCCGAAAGGTAGTCTTTTTTCATATAGAAATTTTCTCAAATAAATTTTTTTTTGCATGTAAATTTTTTATTTCTTAAGCAATTTATTTCACATGTGAAAATTATAGCTCTTATGAATATATCAAAATGATATAGTTTTAACATGTGAAACATTTTTTTTTGAGACACACTTTCCGAAAGGTAGTCTTTTTTCATAAAGAAATTTTCTCAAATAAAATTTTATTTGCATGTAAATTTTTTATTTCTTAAGCAATTTATTTCACATGTGATAATTATAGCTCTTATGAATATATCAAAATGATATAGTTTTAACATGTGAAACATTTTTTTTTGAGACACACTTGTATTGAGTACCATCTTGCAATATAGCATTTTGTTGCATTAATTCAATAATAAAACATTTAACTTCAATATTTTATCAATCCATATAATATGTGACCTATGCCGGCAATATATTACTCATCGGTCATATGAATTTCAAATGTGAAATTTTTTTCATATAACATGCCTTGCGCGACGCCACTCCTCCATAGAGGTTTTGTGACACGTTTTCCGAAAGGAAGACTTTTTTCATATGAAACTTTTTTCAAAGGAAATTTTTTTCTTATGCAAAATTTGCATGACTTTTATAAATTTTATGTCATTCAATATGAATAATTTTGTTTTTAAATTTCATGTCAATATGAGATATTGTGTTTACATGTGAAAAATTAATATATTTTACACACACCACTTCACAGTCATATGAGTTTCACATGTTACAATTTTTTCATATTACGTTGCTTGCGCGACACTACTTCCCTACAAAGGTTTTGTGGCACGTTTTCCGAAAGGTGACTTTTTTTCATATGAAACTTTTTCTCAAAGGAAATATTTTTCATACGCAAAAAATTACTATATTTGACCCACAACACTTCATAGTCATATGAGTTTCACATGTTAAAATTTTTTCATATTTCGTTGTTTGCGCGACACTACTTTCCAACAAAGGTTTTGTGACACGTTTTCCGAAAGGTAGTCTTTTTTCATTTAGAAACTTTCTCAAATGAAATTTTTTTTGCATGTAAATTTTATTTTCCTTAAGCAATTTATTTCACATGTGAAATTTATAACTCTTATGAATATATCAAAATGATGTAGTTTTAACATGTCAAACATTTTTTTTTGAGACACACTTGTATTGAGTACCATCTTGCAATAAAGCATTATGTTGCATTAATTTACTAATAAAACATTAAACTCCATTATTTTATCAATCCATATAATATGTGTCCTATGCCGGCAATATATTACTCCACGATCATATGAATTTCATATGTGAAATTTTTTTCATAAAACATGCCTTGCGGGACGCCACTCCCCTATAGAGGTTTTGTGACACGTTTTCCGAAAGGTAGTCTTTTTTCATAAAGAAATTTTCTCAAATAAAATTTTGTTTGCATGTAAATTTTATATTTCCTAAGCAATTTATTTCACATGTGATAATTAAAGCTCTTATGAATATATCAAAATGATATAGTTTTAACATGTGAAACATTTTTTTTGGAGACACACTTGTATTGAGTATCATCTTGCAATATAGCATTTTGTTGCATTAATTCAATAATAAAACATTTAACTTCATTATTTTATCAATCCATATAATATGTGTCCTATGCCGGCAATATATTACTCCACGATCATATGAATTTCATGTGTGAAATTGTTTGCATATAACATGCGTTGCGCGACGCCACTCCTCCATAGAGGTTTTGTGACACGTTTTCCGAAAGGTAGCCTTTTTATACCCGCTACCCATAGGGTAGAAGGGTATTATAACTTAGTGCCAACAGAAAATGTATGTAACAGGCAGAAGGAGGCATCTCCGACCACATAAACTATATATATTCTTGATCAGTGTCAACAGCCGAGACGATATAGCCATGTCCGTCTGTCCGTCTGTCCGTCTGTCCGTCTGTATGAACACCTAGATCTCAGAGACTATAAGAGCTAGAGCTACCAAATTTGGGGACAGTACTCCTATATGTCCTACGCAGATCAAGTTTATTTCAAAGGTTGGATGCCACGCCCCTTTCCGCCCCCAAAAGACTGTAAAAGCCGTAATAATAGACCTAGAGCATTGAATTTTGGTATGCATAATAATAATGATTCCTGATTCCTCAATGATTCCTGTGAATTTGGTTGAGATCGAATGAAAAACAAGGAAGTTATTAAAGAATCAATTTTATATGCAAAATTCACTTGCAGCTGCCCGCGCTTTGTTTGTTTAGTTGACAGTGTGACCATAACGGTGTTGTGGATTTTTACCCGCTATTTTCAAATATATACAAAAAACAAGTTTTAGTATATTTGGTATATTTTTTGTTAAAATATAATTTATGTTTTTTGTTTTTTCTCGAAATGGGTTGCGGGTATCATACGGTCGAGCACTCTCGACTGTAGCTTTCTTACTTGTTTTCATATAGAAATTTTCTCAAATAAAATTTTTTTTGCATGTAAATTTTTTATTTCTTAAGCAATTTATTTCACATGTGATAATTATAGCTCTTATGAATATATCAAAATGATATAGTTTTAACATGTGAAACATTTTTTTTGAGACACACTTGTATAGACTACCATCTTCCAATATAGCTTTATGTTGCATTAAATTAATAATAAAACATTTAAATTAATATTTTATCAATTCCTTTAATATGTGACCTATGCCGGCAATATATTACTCATCGGTCATATGAATTTCAAATGTAAAATTTTTTTCATATAACATGCCTTGCGCGACGCCACTCCTCCTTAGAGGTTTTTTGACACGTTTTCCGAAAGGTGACTTTTTTTCATATGAAACTTTTTCTCAAAGGAAATTTTTTTCATACGCAAAAAATTACTATATTTGACACACAACACTTCATAGTCATATGAGTTTCACATGTTAAAATTTTTTCATATTTCGTTGCTTGCGCGACACTACTTCCCAACAAAGGTTTTGTGACACGTTTTTCGAAAGGTAGTCTTTTTTCATTTAGAAACTTTCTCAAATGAAATTTTTTTTGCATGTACATTTTATTTTCCTTAAGCAATTTATTTCACATGTGATAATTAAAGCTCTTATGAATATATCAAAATGATATAGTTTTAACATGTGAAACATTTTTTTTGAGACACACTTGTATTGAGTACCATCTTGCAATATAGCATTATGTTGCATTAATTTAATAATAAAACATTTAACTTCAATATTTCATCAATCCATATAATATGTGTCCTATGCCGGCAATATATTACTCCAAGATCATTTGAATTTCATATGTGAAATTTTTTTCATATAACATGCCTTGCGCGACGCCACTCCCTTATAGAGGTTTTGTGACACGTCTTCCGAAAGGAAGCCTTTATTTCATATAGAAATTTTCTCAAATAAAAATTTTTTGCATGTAAATTTTTTATTTCTTAAGCAATTTATTTCACATGTGAAATTTATAACTCTTATGAATATATCAAAATGATATAGTTTTATCATATAAAACATTTTTTTTGAGACACACTTGTATTGAGTACCATCTTGCAATATAACATTATGTTGCATTAATTTACTAATAAAACATTTAACTCCATTTTTTTATCAATACATATAATATGTGTCCTATGCCGGCAATATATTACTCATCGGTCATATGAATTTCAAATGTAAAATTTTTTTCATATAACATGCCTTGCGCGACGCCACTCCTCCATAGAGGTTTTGTGACACGTTTTCCGAAGGGAAGTCTTTTTTCATAAAGAAATTTTCTCAAATAAAATTTTGTTTGCATGTAAATTTTTTATTTCTTAAGCAATTTATTTCACATGTGAAATTTATAACTCGTATGAATATATTAAATTATATAGTTTTAACATGTAAAACATTTTTTTTGAGACACACTTGTATTGAGTACCATCTTGCAATATAGCATTATGTTGCATTAAATTAATAATAAAACATTTAACATCAATATTTTATCAATCCATATAATATGTGACCTATGCCGGCAGCATATTACTCATCGGTCATATGAATTTCATATGTGCAATTTTTTTCATATAACATGCCTTGCGCGACACTACTTCCCTACAAAGGTTTTGTGACAGGTTTTCCGAAAGGTAGTATTTTTTCATGTAGAAATTTTGTCAAATAAAATTTTTTTTGCATGTAAATTTTTTTTTCTTTAGCAATTTATTTCACATGTGAAATTTATAACTCTTATGAATATATAAAAATGATGTAGTTTTAATATGTGAAACATTTTTTTGAGACACACTTGTATTGATTACCATCTTCCAATATAGCTTTATGTTGCATTAATCCATATAATATGTGTCCTATGCCGGTAACATAGTAGTCATCGGTCATATGAATTTCATATGTGAAATGTTATTCATATATCATGCCTTGCGCGACACCACTCCCCTATAGAGGTTTTGTGACACGTTTTCTGAAAGGTAGGCTTTTTTCATATAGAAATTTTCTCAAATAAAATTTTTTTTGCATGTAAATTTTATATTCCTTAAACAATTTATTTCACATGTGAAATTTATAGCTCTTGTGAATATATCAAAATGATGTAGTTTTAACATGTGAAACATTTTTTTTTGAGACACACTTGTATTGAGTACCATCATGCAATATTGCATTTAGTTGCATTAATTTACTAATAAAACATTTAACTCCATTATTTTATCAATCCCTATAATATGTGACCCATGCCGGCAATATATTACTCCACGGTCATATGAATTTCATATGTGACATTTTTTTCATATAACATGCCTTGCGCGACGCCACTCCCCTATAGAGGTTTTGTGACACGTTTTCCGAAAGGTAGTCTTTTTTTCATATAGAAATTTTTTCAATTAAAATTTTTTTTGCATGTAAATTTTTTATTTCTTAAGCAATTTATTTCACATGTGATAATTATAGCTCTTATGAATATATCAAAATGACATAGTTTTAACATGTGGGACATTTTTTTTGGAGACACACTTGTATTGAGTACCATCTTGCAATATAGCATTTTGTTGCATTAATTCAATAATAAAACATTTAACTCCATTATTTTATCAATCCATATAATATGGTTTTGTGACACGTTTTCCGAAAGGTAGACTTTTTTCATATGAAACTTTTTTCAAAGCAAATTTTTTTCATATGCAAAATTTGCATGACTTTTATAAATTTTATGACATTCAATATGAATAATTTTGTTTTTAAATTTCGTGTCAATATGAGATATTGAGTTCACATGCGAAAATTACTATATTTGACACACACCACTTCACAGTCATTTGAGTTTCACATGTTAAAATTTTTTCATATTACGTTGCTTGCGCGACACTTCTTCCCTACAAAGGTTTTGTGACACGTTTTGCGAAAGGTAGACATTTTCCATATGAAACTTTTTTTCAAATGAAATTTTTTTCACATGTAAATTTTTCATGGCTTTTATAACTTTAATGATATTCAATATGAATAATTTTGTTTTTAAATTTTGTGTCAATATTTTGTTCACATGTGAAAAATTACTATATTTTACACACACCACTTCACAGTCATATGAGTTTCACATGTTACAATTTTTTCATATTACGTTGCTTGCGCGATACTACTTCCCTACAAAGGTTTTGTGACACGTTTTCCGAAAGGTAGACTTTTTTCATATGAAACTTTTTTTCAAAGGAAATTTTTTTCACATGTAAATTTTTCATGATTTTTATAACTTTAATGATATTCAATAAGAATAATTATGTTTTTAAATTTAGTGTCAATATGAGATATTTTATTCACTTGGGAAAAAATTACTATATTTGACACACACCACTTCACAGTCATATGAGTTTCACATGTCACAATTTTTTCATATATCGTTGCTTGCGCGACACTACTTCCCTAAAAAGGTTTTGTGACACGTTTTCCGAAAGGTAGTCTTTTTTCATATAGAAATTTTCTCAAATACATTTTTTTTTGCATGTAAATTTTTTATTTCTTAAGCAATTTATTTCAAATGTGAAATTTATAACTCTTATGAATATATCAAAATGATATAGTTTTAACATTTGAAACATTTTTTTTTGAGACACACTTTCCGAAAGGTAGTCTTTTTTCATAAAGAAATTTTCTCAAATAAAATTTTATTTGCATGTAAATTTTTTATTTCTTAAGCAATTTATTTCACATGTGATAATTATAGCTCTTATGAATATATCAAAATGATATAGTTTTAACATGTGAAACATTTTTTTTGAGACACACTTGTATAGACTACCATCTTCCAATATAGCTTTATGTTGCATTAAATTAATAATAAAACATTTAAATTAATATTTTATCAATTCCTTTAATATGTGACCTATGCCGGCAATATATTACTCATCGGTCATATGAATTTCAAATGTAAAATTTTTTTCATATAACATGCCTTGCGCGACGCCACTCCTCCATAGAGGTTTTGTGACACGTTTTCCGAAAGGTGACTTTTTTTCATATGAAACTTTTTCTCAAAGGAAATTTTTTTCATATGCAAAAAATTACTATATTTGACACACAACACTTCATAGTCATATGAGTTTCACATGTTAAAATTTTTTCATATTTCGTTGCTTGCGCGACACTACTTCCCAACAAAGGTTTTGTGACACGTTTTTCGAAAGGTAGTCTTTTTATACCCGCTACCCATAGGGTAGAAGGGTATTATGACTTAGTGCCAACAGGAAATGTATGTAACAGGCAGAAGGAGGCATCTCCGACCCCATAAAGTATATATATTCTTGATCAGCATCAACAGCCGAGACGATATAGCCATGTCCGTCTGTCCGTCTGTCCGTCTGTCCGTCTGTCTGTCTGTATGAACACCTGGATCTCAGAGACTATAAGACATAGAGACACCAAATTTGGCAAAAATGTTCCTTCATACCCTACGCAGATCAAGTTTATTTCAAAAGTTGGATGCCACGCCCCCTTCGCCCACAATAAGCATTAATCTAGAAAAAGTCAAGTTTTTTTTTATGTAAATCGCGTATAACTCCAAAAGTTCTTTGTGTAATGATGTGTAATTTGGTAAGCCATCTATGCTTGACACTCTTAATATACCCTGTAATTTTGGTAAAAATCGGATAAGTAGAACAAAAGTTATTCGCGAAATTATTTATCAAAATTTGTGTTCCCAATGCATATGGACGTTTTAAGTGTGTGATTGACCTAGAGATATCAAATTTGGTGACAGTATTCGTGTAGGTCTTACGCAGATCAAGTTTATTTTAGATTTTTGCCACGCCCCTTTCCGCCCCCGAAAACTGTAAAAGCCGTAATAATGAACCTAGAGCATTGAATTTTGGTATGCATAATAATAATTATATTTTCAATGATTCCTGTGAATTTGGTTGAGATCGAATGAAAAACAAGGAAGTTATTAATGAATCAATTTTATATGCAAAATTCACTTGCAGCTGCTCGCGCTTTGTTTGTTTAGTTGACAGTGTGACCATGTCGGTGTTGTGGATTTCTTCCCGCTATTTTCAAATATATACAAAACACAAGTTTCAGTATATTTTTGGTATATTTGTTGTTAAAATATAATTAAAATTTTTTTTGTTCTCTCGAAATGGGTTGCGGGTATCATACGGTCGAGCACTCTCGACTGTAGCTTTCTTACTTGTTTCATTTAGAAACTTTCTCAAATGAAATTTTTTTTGCATGTAAATTTTATTTTCCTTAAGCAATTTATTTCACATGTGATAATTATAGCTCTTATGAATATATCAAAATGATATAGTTTTAACATGTGAAACATTTTTTTTGAGACACACTTGCATTGAGTACCATCTTGCAATATAGCATTATGTTGCATTAATTTAATAATAAAACATTTAACTTCAATATTTTATCAATCCATATAATATGTGTCCTATGCCGGCAATATATTACTCCAAGATCATTTGAATTTCATATGTGAAATTTTTTTCATATAACATGCCTTGCGCGACGCCACTCCCTTATAGAGGTTTTGTGACACGTCTTCCGAAAGGAAGCCTTTATTTCATATAGAAATTTTCTCAAATAAAAATTTTTTCCATGTAAATTTTTTATTTCTTAAGCAATTTATTTCACATGTGAAAATTATAGCTCTTATGAATATATCAAAATGACGTAGTTTTAACAAGTGAAACATTTTTTTTTGAGACACACTTGCATTGAGTATTCTCCTTGTATTGTATATATTCCTCCACGGTCATATGAATTTCATATGTGAAATTTTTTTCATATAACATGCCTTGCGCGACGCCACTCCTCCATAGAGGTTTTGTGACACGTTTTCCGAAAGGTAACCTTTTTTCATATGAAACTTTATCTTAAAGCAAATTTTTTTCTTATGCAAAATTTGCATGACTTTTATAAATTTTATGATATTCAATATGAATAATTTTGTTTTTAAATTTTGTGTCATTATGAGATATTGTGTTCACATGTGAAAAATTACTATATTTGACACACACCTCTTCACAGTCATATGAGTTTCACATGTTAAAATTTTTTCATATTTCGTTGCTTGCGCGACACTACTTCCCTACAAAGGTTTTGTGACACGTTTTCCGAAAGGTAGTCTTTTTTCATATAGAAATTTTTTCAAAAAAAATTTTTTTTGCATATAAGTTTTTTATTTCTTAAGCAATTTATTTCACATGTGAAATTTATAACTCGTATGAATATATCAAAATGATATAGTTTTATCATATAAAACATTTTTTTTGAGACACACTTGTATTGAGTACCATCTTGCAATATAGCATTATGTTGCATTAATTTACTAATAAAACATTTAACTCCATTTTTTTATCAATCCCTATAATATGTGACCCACGCCGGCAATATATTACTCCACGGTCATATGAATTTCATATGTGACATTTTTTTCATATAACATTCCTTGCGCGACGCCACTCCCCTATAGAGGTTTTGTGACACGTTTTCCGAAAGGTAGCCTTTTTTCATTTAGAAATTTTCTCAAATAAAATTTTTTTTGCATGTAAACTTTTTATTTCTTAAGCAATTTATTTCACATGTGAAATTTATAACTCTTATGAATATAACAAAATGATATAGTCTTAACATGTAAAAGATTTTTTTTTGAGACAATTTTGTATTGAGCACCATCATGCAATATAGCATTATGTTGCATTAATTTAATAATAAAATATTTAAATTCATTATTTTATCATTCCTTATAATATGTGTCCTCTGCCGGCAATATATTACTCCACGATCATATGAATTTCATATGTGAAACTTTTTTCATATTACATGCCTTGCGCGACGCCACTCCTCCATAGAGGTTTTGTGACACGTTTTCTGAAAGGTCGCCTTTTTTCATATAGAAATTTTCTCAAATAAAATTTTTTTTGCATGTAAACTTTTTATTTCTTAAGCAATTTATTTCACATGTGAAATTTATAACTCTTGTGAATATATCAAAATGATGTAGTTTTAACATGTGAAACATTTTTTTTTGAGACAATTTTGTATTGAGTACCATCATGCAATATGGCATTAACTTGCATTAATTTAATAATAAAACATTTAACTTAATATTTTATCAATCCATATAATATGTGACCTATGCCGGCAATATATTACTCCACGGTCATATGAATTTCAAATGTGAAATTTTGTTCATATAACATGCCTTGCGTGACGCCACTCCTCCATAGGGATTTTGTGACACGTTTTCAGAAAGGTGACCTTTTTTCATTTGAAACTTTTTATCAAAGGAAATTTTTTTCATATGCAAAATTTGCATGACTTTTATAAATTTTATGACATTCAATATGAATAATTTTGTTTTTTAAATTTTATGTCAATATGAGATGTTGTGTTTACATGTGCAAAATTTCTATATTTGACACACACCACTTCACAGTCTTATGAGTTTCACATGTTACAATTTTTTCATATTTCGTTGCTTACGCGACACTACTTCCCAACAAAGGTTTTGTGACACGTTTTTCGAAAGGTAGTCTTTTTTCATTTAGAAACTTTCTCAAATGAAATTGCAATATTGCAATTAGTTGCATTAATTTAATAATAAAACATTTAACTTAATATTTTATCAATCCCTATAATATGTGACCCACGCCGGCAATATATTACTCCACGGTCATATGAATTTCATATGTGACATTTTTTTCATATAACATTCCTTGCGCGACGCCACTCCCCTATAGAGGTTTTGTGACACGTTTTCCGAAAGGTAGCCTTTTTTCATTTAGAAATTTTCTCAAATAAAATTTTTTTTGCATGTAAACTTTTTATTTCTTAAGCAATTTATTTCACATGTGAAATTTATAACTCTTATGAATATAACAAAATGATATAGTCTTAACATGTAAAAGATTTTTTTTTGAGACAATTTTGTATTGAGCACCATCATGCAATATAGCATTATGTTGCATTAATTTAATAATAAAATATTTAAATTCATTATTTTATCATTCCTTATAATATGTGTCCTCTGCCGGCAATATATTACTCCACGATCATATGAATTTCATATGTGAAACTTTTTTCATATTACATGCCTTGCGCGACGCCACTCCTCCATAGAGGTTTTGTGACACGTTTTCTGAAAGGTCGCCTTTTTTCATATAGAAATTTTCTCAAATAAAATTTTTTTTGCATGTAAACTTTTTATTTCTTAAGCAATTTATTTCACATGTGAAATTTATAACTCTTGTGAATATATCAAAATGATGTAGTTTTAACATGTGAAACATTTTTTTTTGAGACAATTTTGTATTGAGTACCATCATGCAATATGGCATTTACTTGCATTAATTTAATAATAAAACATTTAACTTAATATTTTATCAATCCATATAATATGTGACCTATGCCGGCAATATATTACTCCACGGTCATATGAATTTCAAATGTGAAATTTTGTTCATATAACATGCCTTGCGTGACGCCACTCCTCCATAGGGATTTTGTGACACGTTTTCAGAAAGGTGACCTTTTTTCATTTGAAACTTTTTCTCAAAGGAAATTTTTTTCATATGCAAAATTTGCATGACTTTTATAAATTTTATGACATTCAATATGAATAATTTTGTTTTTTAAATTTTATGTCAATATGAGATGTTGTGTTTACATGTGCAAAATTTCTATATTTGACACACACCACTTCACAGTCATATGAGTTTCACATGTTACAATTTTTTCATATTTCGTTGCTTACGCGACACTACTTCCCAACAAAGGTTTTGTGACACGTTTTTCGAAAGGTAGTCTTTTTTCATTTAGAAACTTTCTCAAATGAAATTTTTTTTGCATGTAAACTTTTTATTTCTTAAGTAATTTATTTCACATGTGAAATTTATAACTCTTATGAATATATCAAAATAATGTAGTTTTAACATGTGAAACATTTTTTTTTGAGACAATTTTGTATTGAGTACCATCATGCAATATGGCATTTACTTGCATTAATTTAATAATAAAACATTTAAATTAATATTTTATCAATTCCTTTAATATGTGACCTATGCCGGCAATATATTACTCATCGGTCATATGAATTTCAAATGTAAAATTTTTTTCATATAACATGCCTTGCGCGACGCCACTCCTCCATAGAGGTTTTGTGACCCGTTTTCCGAAAGGTGACTTTTTTTCATATGAAACTTTTTCTCAAAGGAAATTTTTTTCATATGCAAAAAATTACTATATTTGACACACAACACTTCATAGTCATATGAGTTTCACATGTTAAAATTTTTTCATATTTCGTTGCTTGCGCGACACTACTTCCCAACAAAGGTTTTGTGACACGTTTTTCGAAAGGTAGTCTTTTTTCATTTAGAAACTTTCTCAAATGAAATTTTTTTTGCATGTAAATTTTATTTTCCTTAAGCAATTTATTTCACATGTGATAATTATAGCTCTTATGAATATATCAAAATGATATAGTTTTAACATGTGAAACATTTTTTTTGAGACACACTTGTATTGAGTACCATCTTGCAATATAGCATTATGTTGCATTAATTTAATAATAAAACATTTAACTTCAATATTTTATCAATCCATATAATATGTGTCCTATGCCGGCAATATATTACTCCAAGATCATTTGAATTTCATATGTGAAATTTTTTTCATATAACATGCCTTGCGCGACGCCACTCCCTTATAGAGGTTTTGTGACACGTCTTCCGAAAGGAAGCCTTTATTTCATATAGAAATTTTCTCAAATAAAAATTTTTTCCATGTAAATTTTTTATTTCTTAAGCAATTTATTTCACATGTGAAAATTATAGCTCTTATGAATATATCAAAATGACGTAGTTTTAACAAGTGAAACATTTTTTTTTGAGACACACTTGCATTGAGTATTCTCCTTGTATTGTATATATTCCTCCACGGTCATATGAATTTCATATGTGAAATTTTTTTCATATAACATGCCTTGCGCGACGCCACTCCTCCATAGAGGTTTTGTGACACGTTTTCCGAAAGGTAACCTTTTTTCATATGAAACTTTATCTTAAAGCACATTTTTTTCTTATGCAAAATTTGCATGACTTTTATAAATTTTATGATATTCAATATGAATAATTTTGTTTTTAAATTTTGTGTCATTATGAGATATTGTGTTCACATGTGAAAAATTACTATATTTGACACACACCACTTCACAGTCATATGAGTTTCACATGTTAAAATTTTTTCATATTTCGTTGCTTGCGCGACACTACTTCCCTACAAAGGTTTTGTGACACGTTTTCCGAAAGGTAGTCTTTTTTCATATAGAAATTTTTTTAAAAAAAATTTTTTTTGCATATAAGTTTTTTATTTCTTAAGCAATTTATTTCACATGTGAAATTTATAACTCGTATGAATATATCAAAATGATATAGTTTTATCATATAAAACATTTTTTTTGAGACACACTTGTATTGAGTACCATCTTGCAATATAGCATTATGTTGCATTAATTTACTAATAAAACATTTAACTCCATTTTTTTATCAATCCATATAATATGTGTCCTATGCCGGCAATATATTACTCCACGATCATATGAGTTTCATATGTGAAATTTTTTTCATATAACATGCCTTGCGCGACGCCACTCCCCTATAGAGGTTTTGTGACACGTTTTCCGAAAGGAAGTCTTTTTTCATAAAGAAATTTTCTCAAATAAAATTTTGTTTGCATGTAAATTTTTTATTTGTTAAGCAATTTATTTCACATGTGAAATTTATAACTCGTATGAATATATTAAAATGATATAGTTTTAACATGTAAAACATTTTTTTTGAGACACACTTGTATTGAGTACCATCTTGCAATATAGCATTATGTTGCATTAATTTAATAATAAAACATTTAACATCAATATTTTATCAATCCATATAATATGTGACCTATGCCGGCAACATATTACTCATCGGTCATATGAATTTCATATGTGCAATTTTTTTCATATAACATGCCTTGCGCGACACTACTTCCCTACAAAGGTTTTGTGACAGGTTTTCCGAAAGGTAGTCTTTTTTCATGTAGAAATTTTGTCAAATAAAATTTTGTTTGCACGTAAATTTTTTTTTTCTTAAGCAATTTATTTCACATGTGAAATTTATAACTCTTATGAATATATCAAAATGATGTAGTTTTAATATGTGAAGCATTTTTTTGAGACACACTTGTATTGATTACCATCTTCCAATATAGCTTTATGTTGCATTAATCCATATAATATGTGTCCTATGCCGGCAACATAGTAGTCATCGGTCATATGAATTTCATATGTGAAATGTTATTCATATATCATGCCTTGCGCGACACCACTCCCCTATAGAGGTTTTGTGACACGGTTTCTGAAAGGTAGCCTTTTTTCATATAGAAATTTTCTCAAATAAAATTTTTTTTGCATGTAAATTTTATATTCCTTAAACAATTTATTTCACATGTGAAATTTATAACTCTTGTGAATATATCAAAATGATGTAGTTTTAACATGTGAAACATTTTTTTTGAGACAATTTTGTATTGAGTACCATCATGCAATATTGCATTTAGTTGCATTAATTTAATAATAAAACATTTAACTTAATATTTTATCAATCCCTATAATATGTGACCCACGCCGGCAATATATTACTCCACGGTCATATGAATTTCATATGTGACATTTTTTTCATATAACATTCCTTGCGCGACGCCACTCCCCTATAGAGGTTTTGTGACACGTTTTCCGAAAGGTAGCCTTTTTTCATTTAGAAATTTTCTCAAATAAAATTTTTTTTGCATGTAAACTTTTTATTTCTTAAGCAATTTATTTCACATGTGAAATTTATAACTCTTATGAATATAACAAAATGATATAGTCTTAACATGTAAAAGATTTTTTTTTGAGACAATTTTGTATTGAGCACCATCATGCAATATAGCATTATGTTGCATTAATTTAATAATAAAATATTTAAATTCATTATTTTATCATTCCTTATAATATGTGTCCTATGCCGGCAATATATTACTCCACGATCATATGAATTTCATATGTGAAACTTTTTTCATATTACATGCCTTGCGCGACGCCACTCCTCCATAGAGGTTTTGTGACACGTTTTCTGAAAGGTCGCCTTTTTTCATATAGAAATTTTCTCAAATAAAATTTTTTTTGCATGTAAACTTTTTATTTCTTAAGCAATTTATTTCACATGTGAAATTTATAACTCTTGTGAATATATCAAAATGATGTAGTTTTAACATGTGAAACATTTTTTTTTGAGACAAGTTTGTATTGAGTACCATCATGCAATATGGCATTTAGTTGCATTCATTTAATAATAAAACATTTAACTTAATATTTTATCAATCCCTATAATATGTGACCCATGCCGGCAATATATTACTCCACGGTCATATGAATTTTATATGAGACATTTTTTCATATAACATGCCTTGCGCGACGCCACTCCCCTATAGAGGTTTTGTGCCACCTTTTCCGAAAGGAAACATTTTTTCATGTAGAAATTTTCTCAAATAAAATTTTTTTTGAATGTAAACTTTTTATTTCTTAAGCAATTTATTTCACATGTGAAATTTATAACTCTTATGAATATATCAAAATAATGTAGTTTTAACATGTGAAACATTTTTTTTGAGACAATTTTGTATTGAGTACCATCATGCAATATGGCATTTACTTGCATTAATTTAATAATAAAACATTTAACTTAATATTTTATCAATCCATATAATATGTGACCTATGCCGGCAATATATTACTCCACGGTCATATGAATTTCAAATGTGAAATTTTGTTCATATAACATGCCTTGCGTGACGCCACTCCTCCATAGGGATTTTGTGACACGTTTTCCGAAAGGTAACCTTTTTTCACATGAAACTTTATCTTAAAGCAAATTTTTTTCTTATGCAAAATTTGCATGACTTTTATAAATTTTATGATATTCAATATGAATAATTTTGTTTTTAAATTTTGTGTCATTATGAGATATTGTGTTCACATGTGAAAAATTACTATATTTGACACACACCACTTCACAGTCATATGAGTTTCACATGTTAAAATTTTTTCATATTTCGTTGCTTGCGCGACACTACTTTCCTACAAAGGTTTTGTGACACGTTTTCCGAAAGGTAGTCTTTTTTCATATAGAAATTTTCTCAAATAAAATTTATTTTGCATGTAAATTTTATATTCCTTAAGCAATTTATTTCACATGTGAAATTTATAACTCTTATGAATATAACAAAATGATGTAGTTTTAACATGTGAAACATTTTTTTTTTTTAGACACATTTGTATTGAGTACCATCTTGCAATATAGCATTATGTTGCATTAATTTAATAATAAAATGTTTAACTTCATTATTTTAACATTCCTTATAATATGTGTCCTATGCCGGCAATATATTACTCCACGATCATATGAATTTCATATGTGAAACTTTTTTCATATTACATGCCTTGCGCGACGCCACTCCTCCATAGAGGTTTTGTGACACGTTTTCCGAAAGGTAGCCTTTTTATAACCGCTACCCATAGGGTAGAAGGGTATTATGACTTAGTGCCAACAGAAAATGTATGTAACAGGCGGAAGGAGGCATCTCCGACCCCATAAAGTATATATATTCTTGATCAGCGTCAACAGCCGAGACGATATAGCCATGTCCGTCTGTCCGTCTGTCTGTCCGTATGAACACCTGGATCTCAGAGACTATAAGACATAGAGACACCAAATTTGGCAAAAAGGTTCCTTCATACCCTACGCAGATCAAGTTTATTTCAAAAGTTGGATGCCACGCCCCTTTTCGCCCACAAAAGTCTGTAAAAGCCGTAATAATAGACCTAAAGCATTTTGGTATGCATAATAATAATTATATTCTCAATGATTCCTGTGAATTTGGTTGAGATCGAATGAAAAACAAGGAAGTTATTAAACAATCAATTTTATATGCAAAATTCACTTGCAGCTGCCCGCGCTTTGTTTGTTTAGTTGACAGTGTGACCATAACGGTGTTGTGATTTTCACCCGCTATTTTCAAATATATACAAAAAAAATATTTTTAGTATATTTGGTATATTTTTTGTTAAAATATCATTTAAGTTTTTTGTTTTCTCTCGAAACGGGTTGCGGGTATCATACGGTCGAGCACTCTCGACTGTAGCTTTCTTACTTGATTCATATAGAAATTTTCTCAAATAAAATTTTTTTTGCATGTACATTTTTTATTTCTTAAGCAATTTATTTCAAATGTGATGGTTATAACCCTTATGAATATATCAAAATGATGTAGTTTTAACATGTGAAATATCTTTTTTGAGACAAACTTGTATTGAGTACCATCTTGCAATATAGCATTTTGTTGCATTAATTTAATAATAAATCATTTAACTTCAATATTTTATCAATCAATATAATATGTGACCTATGCCGGCAACATATTAGTCATCGGTCAAATGAATTTCAAATGTAAAATTTTTTCATATAACAAGCCTTGCGCGACACTACTTCCCTACAAAGGTTTTGTGACACGTTTTCCGAAAGGTAGTCTTTTTTCATATAGAAATTTTCTCAAATATAATTTTTTTTGCATGTAAATTTTTTATTTCTTAAGCAATTTATTTCACATGTTATGGTTATAACTCTTATGAATATATCAAAATGATGTAGTTTTAACATGTGAAACATTTTTTTTGAGACAAACTTGTATTGAGTACCATCTTGCAATATGGCATTAAGTTGCATTAATTTAATAATAAAATATTTAACTTAATATTTTATCAATCCCTATAATATGTGACCCATGCCGGCAATATATTACTCCACGGTCATAAGAATTTCATATGTGACATTTTTTTCATATAACTTGCCTTGCGCGACGCCACTCCCCTATATAGGTTGTGTGACACGTTTTCCGAAAGGTAGACTTTTTTCATATAGAAATTTTCTCAAATAAAATTTTTTTGGCATGTACATTTTTTATTTCTTAAGCAATTTATTTCACATGTGATAAATATAGCTCTTATGAATATATCAAAATTATATAGTTTTAACATGTGAAACATTTTTTTTTAGACACACTTATATTGATTACCATTTTTCAATATAGCATTAAGTTGCATTAATTTAATAATAAAACATTTAACTTAATATTTTATCAATCCATATAATATGTGACCTATGCCGGCAATATATTCCTCCACGGTCATATGAATTTCATATGTGAAATTTGTTTCATATTACATGCCTTGCGTGACGCCACTCCTCCATAGGGGTTTTGTGACACGTTTTCAGAAAGGTGACATTTTTTCATTTGAAACTTTTTCTCAAAGGAAATTTTTTTCATATGCAAAATTTGCATGACTTTTATAAATTTTATGACATTCAATATGAATAATTTTGTTTTTAAATTTTGTGTCAATATGAGATGTTGTGTCTACATGCGCAAAATTTCTATATTTGACACACACCACTTCACAGTCATATGAGTTTCACATGGTACAATTTTTTCATATTTCGTTGCTTGCGCGACACTACTTCCCTAAAAAGGTTTTGTGACACGTTTTCCGAAAGGTAGTCTTTTTTCATATAGAAATTTTCTCAAATAAAATTTATTTTGCATGTAAATTTTATATTCCTTAAGCAATTTATTTCACATGTGAAATTTATAACTCTTATGAATATAACAAAATGATGTAGTTTTAACATGTGAAACATTTTTTTTTTGAGACACATTTGTATTGAGTACCATCTTGCAATATAGCATTATGTTGCATTAATTTAATAATAAAATGTTTAACTTCATTATTTTAACATTCCTTATAATATGTGACCTATGCCGGCAATATATTACTCCACGATCATATGAATTTCATATGTGAAACTTTTTTCATATTACATGCCTTGCGCGACGCCACTCCTCCATAGGGGTTTTGTGACACGTTTTCAGAAAGGTGACATTTTTTCATTTGAAACTTTTTCTCAAAGGAAATTTTTTTCATATGCAAAATTTGCATGATTTTTATAAATTTTATGACATTCAATATGAATAATTTTGTTTTTAAATTTTGTGTCAATATGAGATGTTGTGTCTACATGCGCAAAATTTCTATATTTGACACACACCACTTCACAGTCATATGAGTTTCACATGGTACAATTTTTTCATATTTCGTTGCTTGCGCGACACTACTTCCCTAAAAAGGTTTTGTGACACGTTTTCCGAAAGGTAGTCTTTTTTCATATAGAAATTTTCTCAAATAAAATTTATTTTGCATGTAAATTTTATATTCCTTAAGCAATTTATTTCACATGTGAAATTTATAACTCTTATGAATATAACAAAATGATGTAGTTTTAACATGTGAAACATTTATTTTTTGAGCCACACTTGTATTGAGTACCATCTTGCAATATAGCATTATGTTGCATTAATTAAATAATAAAACATTTAACTTCAATATTTTATCAATCCATATAATATGTGACCTATGCCGGCAACATTTTACTCATCGGTCATATGAATTTCATATGTGAAATTTATTTCATATAACATGCCTTGCTCGACGCCACTCCCCTATAGAGGTTTTGTGACACGTTTTCCGAAAGGTGTCATTTTTTTCATAGAATTTTTTTTGCATGTAAATTTTATATTCCTTAAGCAATTTATTGGCTTTCGAAAATCCTCTGACTGAACCCTCCATGAGGGTGCCGGCTGGGCAATGGACACTGCATCGTCTCGGGCGACCGAGAGATGTCAGCATCACTCGCTCATGAGACCTTGCAGTTTCTAGCTTAGGGACTGGGCCCAAGCTTTTTTAGATTTACTCTGGAAAGCTGAGGTCCAGGACCATGGTCAGAGGTACTTGGCAGCAAGTATAAAATGCATCATGAATCCTTGGATTCAAGAATGGAGGCGAATACTGAGGCGCCAACTCGGGCTGGGATGTCAGCCCAAACGTCGGTGGGAAGTGTGACCGCTACCACCGGCGGGAACGGGGAGGAGAAATCCTCTCTGCGTGTCGCCAGTGGTCACGACGGTGGAGTGGACAAACTCCATAGACAGGAGGGTGTGGACCTGGAAACAGCTGCCACGGAGTCGGAGTCTTTGCTTACAGGCTCATCGATAACGGAGTCCGAGCTAGCGCTTGCGCTAGCGAGGATGCCGTTGGATGAGTCATCGAGCACTGATGAAGACGAAGTGACAGTAGTCCAGGGACCATCCAGCAAGAAAGGCGCAAACCTCAAGCGCAAACAACGCTCAGGGTATAAGAGCTCTCTCAAGTTCCTTAAGGGACTGGAAGGCCGCAACCCAGAGTCGTTGAACGAGCGTGAGAGGAAATTGCGCAAAAAGCACGAATACAACGTGCAGCGGTATTTGAGGCTCGCTGGCGTGACCGGCAACACTCAGTCCGCTGAACCGAGTATGAGTGCACGGTGCCAGGGTGACAAGGGGTTTCAGGCAGTAGCCGTAGCCAACCCGACGGAGGAAGTCAAAAAGAGAGAACGGTGAGCAAGCTACCGAAAAAGGCCAACCCACCTGTCAGCAAGAGGCAGAGGTCAGACGACTCGGCGAAGGCTTCGGAGAGCAAGCGGGTGTGTCCAGGGGACATCCTGGCCAGCTTGAGCACGAAGCCGGAGCTACAGGTAGCCATCATCGACAGAAGCAACCCGGATGGGAAGCTTTCTATTGATAACTGGCTTATCCTGGAAGGGTTAATTGACCAGGGGATTGCTGATGCCATCACTCGACCGCTGAATCCGTTCGTGGCAGAGTTTGATGGCATCAACTGGTACAAAGGTGTTAAAGTGGTGGCATGTGCCAACGAGGAATCCCTGCGATTCCTCAAAGACACACTGCTGAAACTGGAAGCGCCGTGGCCAGGAGCAAGAATTGACGTCGTCCCTGTAGACCAAATTCCTGAGCGGACGATCATTAAGGTCTGGATCCCACCTCCCATCAGGGTGGATCGAACCACCCTTATATTGATTAAAAGCCAGAATGCGGACTGTCACACAGCGGACTGGACGATCAATAGAGGTCTCGCCCGAGACAAAGGAATCGGTCCAGAGTCCAAGAGCCAACTCCTTAGTAAGCAAGGCTGGCTGAAGATGGGAATGGGTTGCGTTCGGGCAATCATTCCTGGAGGCGCTGGGCGCGTAGATGTTAAGTCGACCGGAAAGAGTTCGAGTGGTGCAGATTAATCTGCACCACTCAAGAGTTCCTTCCACAGACCTACTACGGTGGAGGAGAGGGTGGATGTGGCTCTCATCCAAGAACCCTGGATCGTAGGTGAAAGGGTTTGTGGTTTGGGAGCCCGCGGATACCATCTCCTTGTCCCGAAAACTGTGGGTAAGTCCAGAACCTGTATCGTGGTAAGAACCGGACTTAATGTGCTCTTCTCTTCCAGTTACAGCAACAGGGACTTGACGGTAGTGCTATGCGAGCGTAGGAAAGGACCCAGTCTTTACCTAGCCTCAGCATATCTCCCGTACGAAGAAAAGGATCCACCGTCGGAAAGTATTCGAGCCCTCATTCAGCATGCGCAGAAAGAGGGCACGGATCTAATCCTTGGGTGTGATGCTAATGCCCACAATACCTTTTGGGGGAGCAAAGACACCAACGAGAGAGGGGAGTCGCTGCTTGAATTCGTGATGCTCACTAATCTTAATGTGTGTAATCGGGGTAGCCACCCCACCTTCCGCAATAAGAACCGAGCTGAGGTTATAGATTTAACTCTAGCGACCAACAGCGACTCCCTCTCCGTAGATGACTGGCACGTATCCACGGAATGCTCCTTTTCGGATCATTACAGGATAGTGTTTGAAGTTGGATGGTCCAGAGAGGCAAAGGCGCCCTTCAGGAACCCACGAAAGGCAAACTGGGTCAAATACTCAAAGCTTGTTATGGAATCTATTCCCAACCACCCAGTGGGAAGGCTAGACAACCCAGACAAGTTGGAGGAATCGACCCAGAATGTCACAAATACTCTATGTAAGGCCTTCATCAAATCCTGTCCAATCAGCCGTCCACCGAAGTCAAACCGCAATAAGTGGTGGACTCCTGAACTCGGCCAGATACGAAAGGAAACGAGAAAGCTTTACAATAGAGCAAAAGATGGAAACTGCCAGGTGGACTGGGATGCCTACCATAACAGTTTCAAGACCTTCAAGAAGGAAATCAGAAGGGCAAAAGAGACTCATGGTCTAAATTTTGCGAGGAACTAACCAACACCACTGAAGCGTCCAGACTTCGAAGGTTGTTGGCGAAAGATCCAGCCACACCGGGGCTGCTTTGCAACCTGGATGGCACATTCGCTAAAAATAGTCAGGAGTCTCTGCAACTCCACATGAACGCACACTTTCCAGGCTGCACACAAGCTGAAGATGAGAATGGGATCCCCTCCTCTCACATCAGCGGCGAGCCGGAGGGAAACCCGCTTCATGAGAGTCAAGTCCTAATCGACGAAATTGTCAACACTGAGAAGATAATCCGGGCTATCAAGTCGTTCCACCCCTACAAATCAGCAGGACCGGATGACATCAGACCGGTCATGTTACAGATGGTATGCGTACAACTGTCGCAATGGCTACTAGAAATCTTCAGGGGATGTCTCCTTACAGGATACATTCCAAAAACCTGGAGTGAAGTGAGGGTGGCATTCATTCCCAAAGCAGGAAAGATAAACCACTGCTCAGCAAAAGACTATAGGCCCTTAAGTCTCTCATCGTTTTTATTGAAAACACTAGAGAGACTTCTGGACCTTCATCTCAGAACACATTGTTGTTTACAAATTATTGACTAAAGAAAATTAGTATACTTTTGTACTTTGTGTTCGTAATTTTGACAAATTCCGGCTGCGCAAAATTGAACAGCCAGCGACAACTGGCCAAATAAGAAATTGCTAAAGCTAGAGTTAACGCTGTCGGCACAGTCAACAAAATTGCGCGAAATGTTCAAAAGCACTTTTCAATCCGGATTCTTGTCGATACTCTACAGCATTGGTTCGAAACCACTGCAACTTTGGGACAAGAAGGTCAGAAATGGACACATAAAGCGCATAACTGACAACGATATTCAGAGCTTGGTTCTCGAAATTGTGGGAACTAATGTGAGTACCACTTTTATAACGTGTCCAGCCGATCCGAAGAAGACATTAGGCATTAAGCTGCCCTTCCTGGAGATGATAATCAAGAACATTAAAAAATATTTTACATTCGAAGTGCAGGTTCTTGACGATAAGAATGTGAGACGCCGGTTCCGTGCGAGCAATTATCAATCCACCACTCGGGTGAAGCCGTTTATTTGCACAATGCCAATGCGTTTGGATGAGGGATGGAATCAGATTCAATTCAACCTATCTAACTTCACTCAGTGAGCCTACGGCACCAACTATGTAGAAACTTTGCGGGTGCAAATCCATGCGAACTGTAGAATTCGGCGAGTTTATTTCTCTGATCGACTCTATTCGGAAGACGAGCTACCTCCTGAGTTTAAGCTGTTCCTGCCGATACAGAAGCCCGTACAAAAGTCAACTGCTATATGCAGCTAACCATTTAGCCGTACACAATTTTAAGCTCGGATATTATATAAATTCGTGACTCGCAATTCGCGATTTCAATAACAACAATCAGCATCTGCACATAATTTGACTCGAAGCATTCACGTTTAAACAAATTTTCATGCAAGCCGGCATAAGTATTTATTCAGAATTATATGTCAATTTGCTCTGCATAAAAATTCAACATTTATGGGTAAAAAAAAAAAAAAAAAAAAAAAAAAAAAAAAAACGAAGTAAGCTAACACCTTACACTTTTAGCAAGTCCCAACACGCCTACCTCAAAGGTAGATCAGTAGAGACTGCTCTGCACGAGGTGGTTAGCACAATTGAAGGCACACTGCAAAGGAAGGAGTTTACGTTAGCGGCATTTCTCGACATAGAGGGTGCCTTTATCAATGTCAGGATCGAGTCTATAACGGCAGCACTTGTCAACATAGGCTCACACCCGACAATCACTCGATGGCTTAGCAACATGCTTCGCCAAAAAATGATAAACGCCCAACTCTGCGCCTCAACTATCAGGAGAAGGGCAACCAGGGGCACCCCGCAAGGGGGTGTGATATCCCACCTGTTGTGGAACATTGTCCTTAATGACCTTCTTCTCAAACTGAAGTATAAGGGATGCAGAGTGACTGCTTATGCGGACGACCTGGTTCTAATGGTAACTGGCAGATTCCTGCCATCAGTCAGTGAGCTACTGAACGCCGCATTGAGCGAAACTCTGCGATGGGCAGAACACAACGGTCTTGGGGCCAACCCACAAA
Source organism: Drosophila immigrans (assembly GCA_963583835.1). NCBI lineage: Eukaryota > Metazoa > Arthropoda > Insecta > Diptera > Drosophilidae > Drosophila > Drosophila immigrans. The sequence continues at coordinate 41,245,785 of OY757142.1, read as the reverse complement.
AGACCGAACTTGTTCTGTTCACTCGAAAATATAAGATACCGAGCTTCAAGCTTCCGTCACTGGGAGGGACAGAGCTCAAGTTATCAAAGGAGGCTAAGTACCTTGGAGTAATCCTGGACTCCAAACTCTCCTGGAGGAGAAACTCGGAGGAAAGGATGAAGAAAGCGTTACAAGCCTTCTTTGTGTGCAAAAAGACCTTTGGTAAAGGATGGGGATTGCAACCGTATATCCTTCACTGGTTCTACACTGCAATTGTCAGACCTATACTGACGTACGGGGCTCTTGTATGGTGGGAGGCGGGACACACCGACTCCTATCTAAACAATCTCCGCAAAGTTCAGAGACTAGCATGCTTGGGAATAACAGGATGTATTCGTTCTACCCCCCAAGCAGCGCTGGATGTAATGTTAAGTCTGGAGCCCATCGGAGTCTTCCGCAAGCACGCGGCAGCAAGGAGTGCGGTCAGATTTCACGCCCAATGCCTCTTTAAACCTGGTGCAGGTCACAACTCCATTCTACTTACAGTAGAATTGACTGTGGCTGAGAACGACTACTGGGTACCAGAACATACGTGGGATGACAGGTTTACAGCTGAATTCCCTGACAGATCTGATTGGCAACAGGAATCTTTTTTGAGGCAGAATGAGTTGTCAATCTACACAGACGGATCAAAGACGATAGAAGGCACTGGATCGGGGATCTTCTCCGAAGACCTTGCAACCAAGCTTTCCTTTCGTCTTCCTGACTGGTGTAGTGTGTTTCAAGCGGAGATTTACGCTGTTTGGCAAGCGACCAAGTTGGTACGGACACTGGGCGGGAGCCCGAGGGACGTGTCCATCTATGGCGACAGCCAATCAGCGATAAAAGCACTCGCATCGAACACCATTAAGAGTAAACTAACCCGAGACACAGTGATGTCACTGAACCTATGCCAACCACACTCTATCAGACTTGTCTGGGTACCTGGGCACATGGGAGTACCAGGTAACGAGGCGGCTGATGAATGTGCTCGGCTGGGATCAGCGTCATCAGAAACTCTCGCGGTGAACGATATAAAGAGACCTATTCAGCACGTGCTATCGGAACTTAATTGTTCCATGAGAACGGCGGCTGAGAGACACTGGGCAGCATCATCGGGCTGCGAGGTGTCAAAAGCACTCTGACCAAGATACAGTCCCAAGCGAACAACCGAGCTCTTAAACTTTAAAAGGAACAAGATAAGGTTACTGACAGGAGTCTTAACGGGACACTGCTACATCGGCCGTATGGCTCAACGGTACGGTGGACCCCAACAGGACGTCTGTCGCAGCTGCGGGGACGAAGAGGAAACCGAGAGTATCCAGCATCTTCTCTGCGACTGCCCTGCACTTCTTAGAAAGCGGACCCAATCAGAACCTTTTCCTCCAATTTCCCAACAATCCCTCCCAATCCCTTCTACTCCTACAGTTCACTCAGATCAGGCATCACAATGGACCATATGGTCTCCGGGTGCTCTCGACTCCGGTCGAGCTGCCTGCTCAACCTAACCTAACCTAAGCAATTTATTTCACATGTAAAATTTATAACTCTTATGAATATATCAAAATGATGTAGTTTTAACATGTGAAACTTTTTTTTTTTTTGAGAAACACTTGTATTGAGTACCATCTTGCAATATAGCATTATGTTGCATTAATTTAATAATAAAGTATTTAACTTCATTATTTTATCAATCCATATAATATGTGACCTGTGCCGGCATATATTACTCCACGGTCATATGAATTTCATATGTGAAATTTTGTTCATATAACATGCCTTGCGCGATGCCACTCCCCTATAGAGGTTTTGTGACACGTTTTCCGAAAGGTAGCCTTTTTCATATAGAAATTTCCTCAAATAAAATTTTTTTTGCATGTAAATTTTTTATTTCTTAAGCAATTTATTTCACATGTGATAATTATAGCTCTTATGAATATATCAAAATGATATAGTTTTAACATGTGAAACATTTTTTTTGAGACACACTTGTATTGATTACCATCTTCCAATATAGCATTATGTTGCATTAATTTAATAATAAAACATTTAACTTAATATTTTATCAATCCATATAATATGTGACCTATGCCGGCAATATATTACTCCACGGTCATATGAGTTTCACATGTTACAATTTTTCCATATTACGTTGCTTGCGCGATACTACTTCCCTACAAAGGTTTTGTGACACGTTTTCCGAAAGCTAGACTTTTTTCATATAGAAATTTACTCAAATAAAACTTTTTTTGCATGCAAAATTGCATGAATTTTATAAATTTTATGATATTCAATATGAATAATTTTGCTTTTAAATTTAGTGTCAATATAAGATATTGTATTCACATGTGAAAAATTACTATATTTGACACACACCACTTCACAATCATATGAGTTTCACATGTCACAATTTTTTCATATATCGTTGCTTGCGCGACACTACTTCCCAAAAAAGGTTTTGTGACACGTTTTCCGAAAGGTAGTCTTTTTTCATATAGTTTTCCGAAAGCTAGACTTTTTTTATATAGAAATTTACTCAAATAAAACTTTTTTTGCATGCAAAATTGCATACATTTTATAAATTTTATGTTATTCAATATGAATAATTTTGTTTTTAAATTTAGTGTCAATATGAGATATTGTATTCACATGTGAAAAATTACTATATTTGACACACACCACTTCACAATCATATGAGTTTCACATGTCACAATTTTTTCATATATCGTTGCTTGCGCGACGCTACTTCCCTAAAAAGGTTTTGTGACACGTTTTCCGAAAGGTAGACTTTTTTCATATAGAAATTAACTTAAAAACAATTTTTTTTGCATGCGAAATTGCATGAATTTTATAAATTTTATGATATTCAATATGAATAATTTTGTTTTTTTAATTTAGTGTCAATATGAGATATTGTATTCACTTGTGAAAAATTACTATATTTGACACACACCACTTCACAGTCATATGAGTTTCACATGTCACAATTTTTTCATATATCGTTGCTTGCGCGACACTACTTCCCTAAAAAGGTTTTGTGACACGTTTTCCGAGAGGTAGTCTTTTTTCATATAGAAATTTTCTCAAATAAAATTTTTTTTGCATGTAAATTTTTTATTTCTTAAGCAATTTATTTCACATGTGAAATTTATTACTCTTATGAATATATCAAAATGATATAGTTTTAACATGTGAAATATTTTTTTTGAGACACACTTGTATTGAGTACCATCATGCAATATGGCATTATGTTGCATTAATTTAATAATAAAACATTTAACTTCAATATTTTATCAATCCATGTAATATGTGACCTATGCCGGCAACATATCACTCATTGGTCATATGAATTTCATATGTGAAATTTTTTTCATATAACATGCCTTGCGCGACGCCGCTCCCCTATAGAGGTTTTGTGACACGTTTTCCGAAAGGTAGTCTTTTATACCCGCTACCCATAGGGTAGAAGGGTATTATGACTTAGTGCCAACAGAAAATGTATGTAACAGGCAGAAGGAGGCATCTCCGACCCCATAAAGTATATATATTCTTGATCAGCGTCAACAGCCGAGACGATATAGCCATGTCCGTCTGTCCGTCTGTCCGTCTGTCCGACTGTCCGTCTGTCTGTCCGTATGAACACCTGGATCTCAGAGACTATAAGACATAGAGACACCAAATTTGGCAAAAAGGTTCCTTCATACCCTACGCAGATCAAGTTTTTTTCAAAAGTTGGATGCCACGCCCCCTTCGCCCACAATAAGCATTAATCTAGAGAAAGTCAAGTTTTTTTTTATGTAAATCGCGTATAACTCGAAAAGTTATTTGTGTAATGATGTGTAATTTGGTGGCCCATCTGCGCTTGACACTCTTAATATACCCTGTACAAATCGGATAAGTAGAACAAAAGTTATTTGTTAAGTTATTTATTAAAATTGTTGTGCCCAGTGCATATGGACGTTTTAAGTGTGTGAATGACCTAGAGATATCAAATTTGGTGACAGTATTCGTGTAGGTCTTCCGCAGATCAAGTTTGTTTTAGATTTTTGCCACGCCCCTTTCCGCCCCCAAAAACTGTAAAAGCCGTAATAATAGACCTAGAGCATTGAATTTTGGTATGCATAGTAACAATGATAGTCTGAATGACTCCTGTGAATTTGGTTGAGATCGAATAAAAACGGGGAAGTTATTAAAGAATCAATTTTATGTGTGAAATTCACTTGCAGCTGCTTGCGCTTTGTTTGTTTAGTTGACAGTGTGACCATGTCGGTGTTGTGGATTTTTACCCGCTATTTTCAAATATATACAAACAAAACACAAGTTTCAGTATATTTTTGGTATATTTGTTGTTAAAATATCATTAAAATTTTTTTTTCTCTCGAAATGGGTTGCGGGTATCATACGGTCGAGCACTCTCGACTGTAGCTTTCTTACTTGTTTCACATAGAAATTTTCTCAAATAAAATTTTTTTTGCATGTAAACTTTTTATTTCTTAAGCAATTTATTTCACATGTGATAAATATAGCTCTTATGAATATAACAAAATGATATATTTTTTACATGTGAAACATTTTTTTTGAGACACACTTGTATTGATTACCATCTTCCAATATAGCATTTTGTCGCACTAATTTAATAATAAAACATTTAACTTCAATATTTTATTAATCCATATAATATGTGATCTATGCCGGCAACATATTACTCCACGGTCATATGAATATCATATGTGAAATTTTTTTTAAATATCATGCCTTGCGCGACACCAGTCCTCCATAGAAGTTTTTTGACACGTTTTCCGAAAGGTGACCTTTTTTCATATGCAACTTTTTCTCAAAGGAAATTTTTTTCTTATGCAAAGTTGGCATGACTTTTATAACTTTAATAATATTCAATATGAATAATTTTGTTTTTAAATTTTGTTTCAATATTAGATATTGTATGTGCAAAATTTCTATATTTAACACACCACTTCACAGTCATATGAGTTTCACATGTTACAATTTTTTCCTATTACGTTGCTTGCGCGATACTACTTCCCTACAAAGGTTTTGTGACACGTTTTCCGAAAGCTAGACTTTTTTCATATGAAACTTTTGTTCAAAGGAAATTTTTTTCACATGTAAATTTTTCATGATATGTATAACTTTAATGATATTTAATATGAATAATTTTGTTTTTAAATTTAGTGTCAATATGAGATATTGTATTCACATGTGAAAAATTACTATATTTGACACACACCACTTCACAGTCATATGAGTTTCACATGTCACAATTTTTTCATATATCGTTGCTTGCGCGACACTACTTCCCTACAAAGGTTTTGTGACATGTTTTCCGAAAGGTAGACTTTTTTCATATGAAACTTTTTTTCAAAGGAAATTTTTTTCACATGTAAATTTTTCATGACTTTTATAACTTTAATGATATTTAATACGAATAATTTTGTTTTTAAATATTGTGTCAATGTGAGATATTGAGTTCACATGTGAAAAATTACTATATTTGACACACACCACTTCACAGTCATATGAGTTTCACATGTTACATTTTTTTCATATTACGTTGCTTGCGCGACACTTCTTCCCTACAAAGGTTTTGTGACACGTTTTCCGAAAGGTAGTCTTTTTTCTTATAGAAATTTTCTCAAATAAATTTTTTTTTGCATGTAAATTTTCTATTTCTTAAGCAATTTATTTCACAGGTGAAATTTATAACTCTTGTGAATATATCAAAATGATGTAGTTTTAACATGTGAAACATTTTTTTTGTGACACACTTGTATTGAGTACCATCATGCAATATGGCATAAGTTGCATTAATTTAAAAATAAAACATTTAACTTCAATATTTTATCAATCCAATTAATATGTGACCTATGCCGGCAATATATTACTCCACGGTCATATGAATTTCATATGTGAAATTTTTTTCATATAACATGCCTTGCGCGACGCCACTCCCCTATAGAGATTTTGTGACACGTTTTCCGAAAGGTAGTGTTTTTTCATATAGAAATTTTCTCAAATAAATTTTTTTTTGCATGTAAATTTTCTATTTCTTAAGCAATTTATTTCACATGTGAAATTTATAACTCTTGTGAATATATCAAAATGATATAGTTTTAACATGTGAAAAATTTTTTTTTAGACACACTTGTATTGATTACCATCTTGTAATATAGCTTATGTTGCATTAGTTTAATAATAAAACATTTAACTTAAAATTTTATTAATCGCTATAATATGTGACCTATGCCGGCAATATATTACTCCACGGTCTTATGAATTTCATATGTGAAATTTTTTTCATATATAATGCCTTGCGCGACGCCACTCCCCTATAGAGGTTTTGTGACACGTTTTCCGAAAGGTAGCCTTTTTTCATATAGAAATTTTCTCAAATAAAATTTTTTTTGAATGTAAATTTTTTATTTCTTAAGCAATTTATTTCACATGTGATGGTTATAACTCTTATGAATATATCAAAATGATGATTGAGTATCATCTTGCAATATAGCATATTGTTGCATTAATTTAATAATAAAACATTTAACTTCAATATGTTATCAATCCATATAATATGTGACCTATGCCGGCAACATATTAGTCATCGGTCATATGAATTTCAAATGTGAAATTTTTCTCATATAACATGCCTTGCGCGTCACTACTTCCCTACAAAGGTTTTGTGACACGTTTTCCGAAAGGTATCAAAATTATATAGTAATATATCCACTACCAGAATAATTTCTCGTACATGACAAACACTCATAATTATTCCCCTTCCAAATTATTTCCCACAAATCGTATCACAAACATAAACATTTGTCGCAACGGCACCAACTGTCACAAACAAAAAGATCCTATTACATTGGCGATCGTGCCTCTTCCAAAAAAATCCCAAGTCCATTAAAATTTTCCATTTGCAACTTGAGGACTCAGCATTACTGCACTAACACAAACACAAAACATCACACGTATGTTAGCCCTAAGTCGTAATAAGAACTTTCATGTTAGAGCTCAGCATATTGTGAGTTTAGTTTTTAAAGACACTTTCCTCACTTAAGACGCGTAGCCCGCGAGCTTATAAATAAAAATAAAGTAGTCTATTAAGTAAAAAAAATAAATCCTTGTGTTTTATTTTTTTACTGTTCGTGCACCACGAATAACTAATTGGCGCAGCCGGTAGGATACGTCGTACTAGTTACTGAATCAACAAAGCAGTCGTGAACCGCTAGAAGGACTTTAACATTGTCCTGGGTGAACGCGTCCTAGTTGTGAACTATACAAAACGTATCCGCGAAAAACATCTACGTGCGTGAGTGCGTTATTAAAACGGTAATACAAAAAACCTTGTAAAAAATCCGTCATAATAAAAAACTCAAAAACCCGAACCACGTGTGCAAATTAATAACAAATCAAAAATGGCAACCGAACTAACAGAAGCACACTTAAACCAGTGTATAAATCAAATCAAACACGTGCCAGCGTTTGATAACGGAGCAGAAAATTTGTCGGCATTTATAAAGAGAATAGATTTTATTCTGTCTCTATACCCAACAACTGATGTACGCCAAAGCAGCGTAATCTTCGGTGCTATTGAACGACAACTGGATGGAGAAGCCTTGCGTACATCCCAGATTACGCAATCCAACAATTGGATGTCGCTGAGATCGTCCCTAATCGAGGAATTCAGGACACAGACACCTTATGAAGAGTTACTAAGAAGACTATACAACACCAACTGGAATGGAAGTCTACGTAAGTTCGTCGAAGAGCTCGAGAGGAAATCCTATATTGTTAGCAATAAGTTAGCACTAGACACTGACGGTAACACAGCAATAATATACAGAAATGCGTTAAAAATTACTACAAAAAATGTAATAATCAGAAAATTACCAGACAGGATATACAAGGCAAGGCAAGGCATGATATAACTTCAATAAGCAAACTAAAAGCCGTTGCTCAAACAGAAGGTATTTATGAGTCTTATGAGACTCAGAATAACCATAAAAGTGAAAACAATAGTCGTAGGAATCAAAATAAATCTTACGCAAACTATTCAAACAATTCTCATTCAGATGAGTCGTCCAATTCAAAACCACAAATCAATTACTCAAATTCAAATTAGAATAATCAAAATCTTCACCAAGAATTCAATAAAAAACTAAAAGAAACTCAAACCCAAAACCTTTATAACTATTCGAGGAACACCTCAACAAGCCGTGGGCCTAACCCACCGGTAAAAAGACAAAGGCAAAGCCAAAGTGGCCAGTTCAAAATGGAGCAAGGTGAAAATTTTCATCAAAGTGCCTCGGAACTAAATGCAGAGCAAACACACCATACATAAGAATCAAAATGAATGAAGTAAACCTAAAATGTATCATTGATACAGGTTCTTCAATAAACCTTTTAAAACAAAATATTTTCAGTTTTCCAATTCTTAAAAATCCAATCAATGTTCAAACTATTAATGGCACTACCGAATCATCAGAAAGTATACTTTTTGGTCCCAGCAGACTTTGCCCTACAAAACAAAAATTTTACATTCATAATTTCTCTGAAAATTATGATATGCTATTAGGAAGAGAATACTTAAAAGCCAGTAAATCCCAAATTGATTACGAAAATGGCACAGTTACATTAGGAGAATATAAATTTACATTTCAAAACAAAGAAGAAAATTCTGAAGAAGCTTACACAGAAGATTGTGCAAATCCACCCATGACCGAAGATAGGCCATTCAACTTCGCAATCGAACATGAATTAAAAGAGTGTAATGAGTTCAGACTTGAACATCTTAACACAGAAGAGGTAGAAAAACTAAAAAAGGTTTTACATGAATTTCGCGATATTCAGTACCGGGAAGGTGAAAATTTGACTTTCACTAGTACGATTAAGCATTCAATTCAAACGAAACACGAAGACCCATTATATAAAAGACCCTATAAATACCCACAGGCTTACGATCAAGAAGTCAATAAACAAATCAACGAAATGATAGAGCAGGGCATAATTAAAAAATCAAAATCCCCTTATTGTTCACCCATCTGGATTGTTCCAAAAAAAATGGACGCTTCAGGAAAACAAAAATTCCGGTTAGTCATTGACTACCGAAACCTCAATAAAATAACCATTGACGACAAATTCCCCATACCAAATATGGATGAGATCCTAGACAAGTTAGGCAAATGCCAATACTTCACTACGATCGATCTTGCAAAGGGTTTCCATCAAATCCAAATGGATCCCGATTCAATTGCAAAAACTGCCTTTTCAACCAAGTATGGTCACTACGAATTTACTCGTATGCCCTTTGGGCTTAAAAATGCTCCAGCGACTTCCCAGCGCTGTATGAATAACCTACTTGAAGATCTGATCTTCAAGGATTGTCTAGTTTACTTAGATGATATTATTATCTACTCCACTTCATTGGAAGAGCACATATCATCCATTTCGAAAGTCTTCTCAAAACTTCGGGAAGCAAATTTGAAATTACAATTAGACAAATGCGAATTCATGAAGAAGGAAACTGATTTCCTCGGGCATGTAATCACCACGCAAGGTATAAAACCAAATCCAAACAAAATTAAGGCAATTGTTGAATTCCCAATACCAAAGACACCAAAAGAAATCAAATCATTCCTAGGTTTATGCGGATTTTATCGCAAATTTATACCCAATTTCGCAAATATTGCAAAACCCATGACAACAAAGTTGAAGAAAAACGCCACCATAAACATAAAAGATCCCACTTATGTGTCAGCATTTGAAAAATTCAAAGTTTTAATAACGTCCGATCCGATACTAGTTTATCCAAATTTCGAGAAACCATTCTCATTGACTACAGATGCTAGCAACTTCGCTATAGGCGCCGTTCTATCACAGGAACACAAACCCATTTGCTATGCAAGTCGAACTTTAAACGAACACGAATCAAACTATTCAGCTATAGAGAAAGAACTATTAGCTATCGTGTGGGCAACCAAATATTTCCGTTCTTACCTATTCGGTAGAAAATTCCAGATCTTAAGTGATCACAAACCACTAGTTTGGCTCAGTAACATTAAAGAACCAAACATGAAATGAAATTCACGTATAAAAATAGAAGAGAATTTCTTAGGAGAAGATGCAATTAGCACAGGAGCAACTATACATAGTGCTCAAGAGGACAGTCAATATCACATACCAATAACCGAAAGACCTTTAAACTACTTTAGCAGGCAAATAGAATTCATAAAAGGTGACGATAATAAAGTTGAAACAAACCACTATTTTCATAAACTTAACATAAAAATTTCTTATAAGGAAATGAATAATCAATATGCTAAAGATATGATAAAGGAATATCTTTGCTCGAAAAATAGTATTGTATATTTTCACAATGAAATAGATTTTCCAATTTTCCAAAGAGCTTATTTAGAAATAATAAATCCAAGTAATATAACTAAAATAATGAAAACAAGCTTAAAATTAATTGACTTACAAACTTTTGCAGAGTTTAAAGAATTAATTTTAAAAACACATAAAAAATTGTTACATCCAGGTATAGAAAAAACAATAAATTAGTTTAAGGAAAAATATTATTACCCTGATTACCAAAAACTAATACAAAATCTAATTAATGAATGTGAAATTTGCAACATAGCTAAAACCGAACATAGAGATACAAAACTCACGTTCGAGATAACACCCGAAGTACTTAATGTTAGGGATAAATATGTTATAGATTTTTATATGATAGATAAGAAACAATTTTTTTCTTGTATAGATGTTTATTCTAAATTGACAACATTAGTTGAAGTTCAGAGTAGAGATTGGTTAGAAGCTAAAAGAGCTTTACTAAAAGTTTTCAATGAAATGGGAAAACCCATAGAGATAAAAGCAGACAAAGATTCAGCATTCATCAGTGTGGCTTTGCAAATTTGGTTACAAGAAGAAGGCATAAAAATTAACATAACAACAAGTAAAACAGGAATATCAGATATAGAAAGGTTTCATAAAACTATAAATGAAAAGTTAAGAATAATAGGAAGCGACGATAATATAGAGAATAAAATAACAAAGTTTGAAACAATATTATATACTTATAATTATAAAACAAAACATATGGCAACTAATAGAACTCCAGCAGATATTTTTATTTATGCAGGAACCCCTGAATATAACTCACAAGAGAATAAAGTAAATCAAATAAATAACCTCAATAAAAACAGAAGTGATTTTGAAGTAGATACACGATTTAGACAAGCTCCATTGGTTAAATCAAAAACAACAAATCCTTTCAAAAAGACAGGTAATATTAAAAAACTTGATTAAAAATATTACGAAGAAACTAATAGAGGTAGAAAAGTTACACACTATAGATCGAAGTTTAAAAAGAAAAAAATAATTAACAAAAGTAAATATGTTAATTCCAGCCCGAATGATGAAACATCTTAAATTGCTGATGTTACTCATATTGTCAACTATTTGTACAACTGTAAACACTCAACAAGTCGAAGTAAATCCCATTCAAAATGATCAAGGATTCATCCTATTTGAGTCAGGAACAATTAATTTACCAATATCCTTCGAACATCATTGCTTAACTATAAACGTAACACAAATAGAGAACTCTTTTGATTTATTATTAACTCAAAGCCATATCTTTAACAAGTACCCCCAAATAAAATATTTAATGAATAAATTGGAAAAGCAAATGGCAGGTATCAGAATAACAAGTCGTACTAAACGAGGTTTATTCGATTTCATAGGATCATCACTTAAATTCCTTTTTGGCACGTTAGATGAAGAAGATAAGAAACAATTTGAAAACCAAATTAACATTATTGCCCATAATTCAATTCAGGCAAATAATCTTAATGATTTTATAAATACATTTAATCAAGGTATTAATATTATAAATAATCAAAGCAAAATTTTGGAAGAAGAAAAACAATTAAATTCATTAATTTTTAACATTGAACATTTTACCGAATATATAGAAGACATCGAACTAAGCCTACAATTAACTCGCTTAGGAATATTTAATCCAAAATTACTTAAACACGATCAAATAGATCACATTAATCACGAAAAGTTGATGAATATTAAAACTTCTGCTTGGTTCAGTACACTTACAAATGAAATTTTCATCATGTCCCATATTCCATTGAGTAATCTTGAAACTAAAACTTTCCAAGTAATCCCTTACCCAGATAAGAATGGACAAATCATCAATGAAAGTGTTGAAGGAAAATTTTATTTACACAATAACTTTGTTTCGAATTCAATCTCTAAAAAGATCATAAATGACCAATGCATAACTAATATAATAAAACATGAAATTCCATTTTGCACCTTTAATAAATATCGTAAACAAGAATTTATACAAATAGTAGAACCAAACATCATAATAATCTGGAACTTAACCAGAACCAAACTAAATCAAAATTGTAATGATTTAGAAATATACATCGAAAAAGATAAAATAATAAAAATATTTAATTGTACCATTGAATTAAAAAATGTTAAAATTTCAAATAGAGCGCAACAATTTACAACTATTATGTTTACAGAATACAATGTAACTAAAATAGAACCACTATCACACATTGAAATAAAAGAAATGATTATGTATAACAATAGAGAAAACAATAATTATAAATATCCAATAATTATGATTGTATTAATTTTAATCCTCATTGTTATATACAACTTAGTGAATAAGAAAATTAAAACACTATTCAACATAATAACACAAAAATTTGTAAGAACACATGACACAGACATAAGTGCTAATGCTGAAACCGATAATATTGTAATTCCAGTCCCACTTATGTACCCCGAACTAAACGCTTGAGGACAAGCTAACCTCTATAGGTTGGGGGAGTAATATATCCACCACCAGAATAATTTCTCGTACATGACAAACACTCATAATTATTCCCCTTCCAAATTCTTTCCCACAAATCGTATCACAAACATAAACATTTGTCGCAACGGCACCAACTGTCACAAACAAAAAGATCCTATTACATTGGCGATCGTGCCTCTTCCAAAAAAATCCCAAGTCCATTAAAATTTTCCATTTGCAACTTGAGGACTCAGCATTACTGCACTAACACAAACACAAAACATCACACGTATGTTAGCCCTAAGTCGTAATAAGAACTTTCATGTTAGAGCTCAGCATATTGTGAGTTTAGTTTTTAAAGACACTTTCCTCACTTAAGACGCGCAGCCCGCGAGCTTATAAATAAAAATAAAGTAGTCTATTAAGTAAAAAAAATAAATCCTTGTGTTTTATGTTTTTACTGTTCGTGCACCACGAATAACTAATTATATAGTTTAAACATGTGAAACATTTTTTTTTAGACACACTTGTATTGATTACCATCTTTCAATATAGCATTAAGTTGCATTAATTTAATAATAAAACATTTAACTTAATATTTTATCAATCCATATAATATGTGACCTATGCCGGCAATATATTACTCCACGGTCATATGAATTTCATATACATACTTCCCTAAAAAGGTTTTGTGACACGTTTTCCGAAAGGTAGTCTTTTTTCATATAGAAATTTTCTCAAATAAAATTTTTTTTGCATGTAAATTTTATTTTCCTTAAGAAATTTATTTCACATGTGAAATTTATAACTCTTATGAATATAACAAAATGATATAGCTTTAACATGTGAAACATTTTTTTTTTGAGACACATTTGTATTGAGTACCATCTTGAAATATAGCATTATGTTGCATTAATTTAATAATAAAATATTTTACTTCATTATTTTATCATTCCTTATAATATGTGTCCTATGCCGGCAATATATTACTCCGCGATCATATAAATTTCATATGTGAAACTTTTTTCATATAACATGCCTTGCGCGACGCCACTCCTCCATAGAGATTTTGTGACACGATTTCCGAAAGGTAGCCTTTTTTCATATAAAATTTTCTCAAATAAAATTTTGTTTGCATGTAAATTTTTTATTTCTTAAGCAATTTATTTCACATGTGAAATTTATAACTCTTATGAATATATCAAAATGATATAGTTTTAACATGTGAAACATTTTTTTTGAGACACACTTGTATTGAGTACCATCTTGCAATATAGCATTATGTTGCATTAATTTAATAATAAAACATTTAACTTCAATATTTTATCAATCCATATAATATGTGACTTATGCCGGCAACATTTTACTCATCCGTCATATGAATTTCATATGTGAAATTTATTTCATATAACATGCCTTGCGCGACGCCACTCCCCTATTGAGGTTTTGTGACACGTTTTCCGAAAGGTGTCATTTTGTCATATGAAAATTTTCTCTCAAAGGAAATTTTTTCCGAAAGGTAGCCTTTTTTCATATAGAAATTTTCTCAAATAAAATTTTTTTTGCATGTAAACTTTTTATTTCTTAAGCAATTTATTTCACATGTGAAATTTATAACTCTTGTGCATATATCAAAATGATATAGTTTAAACATGTGAAACATTTTTTTTTTGAGACACACTTTTATTGATTACCATCTTCCAATATAGCATTATGTTGCATTAATTTAATAATAAAACATTTAACTTAATATTTTATCAATCCATATAATATGTGACCTCTGCCGGCAATATATTACTCCACGGTCATATGAATTTCATATGTGAAATTTTGTTCATATAACATGCCTTGCGCGATGCCACTCCCCTATAGAGGTTTTGTGACACGTTTTCCGAAAGGTAGTCTTTTTCATATAGAAATTTTCTCAAATAAAATTTTTTTTGCAAGTAAATTTTTTATTTTTTAAGCAATTTATTTCACATGTGATAAATATAGCTCTTATGAATATATCAAAATGATATAGTTTTAACATGTGAAACATTTTTTTTGAGACACACTTGTATTGATTACCATCTTCCAATATAGCATTATGTTGCATTAATTTAATAATAAAACATTTAACTTAATATTTTATCAATCAATATAATATGTGTCCTATGCTGGCAATATATTACTCCACGGTCATATGAATTTCATATGTGAAATTTTGTTCATATAACATGCCTTGCGCGATGCCACTCCCCTATAGAGGTTTTGTGACTCGTTTTCCGAAAGGTAGATTTTTTTCATATGAAAATTTTTTTCAAAGGAAATTTTTTTCACATGTAAATTTTTCATGATTTTTATAACTTTAACGATATTCAATATGAATAATTTTGTTTTTAAATTTAGTGTCAATATGAGATATTGTATTCACTTGTGAAAAATTACTATATTTGACACACACCACTTCACAGTCATATGAGTTTCACATGTCACAATTTTTTCATATATCGTTGCTTGCGCGACACTACTTCCCTAAAAAGGTTTTGTGACACGTTTTCCGAAAGGTAGTCTTTTTTCATATAGAAATTTTGTCAAAAAAAATTTTTTTTGCATGTACATTTTTTATTTCTTAAGCAATTTATTTCAAATGTGATATTTATAACTCTTATGAATATATCAAAATGATATAGTTTTAACATGTGAAACATTTTTTTTTGAGACACACTTGTATTGAGTACCATTATGCAATATGGCATTATGTTGCATTAATTTAATAATAAAACATTTAACTTCAATATTTTATCAATCCATATAATATGTGACCTATGCCGGCAATATATTACTCCACGGTCATATGAATTTCATATGTGACATTTTTTTCATATAACATGCCTTGCGCGAAGCCACTCCCCTATAGAGGTTTTGTGACACGTTTTCCGAAAGGTAGTCTTTTATACCCGCTACCCATAGGGTAGAAGGGTATTATGACTTAGTGCCAACAGAAAATGTATGTAACAGGCAGAAGGAGGCATCTCCGACCACATAAACTATATATATTCTTGATCAGTGTCAACAGCCGAGACGATATAGCCATGTCCGTCTGTCCGTCTGTCCGTCTGTATGAACACCTAGATCTCAGAGACTATAAGAGCTAGAGCTACCAAATTTGGGGACAGTAGTCCTATAGGTCTTTCGCAGATCAAGTTTATTTCAAAAGTTGGATGCCACGCCCCTTTCCGCCCCCAAAAGTCTGTAAAAGCATTAATATTAGACCTAGACCATTGAATTTTGGTATGCATAATAATAATTATATTCTCAATGATTCCTGTGAATTTGGTCGAGATCGAATGAAAAACAAGGAAGTTATTAAAGAATAAATGTTATATGCAAAATTCACTTGCAGCTGCCCGCGCTTTGTTTGTTTAGTTGACAGTGTGACCATAACGGTGTTGTGGATTTTTACCCGCTATTTTCAAATATATACAAAAAACAAGTTTTAGTATATTTGGTATATTGTTTGTTAAAATATCATTTATGTTTTTTTTTTTTCTGTCGAAATGGGTTGCGGGTATCATACGGTCGAGCACTCTCGACTGTAGCTTTCTTACTTGTTTTCATATAACATGCCTTGCGCGACACTACTTCCCTACAAAGGTTTTGTGAAAGGTTTTCCGAAAGGTAGTCTTTTTTCATATAGAAATTTTCTCAAATAAAATTTTTTTTGCATGTAAATTTTTTATTTCTTAAGCAATTTATTTCAATTTATTTGCTAATAAAACATTTAACTTAATATTTTATCAATCCATATAATATGTGACCTATGCCGGCAATATATTACTCCACGGTCATATGAATTTCAAATGTGAAGTTTTGTTCATATAACATGCCTTGCGTGACGCCACTCCTCCATAGGGATTTTGTGACACGTTTTCAGAAAGGTGACCTTTTTTCATTTGAAACTTTTTCTCAAAGGAAATTTTTTTCATATGCAAAATTTGCATGACTTTTATAAATTTTATGACATTCAATATGAATAATTTTGTTTTTAAATTTTGTGTCAATATGAGATGTTGTGTTTACATGTGAAAAATTGCTATATTTTACACACACCACTTCACAGTCATATGAGTTTCACATGTTACAATTTTTTCATATTACGTTGCTTGCGCGATACTACTTCCCTACAAAGGTTTTGTGACACGTTTTCCGAAAGGTAGTCTTTTTTCATATAGAAATTTTCTCAAATAAAATTTTTTTTGCATGTAAATTTGTTATTTCTTAAGCAATTTATTTCACATGTGATGGTTATAACTCTTATGAATATATCAAAATGATGATTGAGTACCATCTTGCAATATAGCATTTTGTTGCATTAATTTAATAATAAAACATTTAACTTCAATATTTTATCAATCCATATAATATGTGACCTATGCCGGCAACATATTAGTCATCGGTCATATGAATTTCAAATGTGAAATTTTTTTCATATAACATGCCTTGCGCGACACTACTTCCCTACAAAGGTTTTGTGACACGTTTTCCGAAAGGTATCAAAATTATATTGTTTAAACATGTGAAACATTTTTTTTTAGACACACTTGTATTGATTACCATCTTTCAATATAGCATTAAGTTGCATTAATTTAATAATAAAACATTTAACTTAATATTTTATCAATCCATATAATATGTGACCTATGCCGGCAATATATTACTCCACGGTCATATGAATTTCATATACATACTTCCCTAAAAAGGTTTTGTGACACGTTTTCCGAAAGGTAGTCTTTTTTCATATAGAAATTTTCTCAAATAGAATTTTTTTTGCATGTAAATTTTATATTCCTTAAGCAATTTATTTCACATGTGAAATTTATAACTCCTATGAATATATCAAAATGATGTAGTTTTAACATGTGAAACATTTATTTTTTGAGACACACTTGTATTGAGTACCATCTTGCAATATAGCATTTTGTTGCATTAATTTAATAATAAAACATTTAACTTCTATATTTTATCAATCCATATAATATGTAACCTATGCCGGCAACATATTACTCCACGGTCATATGAATATCATATGTGAAATTTTTTTCAAATATCATGCCTTGCGCGACACCACTCCTCCATAGAGGTTTTGTGACACGTTTTCCGAAAGGTGACCTTTTTTCATATGAAACTTTTTCTCAAAGGAAATTTTTTTTTTATGCAAAGTTGGCATGACTTTTATAACTTTAATAATATTCAATATGAATAATTTTGTTTTTAAATTTTGTTTCAATATTACATATTGTGTTTACATGTGCAAAATTTCCATATTTAACATACCACTTCACAGTCAAATGAGTTTCACATGTTACAATTTTTTCATATTTCGTTGCTTGCGCGACACTACTTCCCTACAAAGGTTTTGTGACACGTTTTCCGAAAGCTAGACTTTTTTCATATAGAAATTTACTCAAAAACAATTTTTTTTGCATGCAAAATTGCATGAATTTTATAAATTTTATGATATTCAATATGAATAATTTTGTTTTTAAATTTTGTTTCAATATGAGATATTGTGTTTACATGTGAAAAATTACTATATTTTACACACACCACTGCACAGTCATATGAGTTTCACATGTTACAATTTTTTCATATTACGTTGCTTGCGCGATACTACTTCCCTACAAAGGTTTTGTGACACGTTTTCCGAAAGGTGTCATTTTTTCATAGAATTTTTTTTGCATGTAAATTTTATATTCCTTAAGCAATTTATTGGCTTTCGAAAATCCTCTGACTGAACCCTCCATGAGGGTGCCGGCTGGGCAATGGACACTGCATCGTCTCGGGCGACCGAGAGATGTCAGCATCACTCGCTCATGAGACCTTGCAGTTTCTAGCTTAGGGACTGGGCCCAAGCTTTTTTAGATTTACTCTGGAAAGCTGAGGTCCAGGACCATGGTCAGAGGTACTTGGCAGCAAGTATAAAATGCATCATGAATCCTTGGATTCAAGAATGGAGGCGAATACTGAGGCGCCAACTCGGGCTGGGATGTCAGCCCAAACGTCGGTGGGAAGTGTGACCGCTACCACCGGCGGGCACGGGGAGGAGAAATCCTCTCTGCGTGTCGCCAGTGGTCACGACGGTGGAGTGGACAAACTCCATAGACAGGAGGGTGTGGACCTGGAAACAGCTGCCACGGAGTCGGAGTCTTTGCTTACAGGCTCATCGATAACGGAGTCCGAGCTAGCGCTTGCGCTAGCAAGGATGCCGTTGGATGAGTCATCGAGCACTGATGAAGACGAAGTGACAGTAGTCCAGGGAGCATCCAGCAAGAAAGGCGCAAACCTCAAGCGCAAACAACGCTCAGGGTATAAGAGCTCTCTCAAGTTCCTTAAGGGACTGGAAGGCCGCAACCCAGAGTCGTTGAACGAGCGTGAGAGGAAATTGCGCAAAAAGCACGAATACAACGTGCGGCGGTATTTGAGGCTCGCTGGCGTGACCGGCAACACTCAGTCCGCTGAACCGAGTATGAGTGCACGGTGCCAGGGTGACAAGGGGTTTCAGGCAGTAGCCGTAGCCAACCCGACGGAGGAAGTCAAAAAGAGAGAACGGTGAGCAAGCTACCGAAAAAGGCCAACCCACCTGTCAGCAAGAGGCAGAGGTCAGACGACTCGGCAAAGGCTTCGGAGAGCAAGCGGGTGTGTCCAGGGGACATCCTGGCCAGCTTGAGCACGAAGCCGAAGCTACAGGTAGCCATCATCGACAGAAGCAACCCGGATGGGAAGCTTTCTATTGATAACTGGCTTATCCTGGAAAGGTTAATTGACCAGGGGATTGCTGATGCCATCACTCGACCGCTGAATCCGTTCGTGGCAGAGTTTGATGGCATCAACTGGTACAAAGGTGTTAAAGTGGTGGCATGTGCCAACGAGGAATCCCAGCGATTCCTCAAAGACACACTGCTGAAACTGGAAGCGCCGTGGTCAGGAGCAAGAATTGACGTCGTCCCTGTAGACCAAATTCCTGAGCGGACGATCATTAAGGTCTGGATCCCACCTCCCATCAGGGAGGATCGAACCACCCTTATATTGATTAAAAGCCAGAATGCGGACTGTCACACAGCGGACTGGATGATCAATAGAGGTCTCGCCCGAGACAAAGGAATCGGTCCAGAGTCCAAGAGCCAACTCCTTAGTAAGCAAGGCTGGCTGAAGATGGGAATGGGTTGCGTTCGGGCAATCATTCCTGGAGGCGCTGGGCGCGTAGATGTTAAGTCGACCGGAAAGAATTCGGGTAGTGCAGATTAATCTGCACCACTCGAGAGTTCCTTCCACAGACCTACTACGGTGGATGGACAAGGAGAGGGTGGATGTGGCTCTCATCCAAGAACCCTGGATCGTAGGTGAAAGGGTTTGTGGCTTGGGAGCCCGCGGATACCATCTCCTTGTCCCGAAAACTGTGGGTAAGTCCAGAACCTGTATCGTGGTAAGAACCGGACTTAATATGCTCTTCTCTTCCAGTTACAGCAACAGGGACTTGACGGTAGTGCTATGCGAGCGTAGGAAAGGACCCAGTCTTTACCTAGCCTCAGCATATCTCCCGTACGAAGAAAAGGATCCACCGTCGGAAAGTATTCGAGCCCTCATTCAGCATGCGCAGAAAGAGGGCACGGATCTAATCCTTGGGTGTGATGCTAATGCCCACAATACCTTTTGGGGGAGCAAAGACACCAACGAGAGAGGGGAGTCGCTGCTTGAATTCGTGATGCTCACTAATCTTAATGTGTGTAATCGGGGTAGCCACCCCACCTTCCGCAATAAGAACCGAGCTGAGGTTATAGATTTAACTCTAGCGACCAACAGCGACTCCCTCTCCGTAGATGACTGGCACGTATCCACGGAATGCTCCTTTTCGGATCATTACAGGATAGTGTTCGAAGTTGGATGGTCCAGAGAGGCAAAGGCGCCCTTCAGGAACCCACGAAAGGCAAACTGGGTCAAATACTCAAAGCTTGTTATGGAATCTATTCCCAACCACCCAGTGGGAAGGCTAGACAACCCAGACAAGTTGGAGGAATCGACCCAGAATGTCACAGATACTTTATGTAAGGCCTTCATCAAATCCTGTCCAATCAGCCGTCCACCGAAGTCAAACCGCAATAAGTGGTGGACTCCTGAACTCGGCCAGATACGAAAGGAAACGAGAAAGCTTTACAATAGAGCAAAAGATGGAAACTGCCAGGTGGACTGGGATGCCTACCATAACAGTTTCAAGACCTTCAAGAAGGAAATCAGAAGGGCAAAAAGAGACTCATGGTCTAAATTTTGCGAAGAACTAACCAACACCACTGAAGCGTCCAGACTTCGAAGGTTGTTGGCGAAAGATCCAGCCACACCGGGGCTGCTTTGCAACCTGGATGGCACCTTCGCTAAAAATAGTCAGGAGTCTCTGCAACTCCACATGAACGCACACTTTCCAGGCTGCACACAAGCTGAAGATGAGAATGGGATCCCCTCCTCTCACATCAGCAGCGAGCCGGAGGGAAACCCGCTTCTTGAGAGTCAAGTCCTAATCGACGAAATTGTCAACACTGAGAAGATAATCCGGGCTATCAAGTCGTTCCACCCCTACAAATCAGCAGGACCGGATGACATCAGACCGGTCATGTTACAGATGGTATGCGTACATCTGTCGCAATGGCTACAAGAAATCTTCAGGGGATGTCTCCTTACAGGATACATTCCAAAAACCTGGAGAGAAGTGAGGGTGGCATTCATTCCCAAAGCAGGAAAGATAAACCACTGCTCAGCAAAAGACTATAGGTCCATAAGTCTCTCATCGTTTTTATTGAAAACACTAGAGAGACTTCTGGACCTTCATCTCAGAAGTAAGCTAACACCTCACTCTTTTAGCAAATCCCAACACGCCTACCTCAAAGGTAGATCAGTAGAGACTGCTCTGCACGAGGTGGTTAGCACAATTGAAGGCACACTGCAAAGGAAGGAATTTACGTTAGCGGCATTTCTCGACATAGAGGGTGCCTTTAACAATGTCAGGATCGAGTCTATAACGGCAGCACTTGTCAACATAGGCTCACACCCGACAATCACTCGATGGCTTAGCAACATGCTTCGCCAAAAAATGATAAACGCCCAACTCTGCGCCTCAACTATCAGGAGAAGGGCAACCAGGGGCACCCCGCAAGGGGGTGTGATATCCCACCTGTTGTGGAACATTGTCCTTAATGACCTTCTTCTCAAACTGAAGTATAAGGGATGCAGAGTGACTGCTTATGCGGACGACCTGGTTCTAATGGTAACTGGCAGATTCCTGCCAACAGTCAGTGAGCTACTGAACGCCGCATTGAGCGTAACTCTGCGATGGGCAGAACACAACGGTCTTGGGGCCAACCCACAAAAGACCGAACTTGTTCTGTTCACTCGAAAATATAAGATACCGAGCTTCAAGCTTCCGTCACTGGGAGGGACAGAGCTCAAGTTATCAAAGGAGGCTAAGTACCTTGGAGTAATCCTGGACTCCAAACTCTCCTGGAGGAGAAACTCGGAGGAAAGGATGAAGAAAGCGTTACAAGCCTTCTTTGTGTGCAAAAAGACCTTTGGTAAAGGATGGGGATTGCAACCGTATATCCTTCACTGGTTCTACACTGCAATTGTCAGACCTATACTGACGTACAGGGCTCTTGTATGGTGGGAGGCGGGACACACCGACTCCTATCTAAACAATCTCCGCAAAGTTCAGAGACTAGCATGCTTGGGAATAACAGGATGTATTCGTTCTACCCCCCAAGCAGCGCTGGATGTAATGTTAAATCTGGAGCCCATCGGAGTCTTCCTCAAGCACGCGGCAGCAAAGAGTGCGGTCAGGCTTCACGCCCAATGCCTCCTTAAGCCTGGTGCAGGTCACAACTCCATTCTACGTACAGTAGAATTGACTGTGGCTGAGAACGACTACTGTGTACCAGAACATAAGTGGGATGACAGGTTTACAGCTGAATTCCCTGACAGATCTGATTGGCAACAGGAATCTTTTTTGAGGCAGAATGAGTTGTCAATCTACACAGACGGATCAAAGACGAAAGAAGGCACTGGATCGGGGATCTTCTCCGAAGACCTTGCAACCATTCTTTCCTTTCGTCTTCCTGACTGGTGAAGTGTGTTTCAAGCGGAGATTTACGCTGTTTGGCAAGCGACCAAGTTGGTACGGACACTGGGCGGGAGCCCGAGGGACGTGTCCATCTATGTCGACAGCCAATCAGCGATAAAAGCACTCGCATCGAACACCATTAAGAGTAAACTAACCCGAGACACAGTGATGTCACTGAACCTATGCCAACCACACTCTATCAGACTTGTCTGGGTACCTGGGCACATGGGAGTACCAGGTAACGAGGCGGCTGATGAATGTGCTCGGCTGGGATCAGCGTCATCAGAAACTCTCGCGGTGAACGATATAAAGAGACCTATTCAGCACGTGCTATCGGAACTTAATTGTTCCATGAGAACGGCGGCTGAGAGACACTGGGCAGCATCATCGGGCTGCGAGGTGTCAAAAGCACTCTGACCAAGATACAGTCCCAAGCGAACAACCGAGCTCTTAAACTTTAAAAGGAACAAGATAAGGTTACTGACAGGAGTCTTAACGGGACACTGCTACATCGGCCGTATGGCTCAACGGTACGGTGGACCCCAACAGGACGTCTGTCGCAGCTGCGGGGACGAAGAGGAAACCGAGAGTATCCAGCATCTTCTCTGCGACTGCCCTGCACTTCTTAGAAAGCGGACCCAATCAGAACCTTTTCCTCCAATTTCCCAACAATCCCTCCCAATCCCTTCTACTCCTACAGTTCACTCAGATCAGGCATCACAATGGACCATATGGTCTCCGGGTGCTCTCGACTCCGGTCGAGCTGCCTGCTCAACCTAACCTAACCTAAGCAATTTATTTCACATGTAAAATTTATAACTCTTATGAATATATCAAAATGATGTAGTTTTAACATGTGAAACTTTTTTTTTTTTTGAGAAACACTTGTATTGAGTACCATCTTGCAATATAGCATTATGTTGCATTAATTTAATAATAAAGTATTTAACTTCATTATTTTATCAATCCATATAATATGTGACCTGTGCCGGCATATATTACTCCACGGTCATATGAATTTCATATGTGAAATTTTGTTCATATAACATGCCTTGCGCGATGCCACTCCCCTATAGAGGTTTTGTGACACGTTTTCCGAAAGGTAGCCTTTTTCATATAGAAATTTCCTCAAATAAAATTTTTTTTGCATGTAAATTTTTTATTTCTTAAGCAATTTATTTCACATGTGATAATTATAGCTCTTATGAATATATCAAAATGATATAGTTTTAACATGTGAAACATTTTTTTTGAGACACACTTGTATTGATTACCATCTTCCAATATAGCATTATGTTGCATTAATTTAATAATAAAACATTTAACTTAATATTTTATCAATCCATATAATATGTGACCTATGCCGGCAATATATTACTCCACGGTCATATGAGTTTCACATGTTACAATTTTTCCATATTACGTTGCTTGCGCGATACTACTTCCCTACAAAGGTTTTGTGACACGTTTTCCGAAAGCTAGACTTTTTTCATATAGAAATTTACTCAAATAAAACTTTTTTTGCATGCAAAATTGCATGAATTTTATAAATTTTATGATATTCAATATGAATAATTTTGCTTTTAAATTTAGTGTCAATATAAGATATTGTATTCACATGTGAAAAATTACTATATTTGACACACACCACTTCACAATCATATGAGTTTCACATGTCACAATTTTTTCATATATCGTTGCTTGCGCGACACTACTTCCCTAAAAAGGTTTTGTGACACGTTTTCCGAAAGGTAGTCTTTTTTCATATAGTTTTCCGAAAGCTAGACTTTTTTCATATAGAAATTTACTCAAATAAAACTTTTTTTGCATGCAAAATTGCATACATTTTATAAATTTTATGTTATTCAATATGAATAATTTTGTTTTTAAATTTAGTGTCAATATGAGATATTGTATTCACATGTGAAAAATTACTATATTTGACACACACCACTTCACAATCATATGAGTTTCACATGTCACAATTTTTTCATATATCGTTGCTTGCGCGACGCTACTCCCTAAAAAGGTTTTGTGACACGTTTTCCGAAAGGTAGACTTTTTTCATATAGAAATTTACTTAAAAACAATTTTTTTTGCATGCGAAATTGCATGAATTTTATAAATTTTATGATATTCAATATGAATAATTTTGTTTTTTTAATTTAGTGTCAATATGAGATATTGTATTCACTTGTGAAAAATTACTATATTTGACACACACCACTTCACAGTCATATGAGTTTCACATGTCACAATTTTTTCATATATTGTTGCTTGCGCGACACTACTTCCCTAAAAAGGTTTTGTGACACGTTTTCCGAAAGGTAGTCTTTTTTCATATAGAAATTTTCTCAAATAAAATTTTTTTTGCATGTAAATTTTTTATTTCTTAAGCAATTTATTTCACATGTGAAATTTATTACTCTTATGAATATATCAAAATGATATAGTTTTAACATGTGAAACATTTTTTTTGAGACACACTTGTATTGAGTACCATCATGCAATATGGCATTATGTTGCATTAATTTAATAATAAAACATTTAACTTCAATATTTTATCAATCCATGTAATATGTGACCTATGCCGGCAACATATCACTCATTGGTCATATGAATTTCATATGTGAAATTTTTTTCATATAACATGCCTTGCGCGACGCCGCTCCCCTATAGAGGTTTTGTGACACGTTTTCCGGAAGGTAGTCTTTTATACCCGCTACCCATAGGGTAGAAGGGTATTATGACTTAGTGCCAACAGAAAATGTATGTAACAGGCAGAAGGAGGCATCTCCGACCCCATAAAGTATATATATTCTTGATCAGCGTCAACAGCCGAGACGATATAGCCATGTCCGTCTGTCCGTCTGTCCGTCTGTCCGACTGTCCGTCTGTCTGTCCGTATGAACACCTGGATCTCAGAGACTATAAGACATAGAGACACCAAATTTGGCAAAAAGGTTCCTTCATACCCTACGCAGATCAAGTTTTTTTCAAAAGTTGGATGCCACGCCCCCTTCGCCCACAATAAGCATTAATCTAGAGAAAGTCAAGTTTTTTTTTATGTAAATCGCGTATAACTCGAAAAGTTATTTGTGTAATGATGTGTAATTTGGTGGCCCATCTGCGCTTGACACTCTTAATATACCCTGTACAAATCGGATAAGTAGAACAAAAGTTATTTGTTAAGTTATTTATTAAAATTGTTGTGCCCAGTGCATATGGACGTTTTAAGTGTGTGAATGACCTAGAGATATCAAATTTGGTGACAGTATTCGTGTAGGTCTTCCGCAGATCAAGTTTGTTTTAGATTTTTGCCACGCCCCTTTCCGCCCCCAAAAACTGTAAAAGCCGTAATAATAGACCTAGAGCATTGAATTTTGGTATGCATAGTAACAATGATAGTCTGAATGACTCCTGTGAATTTGGTTGAGATCGAATAAAAACGGGGAAGTTATTAAAGAATCAATTTTATGTGTGAAATTCACTTGCAGCTGCTTGCGCTTTGTTTGTTTAGTTGACAGTGTGACCATGTCGGTGTTGTGGATTTTTACCCGCTATTTTCAAATATATACAAACAAAACACAAGTTTCAGTATATTTTTGGTATATTTGTTGTTAAAATATCATTAAAATTTTTTTTTCTCTCGAAATGGGTTGCGGGTATCATACGGTCGAGCACTCTCGACTGTAGCTTTCTTACTTGTTTCACATAGAAATTTTCTCAAATAAAATTTTTTTTCCATGTAAACTTTTTATTTCTTAAGCAATTTATTTCACATGTGATAAATATAGCTCTTATGAATATAACAAAATGATATATTTTTTACATGTGAAACATTTTTTTTGAGACACACTTGTATTGATTACCATCTTCCAATATAGCATTTTGTCGCACTAATTTAATAATAAAACATTTAACTTCAATATTTTATTAATCCATATAATATGTGATCTATGCCGGCAACATATTACTCCACGGTCATATGAATATCATATGTGAAATTTTTTTTAAATATCATGCCTTGCGCGACACCAGTCCTCCATAGAAGTTTTTTGACACGTTTTCCGAAAGGTGACCTTTTTTCATATGCAACTTTTTCTCAAAGGAAATTTTTTTCTTATGCAAAGTTGGCATGACTTTTATAACTTTAATAATATTCAATATGAATAATTTTGTTTTTAAATTTTGTTTCAATATTAGATATTGTATGTGCAAAATTTCTATATCTAACACACCACTTCACAGTCATATGAGTTTCACATGTTACAATTTTTTCCTATTACGTTGCTTGCGCGATACTACTTCCCTACAAAGGTTTTGTGACACGTTTTCCGAAAGCTAGACTTTTTATACCCGCTACCCATAGGGTAGAAGGGTATTATGACTTAGTGCCAACAGGAAATGTATGTAACAGGCAGAAGGAGGCATCTCCGACCCCATAAAGTATATATATTCTTGATCAGCATCAACAGCCGAGACGATATAGCCATGTCCGTCTGTCCGTCTGTCCGTCTGTCCGTCTGTCTGTCTGTATGAACACCTGGATCTCAGAGACTATAAGACATAGAGACACCAAATTTGGCAAAAATGTTCCTTCATACCCTACGCAGATCAAGTTTATTTCAAAAGTTGGATGCCACGCCCCCTTCGCCCACAATAAGCATTAATCTAGAAAAAGTCAAGTTTTTTTTTATGTAAATCGCGTATAACTCCAAAAGTTCTTTGTGTAATGATGTGTAATTTGGTAAGCCATCTATGCTTGACACTCTTAATATACCCTGTAATTTTGGTAAAAATCGGATAAGTAGAACAAAAGTTATTCGCGAAATTATTTATCAAAATTTGTGTTCCCAATGCATATGGACGTTTTAAGTGTGTGATTGACCTAGAGATATCAAATTTGGTGACAGTATTCGTGTAGGTCTTACGCAGATCAAGTTTATTTTAGATTTTTGCCACGCCCCTTTCCGCCCCCGAAAACTGTAAAAGCCGTAATAATGAACCTAGAGCATTGAATTTTGGTATGCATAATAATAATTATATTTTCAATGATTCCTGTGAATTTGGTTGAGATCGAATGAAAAACAAGGAAGTTATTAATGAATCAATTTTATATGCAAAATTCACTTGCAGCTGCTCGCGCTTTGTTTGTTTAGTTGACAGTGTGACCATGTCGGTGTTGTGGATTTCTTCCCGCTATTTTCAAATATATACAAAACACAAGTTTCAGTATATTTTTGGTATATTTGTTGTTAAAATATAATTAAAATTTTTTTTGTTCTCTCGAAATGGGTTGCGGGTATCATACGGTCGAGCACTCTCGACTGTAGCTTTCTTACTTGTTTCATATGAAACTTTGGTTCAAAGGAAATTTTTTTCACATGTAAATTTTTCATGATATGTATAACTTTAATGATATTTAATATGAATAATTTTGTTTTTAAATTTAGTGTCAATATGAGATATTGTATTCACATGTGAAAAATTACTATATTTGACACACACCACTTCACAGTCATATGAGTTTCACATGTCACAATTTTTTCATATATCGTTGCTTGCGCGACACTACTTCCCTGCAAAGGTTTTGTGACATGTTTTCCGAAAGGTAGACTTTTTTCATATGAAACTTTTTTTCAAAGGAAATTTTTTTCACATGTAAATTTTTCATGACTTTTATAACTTTAATGATATTTAATACGAATAATTTTGTTTTTAAATATTGTGTCAATGTGAGATATTGAGTTCACATGTGAAAAATTACTATATTTGACACACACCACTTCACAGTCATATGAGTTTCACATGTTACATTTTTTTCATATTACGTTGCTTGCGCGACACTTCTTCCCTACAAAGGTTTTGTGACACGTTTTCCGAAAGGTAGTCTTTTTTCTTATAGAAATTTTCTCAAATAAATTTTTTTTTGCATGTAAATTTTCTATTTCTTAAGCAATTTATTTCACAGGTGAAATTTATAACTCTTGTGAATATATCAAAATGATGTAGTTTTAACATGTGAAACATTTTTTTTGTGACACACTTGTATTGAGTACCATCATGCAATATGGCATAAGTTGCATTAATTTAAAAATAAAACATTTAACTTCAATATTTTATCAATCCAATTAATATGTGACCTATGCCGGCAATATATTACTCCACGGTCATATGAATTTCATATGTGAAATTTTTTTCATATAACATGCCTTGCGCGACGCCACTCCCCTATAGAGATTTTGTGACACGTTTTCCGAAAGGTAGTGTTTTTTCATATAGAAATTTTCTCAAATAAATTTTTTTTTGCATGTAAATTTTCTATTTCTTAAGCAATTTATTTCACATGTGAAATTTATAACTCTTGTGAATATATCAAAATGATATAGTTTTAACATGTGAAAAATTTTTTTTGAGACACACTTGTATTGATTACCATCTTGTAATATAGCTTATGTTGCATTAGTTTAATAATAAAACATTTAACTTAAAATTTTATTAATCCCTATAATATGTGACCTATGCCGGCAATATATTACTCCACGGTCTTATGAATTTCATATGTGAAATTTTTTTCATATATAATGCCTTGCGCGACGCCACTCCCCTATAGAGGTTTTGTGACACGTTTTCCGAAAGGTAGCCTTTTTTCATATAGAAATTTTCTCAAATAAAATTTTTTTTGAATGTAAATTTTTTATTTCTTAAGCAATTTATTTCACATGTGATGGTTATAACTCTTATGAATATATCAAAATGATGATTGAGTATCATCTTGCAATATAGCATATTGTTGCATTAATTTAATAATAAAACATTTAACTTCAATATGTTATCAATCCATATAATATGTGACCTATGCCGGCAACATATTAGTCATCGGTCATATGAATTTCAAATGTGAAATTTTTCTCATATAACATGCCTTGCGCGTCACTACTTCCCTACAAAGGTTTTGTGACACGTTTTCCGAAAGGTATCAAAATTATATAGTAATATATCCACTACCAGAATAATTTCTCGTACATGACAAACACTCATAATTATTCCCCTTCCAAATTATTTCCCACAAATCGTATCACAAACATAAACATTTGTCGCAACGGCACCAACTGTCACAAACAAAAAGATCCTATTACATTGGCGATCGTGCCTCTTCCAAAAAAATCCCAAGTCCATTAAAATTTTCCATTTGCAACTTGAGGACTCAGCATTACTGCACTAACACAAACACAAAACATCACACGTATGTTAGCCCTAAGTCGTAATAAGAACTTTCATGTTAGAGCTCAGCATATTGTGAGTTTAGTTTTTAAAGACACTTTCCTCACTTAAGACGCGTAGCCCGCGAGCTTATAAATAAAAATAAAGTAGTCTATTAAGTAAAAAAAATAAATCCTTGTGTTTTATATTTTTACTGTTCGTGCACCACGAATAACTAATTGGCGCAGCCGGTAGGATACGTCGTACTAGTTACTGAATCAACAAAGCAGTCGTGAACCGCTAGAAGGACTTTAACATTGTCCTGGGTGAACGCGTCCTAGTTGTGAACTATACAAAACGTATCCGCGAAAAACATCTACGTGCGTGAGTGCGTTATTAAAACGGTAATACAAAAAACCTTGTAAAAAATCCGTCATAATAAAAAACTCAAAAACCCGAACCACTTGTGCAAATTAATAACAAATCAAAAATGGCAACCGAACTAACAGAAGCACACTTAAACCAGTGTATAAATCAAATCAAACACGTGCCAGCGTTTGATAACGGAGCAGAAAATTTGTCGGCATTTATAAAGAGAATAGATTTTATTCTGTCTCTATACCCAACAACTGATGTACGCCAAAGCAGCGTAATCTTCGGTGCTATTGAACGACAACTGGATGGAGAAGCCTTGCGTACATCCCAGATTACGCAATCCAACAATTGGATGTCGCTGAGATCGTCCCTAATCGAGGAATTCAGGACACAGACACCTTATGAAGAGTTACTAAGAAGACTATACAACACCAACTGGAATGGAAGTCTACGTAAGTTCGTCGAAGAGCTCGAGAGGAAATCCTATATTGTTAGCAATAAGTTAGCACTAGACACTGACGGTAACACAGCAATAATATACAGAAATGCGTTAAAAATTACTACAAAAAATGTAATAATCAGAAAATTACCAGACAGGATATACAAGGCAAGGCAAGGCATGATATAACTTCAATAAGCAAACTAAAAGCCGTTGCTCAAACAGAAGGTATTTATGAGTCTTATGAGACTCAGAATAACCATAAAAGTGAAAACAATAGTCGTAGGAATCAAAATAAATCTTACGCAAACTATTCAAACAATTCTCATTCAGATGAGTCGTCCAATTCAAAACCACAAATCAATTACTCAAATTCAAATCAGAATAATCAAAATCTTCACCAAGAATTCAATAAAAAACTAAAAGAAACTCAAACCCAAAACCTTTATAACTATTCGAGGAACACCTCAACAAGCCGTGGGCCTAACCCACCGGTAAAAAGACAAAGGCAAAGCCAAAGTGGCCAGTTCAAAATGGAGCAAGGTGAAAATTTTCATCAAAGTGCCTCGGAACTAAATGCAGAGCAAACACACCATACATAAGAATCAAAATGAATGAAGTAAACCTAAAATGTATCATTGATACAGGTTCTTCAATAAACCTTTTAAAACAAAATATTTTCAGTTTTCCAATTCTTAAAAATCCAATCAATGTTCAAACTATTAATGGCACTACCGAATCATCAGAAAGTATACTTTTTGGTCCCAGCAGACTTTGCCCTACAAAACAAAAATTTTACATTCATAATTTCTCTGAAAATTATGATATGCTATTAGGAAGAGAATACTTAAAAGCCAGTAAATCCCAAATTGATTACGAAAATGGCACAGTTACATTAGGAGAATATAAATTTACATTTCAAAACAAAGAAGAAAATTCTGAAGAAGCTTACACAGAAGATTGTGCAAATCCACCCATGACCGAAGATAGGCCATTCAACTTCGCAATCGAAGATGAATTAAAAGAGTGTAATGAGTTCAGACTTGAACATCTTAACACAGAAGAGGTAGAAAAACTAAAAAAGGTTTTACATGAATTTCGCGATATTCAGTACCGGGAAGGTGAAAATTTGACTTTCACTAGTACGATTAAGCATTCAATTCAAACGAAACACGAAGACCCATTATATAAAAGACCCTATAAATACCCACAGGCTTACGATCAAGAAGTCAATAAACAAATCAACGAAATGATAGAGCAGGGCATAATTAAAAAATCAAAATCCCCTTATTGTTCACCCATCTGGATTGTTCCAAAAAAAATGGACGCTTCAGGAAAACAAAAATTCCGGTTAGTCATTGACTACCGAAACCTCAATAAAATAACCATTGACGACAAATTCCCCATACCAAATATGGATGAGATCCTAGACAAGTTAGGCAAATGCCAATACTTCACTACGATCGATCTTGCAAAGGGTTTCCATCAAATCCAAATGGATCCCGATTCAATTGCAAAAACTGCCTTTTCAACCAAGTATGGTCACTACGAATTTACTCGTATGCCCTTTGGGCTTAAAAATGCTCCAGCGACTTCCCAGCGCTGTATGAATAACCTACTTGAAGATCTGATCTTCAAGGATTGTCTAGTTTACTTAGATGATATTATTATCTACTCCACTTCATTGGAAGAGCACATATCATCCATTTCGAAAGTCTTCTCAAAACTTCGGGAAGCAAATTTGAAATTACAATTAGACAAATGCGAATTCATGAAGAAGGAAACTGATTTCCTCGGGCATGTAATCACCACGCAAGGTATAAAACCAAATCCAAACAAAATTAAGGCAATTGTTGAATTCCCAATACCAAAGACACCAAAAGAAATCAAATCATTCCTAGGTTTATGCGGATTTTATCGCAAATTTATACCCAATTTCGCAAATATTGCAAAACCCATGACAACAAAGTTGAAGAAAAACGCCACCATAAACATAAAAGATCCCACTTATGTGTCAGCATTTGAAAAATTCAAAGTTTTAATAACGTCCGATCCGATACTAGTTTATCCAAATTTCGAGAAACCATTCTCATTGACTACAGATGCTAGCAACTTCGCTATAGGCGCCGTTCTATCACAGGAACACAAACCCATTTGCTATGCAAGTCGAACTTTAAACGAACACGAATCAAACTATTCAGCTATAGAGAAAGAACTATTAGCTATCGTGTGGGCAACCAAATATTTCCGTTCTTACCTATTCGGTAGAAAATTCCAGATCTTAAGTGATCGCAAACCACTAGTTTGGCTCAGTAACATTAAAGAACCAAACATGAAATGAAATTCACGTATAAAAATAGAAGAGAATTTCTTAGGAGAAGATGCAATTAGCACAGAAGCAACTATACATAGTGCTCAAGAGGACAGTCAATATCACATACCAATAACCGAAAGACCTTTAAACTACTTTAACAGGCAAATAGAATTCATAAAAGGTGACGATAATAAAGTTGAAACAAACCACTATTTTCATAAACTTAACATAAAAATTTCTTATAAGGAAATGAATAATCAATATGCTAAAGATATGATAAAGGAATATCTTTGCTCGAAAAATAGTATTGTATATTTTCACAATGAAATAGATTTTCCAATTTTCCAAAGAGCTTATTTAGAAATAATAAATCCAAGTAATATAACTAAAATAATGAAAACAAGCTTAAAATTAATTGACTTACAAACTTTTGCAGAGTTTAAAGAATTAATTTTAAAAACACATAAAAAATTGTTACATCCAGGTATAGAAAAAACAATAAATTAGTTTAAGGAAAAATATTATTACCCTGATTACCAAAAACTAATACAAAATCTAATTAATGAATGTGAAATTTGCAACATAGCTAAAACCGAACATAGAGATACAAAACTCACGTTCGAGATAACACCCGAAGTACTTAATGTTAGGGATAAATATGTTATAGATTTTTATATGATAGATAAGAAACAATTTTTTTCTTGTATAGATGTTTATTCTAAATTCACAACATTAGTTGAAGTTCAGAGTAGAGATTGGTTAGAAGCTAAAAGAGCTTTACTAAAAGTTTTCAATGAAATGGGAAAACCCATAGAGATAAAAGCAGACAAAGATTCAGCATTCATCAGTGTGGCTTTGCAAATTTGGTTACAAGAAGAAGGCATAAAAATTAACATAACAACAAGTAAAACAGGAATATCAGATATAGAAAGGTTTCATAAAACTATAAATGAAAAGTTAAGAATAATAGGAAGCGACGATAATATAGAGAATAAAATAACAAAGTTTGAAACAATATTATATACTTATAATTATAAAACAAAACATATGGCAACTAATAGAACTCCAGCAGATATTTTTATTTATGCAGGAACCCCTGAATATGACTCACAAGAGAATAAAGTAAATCAAATAAATAACCTCAATAAAAACAGAAGTGATTTTGAAGTAGATACACGATTTAGACAAGCTCCATTGGTTAAATCAAAAACAACAAATCCTTTCAAAAAGACAGGTAATATTAAAAAACTTGATTAAAAATATTACGAAGAAACTAATAGAGGTAGAAAAGTTACACACTATAGATCGAAGTTTAAAAAGAAAAAAATAATTAACAAAAGTAAATATGTTAATTCCAGCCCGAATGATGAAACATCTTAAATTGCTGATGTTACTCATATTGTCAACTATTTGTACAACTGTAAACACTCAACAAGTCGAAGTAAATCCCATTCAAAATGATCAAGGATTCATCCTATTTGAGTCAGGAACAATTAATTTACCAATATCCTTCGAACATCATTGCTTAACTATAAACGTAACACAAATAGAGAACTCTTTTGATTTATTATTAACTCAAAGCCATATCTTTAACAAGTACCCCCAAATAAAATATTTAATGAATAAATTGGAAAAGCAAATGGCAGGTATCAGAATAACAAGTCATACTAAACGAGGTTTATTCGATTTCATAGGATCATCACTTAAATTCCTTTTTGGCACGTTAGATGAAGAAGATAAGAAACAATTTGAAAACCAAATTAACATTATTGCCCATAATTCAATTCAGGCAAATAATCTTAATGATTTTATAAATACATTTAATCAAGGTATTAATATTATAAATAATCAAAGCAAAATTTTGGAAGAAGAAAAACAATTAAATTCATTAATTTTGAACATTGAACATTTTACCGAATATATAGAAGACATCGAACTAAGCCTACAATTAACTCGCTTAGGAATATTTAATCCAAAATTACTTAAACACGATCAAATAGATCACATTAATCACGAAAAGTTGATGAATATTAAAACTTCTGCTTGGTTCAGTACACTTACAAATGAAATTTTCATCATGTCCCATATTCCATTGAGTAATCTTGAAACTAAAACTTTCCAAGTAATCCCTTACCCAGATAAGAATGGACAAATCATCAATGAAAGTGTTGAAGGAAAATTTTATTTACACAATAACTTTGTTTCGAATTCAATCTCTAAAAAGATCATAAATGACCAATGAAATGACCAGTTTGCACCTTTAATAAATATCGTAAACAAGAATTTATACAAATAGTAGAACCAAACATCATAATAACCTGGAACTTAACCAGAACCAAACTAAATCAAAATTGTAATGATTTAGAAATATACATCGAAAAAGATAAAATAATAAAAATATTTAATTGTACCATTGAATTAAAAAATGTTAAAATTTCAAATAGAGCGCAACAATTTACAACTATTATGTTTACAGAATACAATGTAACTAAAATAGAACCACTATCACACATTGAAATAAAAGAAATGATTATGTATAACAATAGAGAAAACAATAATTATAAATATCCAATAATTATGATTGTATTAATTTTAATCCTCATTGTTATATACAACTTAGTGAATAAGAAAATTAAAACACTATTCAACATAATAACACAAAAATTTGTAAGAACACATGACACAGACATAAGTGCTAATGCTGAAACCGATAATATTGTAATTCCAGTCCCACTTATGTACCCCGAACTAAACGCTTGAGGACAAGCTAACCTCTATAGGTTGGGGGAGTAATATATCCACCACCAGAATAATTTCTCGTACATGACAAACACTCATAATTATTCCCCTTCCAAATTCTTTCCCACAAATCGTATCACAAACATAAACATTTGTCGCAACGGCACCAACTGTCACAAAAAAAAAGATCCTATTACATTGGCGATCGTGCCTCTTCCAAAAAAATCCCAAGTCCATTAAAATTTTCCATTTGCAACTTGAGGACTCAGCATTACTGCACTAACACAAACACAAAACATCACACGTATGTTAGCCCTAAGTCGTAATAAGAACTTTCATGTTAGAGCTCAGCATATTGTGAGTTTAGTTTTTAAAGACACTTTCCTCACTTAAGACGCGCAGCCCGCGAGCTTATAAATAAAAATAAAGTAGTCTATTAAGTAAAAAAAATAAATCCTTGTGTTTTATTTTTTTACTGTTCGTGCACCACGAATAACTAATTATATAGTTTAAACATGTGAAACATTTTTTTTTAGACACACTTGTATTGATTACCATCTTTCAATATAGCATTAAGTTGCATTAATTTAATAATAAAACATTTAACTTAATAATTTATCAATCCATATAATATGTGACCTATGCCGGCAATATATTACTCCACGGTCATATGAATTTCATATACATACTTCCCTAAAAAGGTTTTGTGACACGTTTTCCGAAAGGTAGTCTTTTTTCATATAGAAATTTTCTCAAATAAAATTTTTTTTGCATGTAAATTTTATTTTCCTTAAGAAATTTATTTCACATGTGAAATTTATAACTCTTATGAATATAACAAAATGATATAGCTTTAACATGTGAAACATTTTTTTTTTGAGACACATTTGTATTGAGTACCATCTTGAAATATAGCATTATGTTGCATTAATTTAATAATAAAATATTTTACTTCATTATTTTATCATTCCTTATAATATGTGTCCTATGCCGGCAATATATTACTCCGCGATCATATAAATTTCATATGTGAAACTTTTTTCATATAACATGCCTTGCGCGACGCCACTCCTCCATAGAGATTTTGTGACACGATTTCCGAAAGGTAGCCTTTTTTCATATAAAATTTTCTCAAATAAAATTTTTTTTGCATGTACATTTTTTATTTCTTAAGCAATTTATTTCAAATGTGATATTTATAACTCTTATGAATATATCAAAATGATATAGTTTTAACATGTGAAACATTTTTTTTTGAGACACACTTGTATTGAGTACCATTATGCAATATGGCATTATGTTGCATTAATTTAATAATAAAACATTTAACTTCAATATTTTATCAATCCATATAATATGTGACCTATGCCGGCAATATATTACTCCACGGTCATATGAATTTCATATGTGACATTTTTTTCATATAACATGCCTTGCGCGAAGCCACTCCCCTATAGAGGTTTTGTGACACGTTTTCCGAAAGGTAGTCTTTTATACCCGCTACCCATAGGGTAGAAGGGTATTATGACTTAGTGCCAACAGAAAATGTATGTAACAGGCAGAAGGAGGCATCTCCGACCACATAAACTATATATATTCTTGATCAGTGTCAACAGCCGAGACGATATAGCCATGTCCGTCTGTCCGTCTGTCCGTCTGTATGAACACCTAGATCTCAGAGACTATAAGAGCTAGAGCTACCAAATTTGGGGACAGTAGTCCTATAGGTCCTACGCAGATCAAGTTTATTTCAAAAGTTGGATGCCACGCCCCTTTCCGCCCCCAAAAGTCTGTAAAAGCCGTAATAATAGACCTAGAGCATTGAATTTTGGTATGCATAATATTAATTATATTCTCAATGATTCTCAATGAATTTGGTTGAGATCGAATGAAAAACAAGGAAGTTATTAAACAATCAATTTTATATGCAAAATTCACTTGCAGCTGCTCACGCTTTGTTTGTTTAGTTGACAGTGTGACCATGTCCGTGTTGTGGATTTTTTCCCGCTATTTTCAAATATATACAAACAAAACACAAGTTTCAGTATATTTTTGGTATATTTGTTGTTAAAATATCATTAAAATTTTTTTTTCTCTCGAAATGGGTTGCGGGTATCATACGGTCGAGCACTCTCGACTGTAGCTTTCTTACTTGTTTCACATAGAAATTTTCTCAAATAAAATTTTTTTTGCATGTAAACTTTTTATTTCTTAAGCAATTTATTTCACATGTGATAAATATAGCTCTTATGAATATAACAAAATGATATATTTTTTACATGTGAAACATTTTTTTTGAAACAATTTTGTATTGAGTACCATCATGCAATATGGCATTAAGTTGCATTAATTTAATAATAAAACACTTAACTTAATATTTTATCAATCCCTATAATATGTGACCCATGCCGGCAATATATTACTCCACGGTCATATGAATTTCAAATGTGAAAGTTTTTTCATATAACATGCCTTGCGCGACGCCACTCCCCTATAGAGGTTTTGTGACACGTTTTCCGAAAGGTAGCCTTTTTTCTTATAGAAATTTTCTCAAATAAAATTTTTTTTGAATGTAAATTTTTTATTTCTTAAGCAATTTATTTCACATGTGATGGTTATAACTCTTATGAATATATCAAAATGATGATTGAGTATCATCTTGCAATATAGCATTTTGTTGCATTAATTTAATAATAAAACATTTAACTTCAATATGTTATCAATCCATATAATATGTGACCTATGCCGGCAACATATTAGTCATCGGTCATATGAATTTCAAATGTGAAATTTTTCTCATATAACATGCCTTGCGCGTCACTACTTCCCTACAAAGGTTTTGTGACACGTTTTCCGAAAGGTATCAAAATTATATAGTAATATATCCACTACCAGAATAATTTCTCGTACATGACAAACACTCATAATTATTCCCCTTCCAAATTCTTTCCCACAAATCGTATCACAAACATAAACATTTGTCGCAACGGCACCAACTGTCACAAACAAAAAGATCCTATTACATTGGCGATCGTGCCTCTTCCAAAAAAATCCCAAGTCCATTAAAATTTTCCATTTGCAACTTGAGGACTCAGCATTACTGCACTAACACAAACACAAAACATCACACGTATGTTAGCCCTAAGTCGTAATAAGAACTTTCATGTTAGAGCTCAGCATATTGTGAGTTTAGTTTTTAAAGACACTTTCCTCACTTAAGACGCGTAGCCCGCGAGCTTATAAATAAAAATAAAGTAGTCTATTAAGTAAAAAAAATAAATCCTTGTGTTTTATTTTTTTACTGTTCGTGCACCACGAATAACTAATTGGCGCAGCCGGTAGGATACGTCGTACTAGTTACTGAATCAACAAAGCAGTCGTGAACCGCTAGAAGGACTTTAACATTGTCCTGGGTGAACGCGTCCTAGTTGTGAACTATACAAAACGTATCCGCGAAAAACATCTACGTGCGTGAGTGCGTTATTAAAACGGTAATACAAAAAACCTTGTAAAAAATCCGTCATAATAAAAAACTCAAAAACCCGAACCACGTGTGCAAATTAATAACAAATCAAAAATGGCAACCGAACTAACAGAAGCACACTTAAACCAGTGTATAAATCAAATCAAACACGTGCCAGCGTTTGATAACGGAGCAGAAAATTTGTCGGCATTTATAAAGAGAATAGATTTTATTCTGTCTCTATACCCAACAACTGATGTACGCCAAAGCAGCGTAATCTTCGGTGCTATTGAACGACAACTGGATGGAGAAGCCTTGCGTACATCCCAGATTACGCAATCCAACAATTGGATGTCGCTGAGATCGTCCCTAATCGAGGAATTCAGGACACAGACACCTTATGAAGAGTTACTAAGAAGACTATACAACACCAACTGGAATGGAAGTCTACGTAAGTTCGTCGAAGAGCTCGAGAGGAAATCCTATATTGTTAGCAATAAGTTAGCACTAGACACTGACGGTAACACAGCAATAATATACAGAAATGCGTTAAAAATTACTACAAAAAATGTAATAATCAGAAAATTACCAGACAGGATATACAAGGCAAGGCAAGGCATGATATAACTTCAATAAGCAAACTAAAAGCCGTTGCTCAAACAGAAGGTATTTATGAGTCTTATGAGACTCAGAATAACCATAAAAGTGAAAACAATAGTCGTAGGAATCAAAATAAATCTTACGCAAACTATTCAAACAATTCTCATTCAGATGAGTCGTCCAATTCAAAACCACAAATCAATTACTCAAATTCAAATCAGAATAATCAAAATCTTCACCAAGAATTCAATAAAAAACTAAAAGAAACTCAAACCCAAAACCTTTATAACTATTCGAGGAACACCTCAACAAGCCGTGGGCCTAACCCACCGGTAAAAAGACAAAGGCAAAGCCAAAGTGGCCAGTTCAAAATGGAGCAAGGTGAAAATTTTCATCAAAGTGCCTCGGAACTAAATGCAGAGCAAACACACCATACATAAGAATCAAAATGAATGAAGTAAACCTAAAATGTATCATTGATACAGGTTCTTCAATAAACCTTTTAAAACAAAATATTTTCAGTTTTCCAATTCTTAAAAATCCAATCAATGTTCAAACTATTAATGGCACTACGGAATCATCAGAAAGTATACTTTTTGGTCCCAGCAGACTTTGCCCTACAAAACAAAAATTTTACATTCATAATTTCTCTGAAAATTATGATATGCTATTAGGAAGAGAATACTTAAAAGCCAGTAAATCCCAAATTGATTACGAAAATGGCACAGTTACATTAGGAGAATATAAATTTACATTTCAAAACAAAGAAGAAAATTCTGAAGAAGCTTACACAGAAGATTGTGCAAATCCACCCATGACCGAAGATAGGCCATTCAACTTCGCAATCGAAGATGAATTAAAAGAGTGTAATGAGTTCAGACTTGAACATCTTAACACAGAAGAGGTAGAAAAACTAAAAAAGGTTTTACATGAATTTCGCGATATTCAGTACCGGGAAGGTGAAAATTTGACTTTCACTAGTACGATTAAGCATTCAATTCAAACGAAACACGAAGACCCATTATATAAAAGACCCTATAAATACCCACAGGCTTACGATCAAGAAGTCAATAAACAAATCAACGAAATGATAGAGCAGGGCATAATTAAAAAATCAAAATCCCCTTATTGTTCACCCATCTGGATTGTTCCAAAAAAAATGGACGCTTCAGGAAAACAAAAATTCCGGTTAGTCATTGACTACCGAAACCTCAATAAAATAACCATTGACGACAAATTCCCCATACCAAATATGGATGAGATCCTAGACAAGTTAGGCAAATGCCAATACTTCACTACGATCGATCTTGCAAAGGGTTTCCATCAAATCCAAATGGATCCCGATTCAATTGCAAAAACTGCCTTTTCAACCAAGTATGGTCACTACGAATTTACTCGTATGCCCTTTGGGCTTAAAAATGCTCCAGCGACTTCCCAGCGCTGTATGAATAACCTACTTGAAGATCTGATCTTCAAGGATTGTCTAGTTTACTTAGATGATATTATTATCTACTCCACTTCATTGGAAGAGCACATATCATCCATTTCGAAAGTCTTCTCAAAACTTCGGGAAGCAAATTTGAAATTACAATTAGACAAATGCGAATTCATGAAGAAGGAAACTGATTTCCTCGGGCATGTAATCACCACGCAAGGTATAAAACCAAATCCAAACAAAATTAAGGCAATTGTTGAATTCCCAATACCAAAGACACCAAAAGAAATCAAATCATTCCTAGGTTTATGCGGATTTTATCGCAAATTTATACCCAATTTCGCAAATATTGCAAAACCCATGACAACAAAGTTGAAGAAAAACGCCACCATAAACATAAAAGATCCCACTTATGTGTCAGCATTTGAAAAATTCAAAGTTTTAATAACGTCCGATCCGATACTAGTTTATCCAAATTTCGAGAAACCATTCTCATTGACTACAGATGCTAGTAACTTCGCTATAGGCGCCGTTCTATCACAGGAACACAAACCCATTTGCTATGCAAGTCGAACTTTAAACGAACACGAATAAAACTATTCAGCTATAGAGAAAGAACTATTAGCTATCGTGTGGGCAACCAAATATTTCCGTTCTTACCTATTCGGTAGAAAATTCCAGATCTTAAGTGATCACAAACCACTAGTTTGGCTCAGTAACATTAAAGAACCAAACATGAAATGAAATTCACGTATAAAAATAGAAGAGAATTTCTTAGGAGAAGATGCAATTAGCACAGGAGCAACTATACATAGTGCTCAAGAGGACAGTCAATATCACATACCAATAACCGAAAGACCTTTAAACTACTTTAGCAGGCAAATAGAATTCATAAAAGGTGACGATAATAAAGTTGAAACAAACCGTTATTTTCATAAACTTAACATAAAGATTTCTTATAAGGAAATGAATAATCAATATGCTAAAGATATGATAAAGGAATATCTTTGCTCGAAAAAGAGTATTGTCTATTTTCACAATGAAATAGATTTTCCAATTTTCCAAAGAGCTTATTTAGAAATAATAAATCCAAGTAATATAACTAAAATAATGAAAACAAGCTTAAAATTAATTGACTTACAAACTTTTGCAGAGTTTAAAGAATTAATTTTAAAAACACATAAAAAATTGTTACATCCAGGTATAGAAAAAACAATAAATTGGTTTAAGGAAAAATATTATTACCCTGATTACCAAAAACTAATACAAAATCTAATTAATGAATGTGAAATTTGCAACATAGCTAAAACCGAACATAGAGATACAAAACTCACGTTCGAGATAACATCCGAAGTACTTAATGTTAGGGATAAATATGTTATAGATTTTTATATGTTAAGATAAGAAACAATTTCTTTCTTGTATAAATGTTTATTCTAAATTCACAACATTAGTTGAAGTTCAGAGTAGAGATTGGTTAGAAGTTAAAAGAGCTTTACTAAAAGTTTTCAATGAAATGGGAAAACCCATAGAGATAAAAGCAGACAAAGATTCAGCATTCATCAGTGTGGCTTTGCAAATTTGGTTACAAGAAGAAGGCATAAAAATTAACATAACAACAAGTAAAACAGGAATATCAGATATAGAAAGGTTTCATAAAACTATAAATGAAAAGTTAAGAATAATAGGAAGCGACGATAATATAGAGAATAAAATAACAAAGTTTGAAACAATATTATATACTTATAATTATAAAACAAAACATATGGCAACTAATAGAACTCCAGCAGATATTTTTATACCCGCTACCCATAGGGTAGAAGGGTATTATAACTTAGTGCCAACAGGAAATGTATGTAACAGGCAGAAGGAGGCATCTCCGACCCCATAA
The DNA here is from genome assembly GCA_963583835.1 of Drosophila immigrans. NCBI lineage: Eukaryota > Metazoa > Arthropoda > Insecta > Diptera > Drosophilidae > Drosophila > Drosophila immigrans. The sequence goes on along the minus strand of OY757142.1, from coordinate 41,202,314 downwards.
AGTATATATATTCTTGATCAGCATCAACAGCCGAGACGATATAGCCATGTCCGTCTGTCCGTCTGTCCGTCTGTCTGTCTGTATGAACACCTGGATCTCAGAGACTATAAGACATAGAGACACCAAATTTGGCAAAAATGTTCCTTCATACCCTACGCAGATCAAGTTTATTTCAAAAGTTGGATGCCACGCCCCCTTCGCCCACAATAAGCATTTATCTAGAAAAAGTCAAGTTTTTTTTATGTAAATCGCGTATAACTCCAAAAGTTCTTTGTGTAATGATGTGTAATTTGGTAAGCCATCTGCGCTTGACACTCTTAATATACCCTGTAATTTTGGTAAAAAACGGATAAGTAGAACAAAAGTTATTCGCGAAATTATTTATCAAAATTGTTGTGCCCAATGCATATGGACGTTTTAAGTGTGTGATTGACCTAGAGATATCAAATTTGGTGACAGTATTCGTGTAGGTCTTACGCAGATCGAGTTTGTTTTAGATTTTTTCCACGCCCCTTTCCGCCCCCAAAAACTGTAAAAGCCGTAATAATGAACCTAGAGCATTGAATTTTGGTATGCATAATAATAATTATATTCTCAATGATTCCTTTAAATTTGGTTGAGATCGAGTGAAAAACAAGGAAGTTATTAATGAATCAATTTTATATGCAAAATTCACTTGAAGCTGCTCGCGCTTTGTTTGTTTAGTTGACGGTGTGACCATGTCGGTGTTGTGGATTTCTTCCCGCTATTTTCAAATATATACAAAACACAAGTTTCAGTATATTTTTGGTATATTTGTTGTTAAAATATCATTAAATTTTTTTTTTTCTCTCGAAATGGGTTGCGGGTATCATACGGTCGAGCACTCTCGACTGTAGCTTTCTTACTTGTTATTTATGCAGGAACCCCTGAATATAACTCACAAGAGAATAAAGTAAATCAAATAAATAACCTCAATAAAAACAGAAGTGATTTTGAAGTAGATACACGATTTAGACAAGCTCCATTGGTTAAATCAAAAACAACAAATCCTTTCAAAAAGACAGGTAATATTAAAAAACTTGATGAAAAACATTACGAAGAAACTAATAGAGGTAGAAAAGTTACACACTATAGATCGAAGTTTAAAAAGAAAAAAATAATTAACAAAAGTAAATATGTTAATTCCAGCCCGAATGATGAAACATCTTAAATTGCTGATGTTACTCATATTGTCAACTATTTGTACAACTGTAAACACTCAACAAGTCGAAGTAAATCCCATTCAAAATGATCAAGGATTCATCCTATTTGAGTCAGGAACAATTAATTTACCAATATCCTTCGAACATCATTGCTTAACTATAAACGTAACACAAATAGAGAACTCTTTTGATTTATTATTAACTCAAAGCCATATCTTTAACAAGTACCCCCAAATAAAATATTTAATGAATAAATTGGAAAAGCAAATGGCAGGTATCAGAATAACAAGTCGTACTAAACGAGGTTTATTCGATTTCATAGGATCATCACTTAAATTCCTTTTTGGCACGTTAGATGAAGAAGATAAGAAACAATTTGAAAACCAAATTAACATTATTGCCCATAATTCAATTCAGGCAAATAATCTTAATGATTTTATACATACATTTAATCAAGGTATTAATATTATAAATAATCAAAGCAAAATTTTGGAAGAAGAAAAACAATTAAATTCATTAATTTTTAACATTGAACATTTTACCGAATATATAGAAGACATCGAACTAAGCCTACAATTAACTCGCTTAGGAATATTTAATCCAAAATTACTTAAACACGATCAAATAGATCACATTAATCACGAAAAGTTGATGAATATTAAAACTTCTGCTTGGTTCAGTACACTTACAAATGAAATTTTCATCATGTCCCATATTCCATTGAGTAATCTTGAAACTAAAACTTTCCAAGTAATCCCTTACCCAGATAAGAATGGACAAATCATCAATGAAAGTGTTGAAGGAAAATTTTATTTACACAATAACTTTGTTTCGAATTCAATCTCTAAAAAGATCATAAATGACCAATGCATAACTAATATAATAAAACATGAAATTCCAGTTTGCACCTTTAATAAATATCGTAAACAAGAATTTATACAAATAGTAGAACCAAACATCATAATAACCTGGAACTTAACCAGAACCAAACTAAATCAAAATTGTAATGATTTAGAAATATACATCGAAAAAGATAAAATAATAAAAATATTTAATTGTACCATTGAATTAAAAAATGTTAAAATTTCAAATAGAGCGCAACAATTTACAACTATTATGTTTACAGAATACAATGTAACTAAAATAGAACCACTATCACACATTGAAATAAAAGAAATGATTATGTATAACAATAGAGAAAACAATAATTATAAATATCCAATAATTATGATTGTATTAATTTTAATCCTCATTGTTATATACAACTTAGTGAATAAGAAAATTAAAACACTATTCAACATAATAACACAAAAATTTGTAAGAACACATGACACAGACATAAGTGCTAATGCTGAAACCGATAATATTGTAATTCCAGTCCCACTTATGTACCCCGAACTAAACGCTTGAGGACAAGCTAACCTCTATAGGTTGGGGGAGTAATATATCCACCACCAGAATAATTTCTCGTACATGACAAACACTCATAATTATTCCCCTTCCAAATTCTTTCCCACAAATCGTATCACAAACATAAACATTTGTCGCAACGGCACCAACTGTCACAAACAAAAAGATCCTATTACATTGGCGATCGTGCCTCTTCCAAAAAAATCCCAAGTCCATTAAAATTTTCCATTTGCAACTTGAGGACTCAGCATTACTGCACTAACACAAACACAAAACATCACACGTATGTTAGCCCTAAGTCGTAATAAGAACTTTCATGTTAGAGCTCAGCATATTGTGAGTTTAGTTTTTAAAGACACTTTCCTCACTTAAGACGCGTAGCCCGCGAGCTTATAAATAAAAATAAAGTAGTCTATTAAGTAAAAAAAATAAATCCTTGTGTTTTATTTTTTTACTGTTCGTGCACCACGAATAACTAATTATATAGTTTAAACATGTGAAACATTTTTTTTTAGACACACTTGTATTGATTATCATCTTTCAATATAGCATTAAGTTGCATTAATTTAATAATAAAACATTTAACTTAATATTTTATCAATCCATATAATATGTGACCTATGCCGGCAGAAAAAATCAAATAAAATTTTTTTTGCATGTAAATTTTATTTTCCTTAAGCAATTTATTTCACATGTGAAATTTATAACTCTTATGAATATAACAAAATGATATAGCTTTAACATGTGAAACATTTTTTTTTTGAGACACATTTGTATTGAGTACCATCTTGAAATATAGCATTATGTTGCATTAATTTAATAATAAAATATTTAACTTCATTATTTTATCATTCCTTATAATATGTGTCCTATGCCGGCAATATATTACTCCACGGTCATATGAAATTCACATGTGAAATTTTGTTCATATAACATTCCTTGCGCGATGCCACTCCCCTATAGAGGTTTTGTGACACGTTTTCCGAAAGGTAGTCTTTTTCATATAGAAATTTTCTCAAATAAAATTTTTTTTGCAAGTAAATTTTTTATTTTTTAAGCAATTTATTTCACATGTGATAAATATAGCTCTTATGAATATATCAAAATGATATAGTTTTAACATGTGAAACATTTTTTTTGAGACACACTTGTATTGATTACCATCTTCCAATATAGCATTATGTTGCATTAATTTAATAATAAAACATTTAACTTAATATTTTATCAATCAATATAATATGTGTCCTATGCTGGCAATATATTACTCCACGGTCATATGAATTTCATATGTGAAATTTTGTTCATATAACATGCCTTGCGCGATGCCACTCCCCTATAGAGGTTTTGTGACTCGTTTTCCGAAAGGTAGATTTTTTTCATATGAAAATTTTTTTCAAAGGAAATTTTTTTCACATGTAAATTTTTTATGATTTTTATAACTTTAACGATATTCAATATGAATAATTTTGTTTTTAAATTTAGTGTCAATATGAGATATTGTATTCACTTGTGAAAAATTACTATATTTGACACACACCACTTCACAGTCATATGAGTTTCACATGTCACAATTTTTTCATATATCGTTGCTTGCGCGACACTACTTCCCTAAAAAGGTTTTGTGACACGTTTTCCGAAAGGTAGTCTTTTTTCATATAGAAATTTTCTCAAATAAAATTTTTTTTGCATGTACATCTTTTATTTCTTAAGCAATTTATTTCAAATGTGATATTTATAACTCTTATGAATATATCAAAATGATGTAGTTTTAACATGTGAAACATTTTTTTTTGAGACACACTTGTATTGAGTACCATTATGCAATATGGCATTATGTTGCATTAATTTAATAATAAAACATTTAACTTCAATATTTTATCAATCCATATAATATGTGACCTATGCCGGCAATATATTACTCCACGGTCATATGAATTTCATATGTGACATTTTTTTCATATAACATACCTTGCGCGACGCCACTCCCCTATAGAGGTTTTGTGACACGTTTTCCGAAAGGTAGCCTTTTTTCATATAGACATTTTCTCAAATAAAATTTTTTTTGCATGTAAACTTTTTATTTCTTAAGCAATTTATTTCACATGTGATATTTATTGCTCTTGCGAATATATCAAAATGATGTAGTTTTAACATGTGAAACATTTTTTTTTGAGACAATTTTGTATTGGGTACCATCATGCAATATGGCATTATGTTGCATTAATTTAATAATAAAACATTTAACTTAATATTTTATCAATCCATATAATATGTGACCTATGCCGGCAATATATTACTCCACGGTCATATGAATTTCAAATGTGAAATTTGTTCATATAACATGCCTTGCGCGATGCCACTCCCCTATAGAGGTTTTGTGACACGTTTTCCGAAAGGTAGTCTTTTTTCATATATAAATTTTCTCAAATAGAATTTTTTTTGCATGTTAATTTTATATTCCTTAAGCAATTTATTTCACATGTGAAATTTATAACTCCTATGAATATATCAAAATGATGTAGTTTTAACATGTGAAACATTTTTTTTTGAGACACACTTGTATTGAGTACCATTATGCAATATGGCATTATGTTGCATTAATTTAATAATAAAACATTTAACTTCTATATTTTATCAATCCATATAATATGTAACCTATGCCGGCAACATATTACTCCACGGTCATATGAATATCATATGTGAAATTTTTTTCAAATATCATGCCTTGCGCGACACCACTCCTCCATAGAGGTTTTGTGACACGTTTTCCGAAAGGTGACCTTTTTTCATATGAAACTTTTTCTCAAAGGAAATTTTTTTTTTATGCAAAGTTGGCATGACTTTTATAACTTTAATAATATTCAATATGAATAATTTTGTTTTTAAATTTTGTTTCAATATTACATATTGTGTTTACATGTGCAAAATTTCCATATTTAACATACCACTTCACAGTCAAATGAGTTTCACATGTTACAATTTTTTCATATTTCGTTGCTTGCGCGACACTACTTCCCTACAAAGGTTTTGTGACACGTTTTCCGAAAGCTAGACTTTTTTCATATAGAAATTTACTCAAAAACAATTTTTTTTGCATGCAAAATTGCATGAATTTTATAAATTTTATGATATTCAATATGAATAATTTTGTTTTTAAATTTTGTTTCAATATGAGATATTGTGTTTACATGTGAAAAATTACTATATTTTACACACACCACTGCACAGTCATATGAGTTTCACATGTTACAATTTTTTCATATTACGTTGCTTGCGCGATACTACTTCCCTACAAAGGTTTTGTGACACGTTTTCCGAAAGGTGTCATTTTTTCATAGAATTTTTTTTGCATGTAAATTTTATATTCCTTAAGCAATTTATTGGCTTTCGAAAATCCTCTGACTGAACCCTCCATGAGGGTGCCGGCTGGGCAATGGACACTGCATCGTCTCGGGCGACCGAGAGATGTCAGCATCACTCGCTCATGAGACCTTGCAGTTTCTAGCTTAGGGACTGGGCCCAAGCTTTTTTAGATTTACTCTGGAAAGCTGAGGTCCAGGACCATGGTCAGAGGTACTTGGCAGCAAGTATAAAATGCATCATGAATCCTTGGATTCAAGAATGGAGGCGAATACTGAGGCGCCAACTCGGGCTGGGATGTCAGCCCAAACGTCGGTGGGAAGTGTGACCGCTACCACCGGCGGGCACGGGGAGGAGAAATCCTCTCTGCGTGTCGCCAGTGGTCACGACGGTGGAGTGGACAAACTCCATAGACAGGAGGGTGTGGACCTGGAAACAGCTGCCACAGGCTCATCGGTAACGGAGCGCTTGCGCTAGCAAGGATGCCGTTGGATGAGTCATCGAGTACTGATGAAGACGAAGTGACAGTAGTCCAGGGAGCATCCAGCAAGAAAGGCGCAAACCTCAAGCGCAAACAACGCTCAGGGTATAAGAGCTCTCTCAAGTTCCTTAAGGGACTGGAAGGCCGCAACCCAGAGTCGTTGAACGAGCGTGAGAGGAAATTGCGCAAAAAGCACGAATACAACGTGCGGCGGTATTTGAGGCTCGCTGGCGTGACCGGCAACACTCAGTCCGCTGAACCGAGTATGAGTGCACGGTGCCAGGGTGACAAGGGGTTTCAGGCAGTAGCCGTAGCCAACCCGACGGAGGAAGTCAAACCTTCCACGTCGAAGTTGGTGAAACCAAAGAAACCCAAGTCACCCTTAGAAGGAAAAAAGCGTGCACCAGGTATGCTTGCAAAAACCACACCTCCTGGAAAGGAGAGAACAGTGAGCAAGCTACCGAAAAAGGCCAACCCACCTGTCAGCAAGAGGCAGAGGTCAGACGACTTGGCGAAGGCTTCGGAGAGCAAGCGGGTGTGTCCAGGGGACATCCTGGCCAGCTTGAGCACGAAGCCGGAGCTACAGGTAGCCATCATCGACAGAAGCAACCCGGATGGGAAGCTTTCTATTGATAACTGGCTTATCCTGGAAGGGTTAATTGACCAGGGGATTGCTGATGCCATCACTCGACCGCTGAATCCGTTCGTGGCAGAGTTTGATGGCATCAACTGGTACAAAGGTGTTAAAGTGGTGGCATGTGCCAACGAGGAATCCCTGCGATTCCTCAAAGACACACTGCTGAAACTGGAAGCGCCGTGGTCAGGAGCAAGAATTGACGTCGTCCCTGTAGACCAAATTCCTGAGCGGACGATCATTAAGGTCTGGATCCCACCTCCCATCAGGGAGGATCGAACCACCCTTATATTGATTAAAAGCCAGAATGCGGACTGTCACACAGCGGACTGGATGATCAATAGAGGTCTCGCCCGAGACAAAGGAATCGGTCCAGAGTCCAAGAGCCAACTCCTTAGTAAGCAAGGCTGGCTGAAGAAAGAGGGCACGGATCTAATCCTTGGGTGTGATGCTAATGCCCACAATACCTTTTGGGGGAGCAAAGACACCAACGAGAGAGGGGAGTCGCTGCTTGAATTCGTGATGCTCACTAATCTTAATGTGTGTAATCGGGGTAGCCACCCCACCTTCCGCAATAAGAACCGAGCTGAGGTTATAGATTTAACTCTAGCGACCAACAGCGACTCCCTCTCCGTAGATGACTGGCACGTATCCACGGAATGCTCCTTTTCGGATCATTACAGGATAGTGTTCGAAGTTGGATGGTCCAGAGAGGCAAAGGCGCCCTTCAGGAACCCACGAAAGGCAAACTGGGTCAAATACTCAAAGCTTGTTATGGAATCTATTCCCAACCACCCAGTGGGAAGGCTAGACAACCCAGACAAGTTGGAGGAATCGACCCAGAATGTCACAGATACTTTATGTAAGGCCTTCATCAAATCCTGTCCAATCAGCCGTCCACCGAAGTCAAACCGCAATAAGTGGTGGACTCCTGAACTCGGCCAGATACGAAAGGAAACGAGAAAGCTTTACAATAGAGCAAAAGATGGAAACTGCCAGGTGGACTGGGATGCCTACCATAACAGTTTCAAGACCTTCAAGAAGGAAATCAGAAGGGCAAAAAGAGACTCATGGTCTAAATTTTGCGAGGAACTAACCAACACCACTGAAGCGTCCAGACTTCGAAGGTTGTTGGCGAATGATCCAGCCACACCGGGGCTGCTTTGCAACCTGGATGGCACATTCGCTAAAAATAGTCAGGAGTCTCTGCAACTCCACATGAACGCACACTTTCCAGGCTGCACACAAGCTGAAGATGAGAATGGGATCCCCTCCTCTCACATCAGCGGCGAGCCGGAGGGAAACCCGCTTCATGAGAGTCAAGTCCTAATCGACGAAATTGTCAACACTGAGAAGATAATCCGGGCTATCAAGTCGTTCCACCCCTACAAATCAGCAGGACCGGATGACATCAGACCGGTCATGTTACAGATGGTATGCGTACATCTGTCGCAATGGCTACTAGAAATCTTCAGGGGATGTCTCCTTACAGGATACATTCCAAAAACCTGGAGAGAAGTGAGGGTGGCATTCATTCCCAAAGCAGGAAAGATAAACCACTGCTCAGCAAAAGACTATAGGCCCATAAGTCTCTCATCGTTTTTATTGAAAACACTAGAGAGACTTCTGGACCTTCATCTCAGAAGTAAGCTAACACCTCACACTTTTAGCAAGTCCCAACACGCCTACCTCAAAGGTAGATCAGTAGAGACTGCTCTGCACGAGGTGGTTAGCACAATTGAAGGCACACTGCAAAGGAAGGAGTTTACGTTAGCGGCATTTCTCGACATAGAGGGTGCCTTTAACAATGTCAGGATCGAGTCTATAACGGCAGCACTTGTCAACATAGGCTCCCACCCGACAATCACTCGATGGCTTAGCAACATGCTTCGCCAAAAAATGATAAACGCCCAACTCTGCGCCTCAACTATCAGGAGAAGGGCAACCAGGGGCACCCCGCAAGGGGGTGTGATATCCCCCCTGTTGTGGAACATTGTCCTTAATGACCTTCTTCTCAAACTGAAGTATAAGGGATGCAGAGTGACTGCTTATGCGGACGACCTGGTTCTAATGGTAACTGGCAGATTCCTGCCAACAGTCAGTGAGCTACTGAACGCCGCATTGAGCGAAACTCTGCGATGGGCAGAACACAACGGTCTTGGGGCCAACCCACAAAAGACCGAACTTGTTCTGTTCACTCGAAAATATAAGATACCGAGCTTCAAGCTTCCGTCACTGGGAGGGACAGAGCTCAAGTTATCAAAGGAGGCTAAGTACCTTGGAGTAATCCTGGACTCCAAACTCTCCTGAAGGAGAAACTCGGAGGAAAGGATGAAGAAAGCGTTACAAGCCTTCTTTGTGTGCAAAAAGACCTTTGGTAAAGGATGGGGATTGCAACCGTATATCCTTCACTGGTTCTACACTGCAATTGTCAGACCTATACTGACGTACAGGGCTCTTGTATGGTGGGAGGCGGGACACACCGACTCCTATCTAAACAATCTCCGCAAAGTTCAGAGACTAGCATGCTTGAGAATAACAGGATGTATTCGTTCTACCCCCCAAGCAGCGCTGGATGTAATCTTAAATCTGGAGCCCATCGGAGTCTTCCTCAAGCACGCGGCAGCAAGGAGTGCGGTCAGGCTTCACGCCCAATGCCTCCTTAAGCCTGGTGCAGGTCACAACTCCATTCTACGTACAGTAGAATTGACTGTGGCTGAGAACGACTACTGGGTACCAGAACATAAGTGGGATGACAGGTTTACAGCTGAATTCCCTGACAGATCTGATTGGCAACAGGAATCTTTTTTGAGGCAGAATGAGTTGTCAATCTACACAGACGGATCAAAGACGAAAGAAGGCACTGGATCGGGGATCTTCTCCGAAGACCTTGCAACCAAGCTTTCCTTTCGTCTTCCTGACTGGTGTAGTGTGTTTCAAGCGGAGATTTACGCTGTTTGGCAAGCGACCAAGTTGGTACGGACACTGGGCGGGAGCCCGAGGGACGTGTCCATCTATGTCGACAGCCAATCAGCGATAAAAGCACTCGCATCGAACACCATTAAGAGTAAACTAACCCGAGACACAGTGATGTCACTGAACCTATGCCAACCACACTCTATCAGACTTGTCTGGGTACCTGGGCACATGGGAGTACCAGGTAACGAGGCGGCTGATGAATGTGCTCGGCTGGGATCAGCGTCATCAGAAACTCTCGCGGTGAACGATATAAAGAGACCTATTCAGCACGTGCTATCGGAACTTAATTGTTCCATGAGAACGGCGGCTGAGAGACACTGGGCAGCATCATCGGGCTGCGAGGTGTCAAAAGCACTCTGACCAAGATACAGTCCCAAGCGAACAACCGAGCTCTTAAACTTTAAAAGGAACAAGATAAGGTTACTGACAGGAGTCTTAACGGGACACTGCTACATCGGCCGTATGGCTCAACGGTACGGTGGACCCCAACAGGACGTCTGTCGCAGCTGCGGGGACGAAGAGGAAACCGAGAGTATCCAGCATCTTCTCTGCGACTGCCCTGCACTTCTTAGAAAGCGGACCCAATTTCTGGGCAAGCCTTTCTTTGCGGAACTGGGCAGTCTTGGGAATATTCGGCTGGAGAATATGGCGCTTTTTCTCGACTCTACTGGCTGGTTCCAGAGGCTACCGCAGCCCAACAGAACTGGCCAGTAGCACGTAGACCATCAGAGCCTTTTCCTCCAATTTCCCAACAATCCCTCCCAATCCCTTCTGCTCCTACAGTTCACTCAGATCAGGCATCACAATGGACCATATGGTCTCCGGGTGCTCTCGACTCCGGTCGAGCTGCCTGCTCAACCTAACCTAACCTAAGCAATTTATTTCACATGTAAAATTTATAACTCTTATGAATATATCAAAATGATGTAGTTTTAACATGTGAAACTTTTTTTTTTTTTGAGAAACACTTGTATTGAGTACCATCTTGCAATATAGCATTATGTTGCATTAATTTAATAATAAAGTATTTAACTTCATTATTTTATCAATCCATATAATATGTGACCTGTGCCGGCATATATTACTCCACGGTCATATGAATTTCATATGTGAAATTTTGTTCATATAACATGCCTTGCGCGATGCCACTCCCCTATAGAGGTTTTGTGACACGTTTTCCGAAAGGTAGCCTTTTTCATATAGAAATTTTCTCAAATAAAATTTTTTTTGCATGTAAATTTTTTATTTCTTAAGCAATTTATTTCACATGTGATAATTATAGCTCTTATGAATATATCAAAATGATATAGTTTTAACATGTGAAACATTTTTTTTGAGACACACTTGTATTGATTACCATCTTCCAATATAGCATTATGTTGCATTAATTTAATAATAAAACATTTAACTTAATATTTTATCAATCCATATAATATGTGACCTATGCCGGCAATATATTACTCCACGGTCATATGAGTTTCACATGTTACAATTTTTTCATATTACGTTGCTTGCGCGATACTTCTTCCCTATAAAGGTTTTGTGACACGTTTTCCGAAAGCTAGACTTTTTTCATATAGAAATTTACTCTAATAAAACTTTTTTTGCATGCAAAATTGCATGAATTTTATAAATTTTATGATATTCAATATGAATAATTTTGCTTTTAAATTTAGTGTCAATATAAGATATTGTATTCACATGTGAAAAATTACTATATTTGACACACACCACTTCACAATCATATGAGTTTCACATGTCACAATTTTTATACCCGCTACCCATAGGGTAGAAGGGTATTATGACTTAGTGCCAACAGGAAATGTATGTAACAGGCAGAAGGAGGCATCTCCGACCCCATAAAGTATATATATTCTTAATCAGCGTCAACAGCCGAGACGATATAGCCATGTCCGTCTGTCCGTCTGTCCGTCTGTCCGTCTGTCTGTCTGTATGAACACCTGGATCTCAGAGACTATAAGACATAGAGACACCAAATTTGGCAAAAATGTTCCTTCATACCCTACGCAGATCAAGTTTATTTCAAAAGTTGGATGCCACGCCCCCTTCGCCCACAATAAGCATTAATCTAGAAAAAGTCAAGTTTTTTTTTATGTAAATTGCGTATAACTCCAAAAGTTCTTTGTGTAATGATGTGTAATCTGGTAACCCATCTGCGCTTGACACTCTTAATGTACCCTGTAATTTTGGTAAAAATCGGATTAGTAGAACAAAAGTTATTCGCGTAATTATTTATCAAAATTGTTGTTCCCAATGCATATGGACGTTTTAAGTGTCTGATTGACCTAGAGATATCAAATTTGGTGACAGTATTTGTGTAGGTCTTACGCAGATCAAGTTTATTTTAGATTTTTGCCACGCCCCTTTCCGCCCCCAAAAACTGTAAAAGCCGTAATAATAGACCTAGAGCATTGAATTTTGGTACGCATAATAACAATGATAGTCTGAATGACTCCTGTGAATTTGGTTGAAATCGAATGAAAAACAAGGAAGTTATTAATGAATCAATTTTATATGCAAAATTCACTTGCAGCTGCCCGCGCTTTGTTTGTTAAGTTGACAGTGTGACCATAGCGGTGTTGTGTATTTTACCCGCTATTTTCAAATATATACAAAAATTAAGTTTTAGTATATTTGGTATATTTTTTGTTAAAATATCATTTATGTTTTTTGTTTTCTCTCGAAATGGGTTGCGGGTATCATACGGTCGAGCACTCTCGACTGTAGCTTTCTTACTTGTTTCATATATCGTTGCTTGCGCGACACTACTTCCCTAAAAAGGTTTTGTGACACGTTTTCCGAAAGGTAGTCTTTTTTCATATAGTTTTCCGAAAGCTAGACTTTTTTCATATAGAAATTTACTCAAATAAAACTTTTTTTGCATGCAAAATTGCATACATTTTATAAATTTTATGATATTCAATATGAATAATTTTGTTTTTTTTAATTTAGTGTCAATATGAGATATTGTATTCACTTGATATATTATATTTGACACACACCACTTCACAGTCATATGAGTTTCACATGTCACAATTTTTTCATATATCGTTGCTTGCGCGACACTACTTCCCTAAAAAGGTTTTGTGACACGTTTTCCGAAAGGTAGTCTTTTTTCATATAGAAATTTTCTCAAATAAAATTTTTTTTGCATGTAAATTTTTTATTTCTTAAGCAATTTATTTCACATGTGAAATTTATAACTCTTATGAATATATCAAAATGATATAGTTTTAACATGTGAAACATTTTTTTTGAGACACACTTGTATTGAGTACCATCATGCAATATGGCATTATGTTGCATTAATTTAATAATAAAACATTTAACTTCAATATTTTATCAATCCATGTAATATGTGACCTATGCCGGCAACATATCACTCATTCGTCATATGAATTTCATATGCGAAATTTTTTTCATATAACATGCCTTGCGCGACGCCGCTCCCCTATAGAGGTTTTGTGACACGTTTTCCGAAAGGTAGTCTTTTATACCCGCTACCCATAGGGTAGAAGGGTATTATGACTTAGTGCCAACAGAAAATGTATGTAACAGGCAGAAGGAGGCATCTCCGACCCCATAAAGTATATATATTCTTGATCAGCGTCAACCGCCGAGACGATATAGCCATGTCCGTCTGTCCGTCTGTCCGACTGTCCGTCTGTCCGTCTGTCCGTCTATCTGTCCGTATGAACACCTGGATCTCAGAGACTATAAGACATAGAGACACCAAATTTGGCAAAAAGGTTCCTTCATACCCTACGCAGATCAAGTTTATTTCAAAAGTTGGATGCCACGCCCCTTTCCGCCCCCAAAAGTCTGTAAAAGCCGTAATAATAGACCTAGAGCATTGAATTTTGGTATGCATAATAATAATTATATTCTCAATGATTCTCAATGAATTTGGCTGAGATCGAATGAAAATCAAGGAAGTTATTAAACAATCAATTTTATATGCAAAATTCACTTGCAGCTGCCCGCGCTTTGTTTGTTTAGTTGACAGTGTGACCATAACGGTGTTGTGGATTTTTACCCTCTATTTTTAAATATATACAAAAAAACAAGTTTTAGTATATTTGGTATATTTTTTGTTAAAATATCATTTAAGTTTTTTGTTTTCTCTCGAAATGGGTTGCGGGTATCATACGGTCGAGCACAATCGACTGTAGCTTTCTTACTTGTTTCATATAGAAATATTCTCAAATAAAATTCTTTTTGCATGTAAACTTTTTATTTCTTAAGCAATTTATTTCACATGTGATAATTATAACTCTTATGAATATATCAAAATGATGTAGTTTTAACATGTGAAACATTTTTTTTGAAACAATTTTGTATTGAGTACCATCATGCAATATGGCATTAAGTTGCATTAATTTAATAATAAAACACTTAACTTAATATTTTATCAATCCCTATAATATGTGACCCATGCCGGCAATATATTACTCCACGGTCATATGAATTTCAAATGTGAAATTTTTTTCATATAACATGCCTTGCGCGACGCCACTCCCCTATAGAGGTTTTGTGACACGTTTTCCGAAAGGTAGCCTTTTTATACCCGCTACCCATAGGGGAGAAGGGTATTATGACTTAGTGCCAACAGAAAATGTATGTAACAGGCAGAAGGAGGCATCTCCGACCCCATAAAGTATATATATTCTTGATCAGCGTCAACAGCCGAGACGATATAGCCATGTCCGTCTGTCCGTCTGTCCGTCTGTATGAACACCTGGATCTCAGAGACTATAAGACATAGAGACACCAAATTTGGCAAAAAGGTTCCTTCATACCCTACGCAGGTCAAGTTTATTTCAAAAGTTGGATGCCACGCCCCCTTCGCCCACAATAAGCATTTATCTAGAGAAAGTCAAGTTTTTTTTTATGTAAATCGCGAATAACTCCAAAAGTTTTTTGTGTAATGATGTGTAATTTGGTAACCCATCTGCGCTTGACACTCTTAATATACCCTGTAATTTTGGTACAAATCGGATAAGTAGAACAAAAGTTATTCGTGAAATTATTTATCAAAATTGTTGTGCCCAGTGCATATGGACGTTTTAAGTGTGTGAATGACCTAGAGATATCAAATTTGGTGACAGTATTCGTGTAAGTCTTACGCAGATCAAGAGTGTTTTAGATTTTTGCCACGCCCCTTTCCGCCCCCAAAAACTGTAAAAGCCGTAATAATAGAATTTTGGTATGCATAATAACAATGATAGTCTGAATGACTCCTGTGAATTTGGTTGAGATCGAATAAAAAACGAGGAAGTTATTAAAGAATCAATTTTATATTCAAAATTCACATGCAGCTGCTCGCGCTTTGTTTGTTTGGTTGACAGTGTGCCTATGTCGGTGTTGTGAATTTTTACCCGCTATTTTCAAATATATACACACAAAACACAAGTTTCAGTATATTTTTGGTATATTTGTTGTTAAAATATCATTAAAATTTTTTTTTTCTCTCGAAATGGGATGCGGGTATCATACGGTCGAGCATTCTCGACTGTAGTTTTCTTACTTGTTTCATATAGAAATTTTCACAAATAAAATTTTTTTTGAATGTAAATTTTTTATTTCTTAAGCAATTTATTTCACATGTGATGGTTATAACTCTTATGAATATATCAAAATGATGATTGAGTACCATCTTGCAATATAGCATTTTGTTGCATTAATTTAATAATAAAACATTTAACTTCAATATGTTATCAATCCATATAATATGTGACCTATGCCGGCAACATATTAGTCATCGGTCATATGAATTTCAAATGTGAAATTTTTTTCATATAACATGCCTTGCGCGTCACTACTTCCCTAAAAAGGTTTTGTGACACGTTTTCCGAAAGGTAGTCTTTTTTCATATAGAAATTATCTCAAATAAAATTTTTTTTGCATGTAAATTTTATTTTCCTTAAGCAATTTATTTCACATGTGAAATTTATAACTCTTATGAATACAACAAAATGATATAGCTTCAACATGTGAAACATTTTTTTTAGACACACTTGTATTGAGTACCATCATGCAATATAGCATTATGTTGCATTAATTTAATAATAAAACATTTAACTTCAATATTTTATCAATCCATATAATATGTGACTTATGCCGGCAACATTTTACTCATCCGTCATATGAATTTCATATGTGAAATTTATTTCATATAACATGCCTTGCGCGACGCCACTCCTCCATAGAGATTTTGTGACACGATTTCCGAAAGGTAGCCTTTTTTCATATAGAAATTTTCTCAAATAAAATTTTGTTTGCATGTAAATTTTTTATTTCTTAAGCAATTTATTTCACATGTGAAATTTATAACTCTTATGAATATATCAAAATGATATAGTTTTAACATGTGAAACATTTTTTTTAGACACACTTGTATTGAGTACCATCATGCAATATAGCATTATGTTGCATTAATTTAATAATAAAACATTTAACTTCAATATTTTATCAATCCATATAATATGTGACTTATGCCGGCAACATTTTACTCATCCGTCATATGAATTTCATATGTGAAATTTATTTCATATAAGATGCCTTGCGCGACGCCACTCCCCTATAGAGGTTTTGTGACACGTTTTCCGAAAGGTGTCATTTTGTCATATGAAACTTTTTCTCAAAGGAAATTTTTTCCGAAAGGTAGCCTTTTTTCATATAGAAATTTTCTCAAATAAAATTTTTTTTGCATGTAAACTTTTTATTTTTTAAGCAATTTATTTCACATGTGAAATTTATAACTCTTGTGAATATATCAAAATGATATAGTTTAAACATGTGAAACATTTTTTTTTTGAGACACACTTGTATTGATTACCATCTTCCAATATAGCATTATGTTGCATTAATTTAATAATAAAACATTTAACTTAATATTTTATCAATCCATATTATATGTGACCTCTGCCGGCAATATATTACTCCACGGTCATATGAATTTCATATGTGAAATTTTGTTCATATAACATGCCTTGCGCGATGCCACTCCCCTATAGAGGTTTTGTGACACGTTTTCCGAAAGGTAGTCTTTTTCATATAGAAATTTTCTCAAATAAAATTTTTTTTGCAAGTAAATTTTTTATTTTTTAAGCAATTTATTTCACATGTGATAAATATAGCTCTTATGAATATATCAAAATGATATAGTTTTAACATGTGAAACATTTTTTTTGAGACACACTTGTATTGATTACCATCTTCCAATATAGCATTATGTTGCATTAATTTAATAATAAAACATTTAACTTAATATTTTATCAATCAATATAATATGTGTCCTATGCTGGCAATATATTACTCCACGGTCATATGAATTTCATATGTGAAATTTTGTTCATATAACATGCCTTGCGCGATGCCACTCCCCTATAGAGGTTTTGTGACTCGTTTTCCGAAAGGTAGATTTTTTTCATATGAAAATTTTTTTTCAAAGGAAATTTTTTTCACATGTAAATTTTTCATGATTTTTAGAACTTTAACGATATTCAATATGAATAATTTTGTTTTTAAATTTAGTGTCAATATGAGATATTGTATTCACTTGTAAAAAATTACTATATTTGACACACACCACTTCACAGTCATATGAGTTTCACATGTCACAATTTTTTCATATATCGTTGCTTGCGCGACACTACTTCCCTAAAAAGGTTTTGTGACACGTTTTCCGAAAGGTAGTCTTTTTTCATATAGAAATTTTCTCAAATAAAATTTTGTTTGCATGTAAATTTTTTATTTCTTAAGCAATTTATTTCACATGTGAAATTTATAACTCTTATGAATATATCAAAATGATATAGTTTTAACATGTGAAACATTTTTTTTAGACACACTTGTATTGAGTACCATTATGCAATATGGCATTATGTTGCATTAATTTAATAATAAAACATTTAACTTCAATATTTTATCAATCCATATAATATGTGACCTATGCCGGCAATATATTACTCCACGGTCATATGAATTTCATATGTGACATTTTTTTCATATAACATGCCTTGCGCGACGCCACTCCCCTATAGAGGTTTTGTGACACGTTTTCCGAAAGGTAGCCTTTTTTCATATAGACATTTTCTCAAATAAAATTTTTTTTGCATGTAAACTTTTTATTTCTTAAGCAATTTATTTCACATGTGATATTTATTGCTCTTGCGAATATATCAAAATGATGTAGTTTTAACATGTGAAACATTTTTTTTTGAGACAATTTTGTATTGAGTACCATCATGCAATATGGCATTATGTTGCATTAATTTAATAATAAAACATTTAACTTAATATTTTATCAATCCATATAATATGTGACCTATGCCGGCAATATATTACTCCACGGTCATATGAATTTCATATGTGAAATTTTGTTCATATAACATGCCTTGCGCGATGCCACTCCCCTATAGAGGTTTTGTGACACGTTTTCCGAAAGGTAGTCTTTTTCATATAGAAATTTTCTCAAATAAAATTTTGTTTGCTTGTAAATTTTTTATTTCTTAAGCAATTTATTTCACATGTGAAATTTATAACTCTTATGAATATATCAAAATGATATAGTTTTAACATGTGAAACATTTTTTTTTAAGACACACTTGTATTGAGTACCATCTGGCAATATAGCATTATGTTGCATTAATTTAATAATAAAACATTTAACTTCAATATTTTATCAATCCATATAATATGTGACTTATGCCGGCAACATTTTACTCATCCGTCATATGCATTTCATATGTGAAATTTATTTCATATAACATGCCTTGCGCGACGCCACTCCCCTATAGAGGTTTTGTGACACGTTTTCCGAAAGGTGTCATTTTGTCATATGAAACTTTTTCTCAAAGGCAATTTTTTCCGAAAGGTAGCCTTTTTTCATATAGAAATTTTCTCAAATAAAATTTTTTTTGCATGTAAACTTTTTATTTTTTTGTAAGCAATTTATTTCACATGTGAAATTTATAACTCTTGTGAATATATCAAAATGATATAGTTTAAACATGTGAAACATTTTTTTTTTGAGACACACTTGAATTGATTACCATCTTCCAATATAGCATTATGTTTCATTAATTTAATAATAAAACATTTAACTTAATATTTTATCAATCCATATTATATGTGACCTCTGCCGGCAATATATTACTCCACGGTCATATGAATTTCATATGTGAAATTTTGTTCATATAACATGCCTTGCGCGATGCCACTCCCCTATAGAGGTTTTGTGACACGTTTTCCGAAAGGTAGTCTTTTTCATATAGACATTTTCTCAAATAAAATTTTTTTTGCAAGTAAATTTTTTATTTTTTAAGCAATTTATTTCACATGTGATAAATATAGCTCTTATGAATATATCAAAATGATATAGTTTTAACATGTGAAACTTTTTTTTTGAGACACACTTGTATTGATTACCATCTTCCAATATAGCATTATGTTGCATTAATTTAATAATAAAACATTTAACTTAATATTTTATCAATCAATATAATATGTGTCCTATGCTGGCAATATATTACTCCACGGTCATATGAATTTCATATGTGAAATTTTGTTCATATAACATGCCTTGCGCGATGCCACTCCCCTATAGAGGTTTTGTGACTCGTTTTCCGAAAGGTAGATTTTTTTCATATGAAAATTTTTTTCAAAGGAAATTTTTTTCACATGTAAATTTTTCATGATTTTTATAACTTTAACGATATTCAATATGAATAATTTTGTTTTTAAATTTAGTGTCAATATGAGATATTGTATTCACTTGTGAAAAATTACTATATTTGACACACACCACCTCACAGTCATATGAGTTTCACATGTCACAATTTTTTCATATATCGTTGCTTGCGCGACACTACTTCCCTAAAAAGGTTTTGTGACACGTTTTCCGAAAGGTAGTCTTTTTTCATATAGAAATTTTCTCAAATAAAATTTTTTTTCCATGTAAATTTTTTATTTCTTAAGCAATTTATTTCAAATGTGAAATTTATAACTCTTATGAATATATCAAAATGATATAGTTTTAACATGTGAAACATTTTTTTTTGAGACACACTTGTATTGAGTACCATTATGCAATATGGCATTATGTTGCATTAATTTAATAATAAAACATTTAACTTCAATATTTTATCAATCCATATAATATGTGACCTATGCCGGCAATATATTACTCCACGGTCATATGAATTTCATATGTGACATTTTTTTCATATAACATGCCTTGCGCGACGCCACTCCCCTATAGAGGTTTTGTGACACGTTTTCCGAAAGGTAGCCTTTTTTCATATAGACATTTTCTCAAATAAAATTTTTTTTGCATGTAAACTTTTTATTTCTTAAGCAATTTATTTCACATGTGATATTTATTGCTCTTGCGAATGTATCAAAATGATGTAGTTTTAACATGTGAAACATTTTTTTTTGAGACAATTTTGTATTTAGTACCATCATGCAATATGGCATTATGTTGCATTAATTTAATAATAAAACATTTAACTTAATATTTTATCAATCCATATAATATGTGACCTATGCCGGCAATATATTACTCCACGGTCATATGAATTTCAAATGTGAAATTTGTTCATATAACATGCCATGCGCGATGCCACTCCTCCATAGAGGTTTTGTGACACGTTTTCCGAAAGGTAGTCTTTTTTCATATATAAATTTTCTCAAATAGAATTTTTTTTGCATGTAAATTTTATATTCCTTAAGCAATTTATTTCACATGTGAAATTTATAACTCTTATGAATATATCAAAATGATGTAGTTTTAACATGTGAAACATTTATTTTTTGAGACACACTTGTGTTGAGTACCATCTTGCAATATAGCATTTTGTTGCATTAATTTAATAATAAAACATTTAACTTCAATATTTTATCAATCCATATAATATGTGACCTATGCCGGCAATATATTACTCCACGGTCATATGAATTTCATATGTGAAATTTATTTCATATAACATGCCTTGCTCGACGCCACTCCCCTATAGAGGTATTGTGACACGTTTTCCGAAAGGTGTCATTTTTTCATAGAATTTATTTTGCATGTAAATTTTATATTCCTTAAGCAATTTATTGACTGGCGAAAATCCTCTGACTGAACTATCCACGAGGGTGCCGGCTGGGTAATGGACACTGCATCGTCTCGGGCGACCGAGAGATGTCAGCATCACTTGCTTGCTCATGAGACCTCGCAGTTTCTAGCTTAGGGACTGGGCCCAAGCTTTTTTAGATTTACTCTGGAAAGCTGAGGTCCAGGACCATGGTCAGAGGTACTTGGCAGCAAGTATAAAATGCATCATGAATCCTTGGATTCAAGAATGGAGGCGAATACTGAGGCGCCAACTCGGGTTGGGATGTCAGCCCAAACGTCGGTGGGAAGTGTGACCGCTACCACCGGCGGGCACGGGGAGGAGAAATCCTCTCTGCGTGTCGCCAGTGGTCACGACGGTGGAGTGGACAAACTCCATAGACAGGAGGTTGTGGACCTGGAAACAGCTGCCACGGAGTCGGAGTCTTTGCTTACAGGCTCATCGATAACGGAGTCCGAGCTAGCGCTTGCGCTAGCGAGGATGCCGTTGGATGAGTCATCGAGCACTGATGAAGACGAAGTGACAGTAGTCCAGGGACCATCCAGCAAGAAAGGCGCAAACCTCAACCGCAAACAACGCTTAGGGTATAAGAGCTCTCTCAAGTTCCTTAATTGACTGGAAGGCCGCAACCCAGAGTCGTTGAACGAGCGTGAGAGGAAATTGCGCAAAAAGCACGAATACAACGTGCGGCGGTATTTGAGGCTCGCTGGCGTGACCGGCAACACTCAGTCCGCTGAACCGAGTATGAGTGCACGGTGCCAGGGTGACGTCGAAGTTGGTGGAACCAAAGAAACCCAAGTCACCCTTAGAAGGAAAAAAGCGTGCACCAGGTATGCTTGCAAAAACCTCCTGGAAAGGAGAGAACAGTGAGCAAGCTACCGAAAAAGGCCAACCCACCTGTCAGCAAGAGGCAGAGGTCAGACGACTCGGCGAAGGCTTCGGAGAGCAAGCGGGTGTGTCCAGGGGACATCCTGGCCAGCTTGAGCATGAAGCCGGAGCTACAGGTAGCCATCATCGACAGAAGCAACCCGGATGGGAAGCTTTCTATTGATAACTGGCTTATCCTGGAAGGGTTAATTGACCAGGGGATTGCTGATGCCATCACTCGACCGCTGAATCCGTTCGTGGCAGAGTTTGATGGCATCAACTGGTACAAAGGTGTTAAAGTGGTGGCATGTGCCAACGAGAAATCCCTGCGATTCCTCAAAGACACACTGCTGAAACTGGAAGCGCCGTGGTCAGGAGCAAGAATTGACGTCGTCCCTGTAGACCAAATTCCTGAGCGGACGATCATTAAGGTCTGGATCCCACCTCCCATCAGGGAGGATCGAACCACCCTTATATTGATTAAAAGCCAGAATGCGGACTGTCACACAGCGGACTGGATGATCAATAGAGGTCTCGCCCGAGACAAAGGAATCGGTCCAGAGTCCAAGAGCCAACTCCTTAGTAAGCAAGGCTGGCTGAAGATGGGAATGGGTTGCGTTCGGGCAATCATTCCTGGAGGCGCTGGGCGCGTAGATGTTAAGTCGACCGGAAAGAATTCGGGTAGTGCAGATTAATCTGCACCACTCGAGAGTTCCTTCCACAGACCTACTACGGTGGATGGACAAGGAGAGGGTGGATGTGGCTCTCATCCAAGAACCCTGGATCGTAGGTGAAAGGGTTTGTGGCTTGGGAGCCCGCGGATACCATCTCCTTGTCCCGAAAACTGTGGGTAAGTCCAGAACCTGTATCGTGGTAAGAACCGGACTTAATGTGCTCTTCTCTTCCAGTTACAGCAACAGGGACTTGACGGTAGCGCTATGCGAGAGTAGGAAAGGACCCAGTCTTTACCTAGCCTCAGCATATCTCCCGTACGAAGAAAAGGATCCACCGTCGGAAAGTATTCGAGCCCTCATTCAGCATGCGCAGAAAGAGGGCACGGATCTAATCCTTGGGTGTGATGCTAATGCCCACAATACCTTTTGGGGGAGCAAAAACACCAACGAGAGAGGGGAGTCGCTGCTTGAATTCGTGATGCTCACTAATCTTAATGTGTGTAATCGGGGTAGCCACCCCACCTTCCGCAATAAGAACCGAGCTGAGGTTATAGATTTAACTCTAGCGACCAACAGCGACTCCCTCTCCGTAGATGACTGGCACGTATCCACGGAATGCTCCTTTTCGGATCATTACAGGATAGTGTTTGAAGTTGGATGGTCCAGAGAGGCAAAGGCGCCCTTCAGGAACCCACGAAAGGCAAACTGGGTCAAATACTCAAAGCTTGTTATGGAATCTATTCCCAACCACCCAGTGGGAAGGCTAGACAACCCAGACAAGTTGGAGGAATCGACCCAGAATGTCACAGATACTCTATGTAAGGCCTTCATCAAATCCTGTCCAATCAGCCGTCCACCGAAGTCAAACCGCAATAAGTGGTGGACTCCTGAACTCGGCCAGATACGAAAGGAAACGAGAAAGCTTTACAATAGAGCAAAAGATGGAAACTGCCAGGTGGACTGGGATGCCTACCATAACAGTTTCAAGACCTTCAAGAAGGAAATCAGAAGGGCAAAAAGAGACTCATGGTCTAAATTTTGCGAGGAACTAACCAACACCACTGAAGCGTCCAGACTTCGAAGGTTGTTGGCGAAAGATCCAGCCACACCGGGGCTGCTTTGCAACCTGGATGGCACCTTCGCTAAAAATAGTCAGGAGTCTCTGCAACTCCACATGAACGCACACTTTCCAGGCTGCACACAAGCTGAAGATGAGAATGGGATCCCCTCCTCTCACATCAGCGGCGAGCCGGAGGGAAACCCGCTTCATGAGAGTCAAGTCCTAATCGACGAAATTGTCAACACTGAGAAGATAATCTGGGCTATCAAGTCGTTCCACCCCTACAAATCAGCAGGACCGGATGACATCAGACCGGTCATGTTACAGATGGTATGCGTACATCTATCGCAATGGCTACAAGAAATCTTCAGGGGATGTCTCCTTACAGGATACATTCCAAAAACCTGGAGAGAAGTGAGGGTGGCATTCATTCCCAAAGCAGGAAAGATAAACCACTGCTCAGCAAAAGACTATAGGTCCATAAGTCTCTCATCGTTTTTATTGAAAACACTAGAGAGACTTCTGGACCTTCATCTCAGAAGTAAGCTAACACCTCACTCTTTTAGCAAATCCCAACACGCCTACCTCAAAGGTAGATCAGTAGAGACTGCTCTGCACGAGGTGGTTAGCACAATTGAAGGCACACTGCAAAGGAAGGAGTTTACGTTAGCGGCATTTCTCGACATAGAGGGTGCCTTTAACAATGTCAGGATCGAGTCTATAACGGCAGCACTTGTCAACATAGGCTCACACCCGACAATCACTCGATGGCTTAGCAACATGCTTCGCCAAAAAATGATAAACGCCCAACTCTGCGCCTCAACTATCAGGAGAAGGGCAACCAGGGGCACCCCGCAAGGGGGTGTGATATCCCCCCTGTTGTGGAACATTGTCCTTAATGACCTTCTTCTCAAACTGAAGTATAAGGGATGCAGAGTGACTGCTTATGCGGACGACCTGGTTCTAATGGTAACTGGCAGATTCCTGCCAACAGTCAGTGAGCTACTGAACGCCGCATTGAGCGAAACTCTGCGATGGGCAGAACACAACGGTCTTGGGGCCAACCCACAAAAGACCGAACTTGTTCTGTTCACTCGAAAATATAAGATACCGAGCTTCAAGCTTCCGTCACTGGGAGGGACAGAGCTCAAGTTATCAAAGGAGGCTAAGTACCTTGGAGTAATCCTGGACTCCAAACTCTCCTGGAGGAGAAACTCGGAGGAAAGGATGAAGAAAGCGTTACAAGCCTTCTTTGTGTGCAAAAAGACCTTTGGTAAAGGATGGGGATTGCAACCGTATATCCTTCACTGGTTCTACACTGCAATTGTCAGACCTATACTGACGTACAGGGCTCTTGTATGGTGGGAGGCGGGACACACCGACTCCTATCTAAACAATCTCCGCAAAGTTCAGAGACTAGCATGCTTGAGAATAACAGGATGTATTCGTTCTACCCCCAAGCAGCGGACACTGGGCGGGAGCCCGAGGGACGTGTCCATCTATGTCAACAGCCAATCAGCGATAAAAGCACTCGCATCGAACACCATTAAGAGTAAACTAACCCGAGACACAGTGATGTCACTGAACCTATGGCAACCACACTCTATCAGACTTGTCTGGGTACCTGGGCACATGGGAGTACCAGGTAACGAGGCGGCTGATGAATGTGCTCGGCTGGGATCAGCGTCATCAGAAACTCTCGCGGTGAACGATATAAAGAGACCTATTCAGCACGTGCTATCGGAACTTAATTGTTCCATGAGAACGGCGGCTGAGAGACACTGGGCAGCATCATCGGGCTGCGAGGTGTCAAAAGCACTCTGACCAATTTATACAGTCCCAAGCGAACAACCGAGCTCTTAAACTTTAAAAGGAACAAGATAAGGTTACTGACAGGAGTCTTAACGGGACACTGCTACATCGGCCGTATGGCTCAACGGTACGGTGGACCCCAACAGGACGTCTGTCGCAGCTGCGGGGACGAAGAGGAAACCGAGAGTATCCAGCATCTTCTCTGCGACTGCCCTGCACTTCTTAGAAAGCGGACCCAATTTCTGGGCAAGCCTTTCTTTGCGGAACTGGGCAGTCTTGGGAATATTCGGCTGGAGAATATGGCGCTTTTTCTCGACTCTACTGGCTGGTTCCAGAGGCTACCGCAGCCCAACAGAACTGGCCAGTAGCACGTAGACCATCAGAGCCTTTTCCTCCAATTTCCCAACAATACCTCCCAATCCCTTCTGCTCCTACAGTTCACTCAGATCAGGCATCACAATGGACCATATGGTCTCCGGGTGCTCTCGACTCCGGTCGAGCTGCCTGCTCAACCTAACCTAACCTAAGTAATTTATTTCACATGTAAAATTTATAACTCTTATGAATATATCGAAATGATGTAGTTTTAACATGTGAAACATTTTTTTTTTTGAGAAACACTTGTATTGAGTACCATCTTGCAATATAGCATTATGTTGCATTAATTTAATAATAAAGTATTTAACTTCATTATTTTATCAATCCATATAATATGTGACCTGTGAAGGCATATATTACTCCACGGTCATATGAATTTCATATGTGAAATTTTGTTCATATAACATGCCTTGCGCGATGCCACTCCCCTATAGAGGTTTTGTGACACGTTTTCCGAAAGGTAGACTTTTTCATATAGAATTTTTCTCAAATAAAATTTTTTTTGCATGTAAATTTTTTATTTCTTAAGCAATTTATTTCACATGTGACAATTATAGCTCTTATGAATATATCAAAATGATATAGTTTTAACATGTGAAACATTTTTTTTTAGACACACTTGTATTGATTACCATCTTCCAATATGGCATTATGTTGCATTAATTTAATAATAAAACATTTAACTTAATATTTTATCAATCCATATAATATGTGACCTATGCCGGCAATATATTACTCCACGGTCATATGAGTTTCACATGTTACAATTTTTTCATATTACGTTGCTTGCGCGATACTACTTCCCTACAAAGATTTTGTGACACGTTTTCCGAAAGCTAGACTTTTTCCATATAGAAATTTACTCAAATAAAACTTTTTTTGCATGCAAAATTGCATGAATTTTATAAATTTTATGATATTCAATATGAATAATTTTGTTTTTAAATTTAGTGTCAATATGAGATATTGTATTCACATGTGAAAAATTACTATATTTGACACACACCACTTCACAATCATATGAGTTTCACATGTCACAATTTTTTCATATATCGTTGCTTGCGCGACACTACTTCCCTAAAAAGGTTTTGTGACACGTTTTCCGAAAGGTAGTCTTTTTTCATATAGTTTTCCGAAAGCTAGACTTTTTTCATATAGAAATTTACTCAAATAAAACTTTTTTTGCATGCAAAATTGCATACATTTTATAAATTTTATTTTATTCAATATGAATAATTTTGTTTTTAAACTTAGTGTCAATATGAGATATTGTATTCACATGTGAAAATTTACTATATTTGACACACACCACTTCACAATCATATGAGTTTCACATGTATAAAATTTTTTTCATATAACATGCCTTGCGCGACGCCGCTCCCCTATAGAGGTTTTGTGACACGTTTTCCGAAAGGTAGTCTTTTTTCATATAGAAATTTTCTCAAATAAAACTTTTTTTGCATGTAAACTTTTTATTTCTTAAGCAATTTATTTCACATGTGATAAATATAGCTCTTATGAATATAACAAAATGATATATTTTTTACATGTGAAACATTTTTTTTGAGACACACTTGTATTGATTACCATCTTCCAATATAGCATTATGTTGCATTAATTTAATAATAAAACATTTAACTTAATATTTTATCAATCCATATAATATGTGACCTATGCCGGAAATATGTTACTCCACGGTCATATGAATTTCATATGTGAAATTTTTTTAATATTACATGCCTTGCGCGACGCCACTCCTCCATAGAGGTTTTGTGACACGTTTTCCGAAAGGTGACCTTATTTCATTTGAAACTTTTTCTCAAAGAAAATTTTTTTCATATGAAAAATTTTCATGAGTTTTATAAATTTTATGATATTCAATATGAATAATTTTGTTTTTAAATTTCGTGTCAATATGAGATATTGTGTTCACATGTGAAAAATTACTATATTTGACACACACCACTTTACAGTCATATGAGTTTCACATGTTACAATTTTTTCATATTTCGTTGCTTGCGCGACACTACTTCCCTACAAAGGTTTTGTGACACGTTTTCCGAAAAATAGTCTTTTTTCATATAGAAATTTTCTCAAATAAAATTTTTTTTGCATGTAAATTTTATACTTCTTAAGGAATTTATTTCACATGTGAAATTTATAACTCCTATGAATATATCAAAATGATGTAGTTTTAACATGTGAAATATCTTTTTTGAGACAAACTTGTATTGAGTACCATCTTGCAATATAGCATTTTGTTGCATTAATTTAATAATAAAACATTTAACTTCAATATTTTATCAATCCATATAATATGTGATCTATGCCGGCAACATATTACTCCACGGTCATATGACTCCTGAACTCGGCCAGATACGAAAGGAAACGAGAAAGCTTTACAATAGAGCAAAAGATGGAAACTGCCAGGTGGACTGGGATGCCTACCATAACAGTTTCAAGACCTTCAAGAAGGAAATCAGAAAGGCAAAAAGAGACTCATGGTCTAAATTTTGCGAGGAACTAACCAACACCACTGAAGCGTCCAGACTTCGAAGGTTGTTGGCGAAAGATCCAGCCACACCGGGGCTGCTTTGCAACCTGGATGGCACCTTCGCTAAAAATAGTCAGGAGTCTCTGCAACTCCACATGAACGCACACTTTCCAGGCTGCACACAAGCTGAAGATGAGAATGGGATCCCCTCCTCTCACATCAGCGGCGAGCCGGAGGGAAACCCGCTTCATGAGAGTCAAGTCCTAATCGATGAAATTGTCAACACTGAGAAGATAATCCGGGCTATCAAGTCGTTCCACCCCTACAAATCAGCAGGACCGGATGACATCAGACCGGTCATGTTACAGATGGTATGCGTACATCTATCGCAATGGCTACAAGAAATCTTCAGGGGATGTCTCCTTACAGGATACATTCCAAAAACCTGGAGAGAAGTGAGGGTGGCATTCATTCCCAAAGCAGGAAAGATAAACCACTGCTCAGCAAAAGACTATAGGCCCATAAGTCTCTCATCGTTTTTATTGAAAACACTAGAGAGACTTCTGGACCTTCATCTCAGAAGTAAGCTAACACCTCACTCTTTTAGCAAATCCCAACACGCCTACCTCAAAGGTAGATCAGTAGAGACTGCTCTGCACGAGGTGGTTAGCACAATTGAAGGCACACTGCAAAGGAAGGAGTTTACGTTACCGGCATTTCTCGACATAGAGGGTGCCTTTAACAATGTCAGGATCGAGTCTATAACGGCAGCACTTGTCAACATAGGCTCCCACCCGACAATCACTCGATGGCTTAGCAACATGCTTCGCCAAAAAATGATAAACGCCCAACTCTGCGCCTCAACTATCAGGAGAAGGGCAACCAGGGGCACCCCGCAAGGGGGTGTGATATCCCCCCTGTTGTGGAACATTGTCCTTAATGACCTTCTTCTCAAACTGAAGTATAAGGGATGCAGAGTGACTGCTTATGCGGACGACCTGGTTCTAATGGTAACTGGCAGATTCCTGCCAACAGTCAGTGAGCTACTGAACGCCGCATTGAGCGAAACTCTGCGATGGGCAGAACACAACGGTCTTGGGGCCAACCCACAAAAGACCGAACTTGTTCTGTTCACTCGAAAATATAAGATACCGAGCTTCAAGCTTCCGTCACTGGGAGGGACAGAGCTCAAGTTATCAAAGGAGGCTAAGTACCTTGGAGTAATCCTGGACTCCAAACTCTCCTGGAGGAGAAACTCGGAGGAAAGGATGAAGAAAGCGTTACAAGCCTTCTTTGTGTGCAAAAAGACCTTTGGTAAAGGATGGGGATTGCAACCGTATATCCTTCACTGGTTCTACACTGCAATTGTCAGACCTATACTGACGTACAGGGCTCTTGTATGGTGGGAGGCGGGACACACCGACTCCTATCTAAACAATCTCCGCAAAGTTCAGAGACTAGCATGCTTGGGAATAACAGGATGTATTCGTTCTACCCCCAAGCAGCGGACACTGGGCGGGAGCCCGAGGGACGTGTCCATCTATGTCGACAGCCAATCAGCGATAAAAGCACTCGCATCGAACACCATTAAGAGTAAACTAACCCGAGACACAGTGATGTCACTGAACCTATGCCAACCACACTCTATCAGACTTGTCTGGGTACCTGGGCACATGGGAGTACCAGGTAACGAGGCTGCTGATGAATGTGCTCGGCTGGGATCAGCGTCATCAGAAACTCTCGCGGTGAACGATATAAAGAGACCAATTCAGCACGTGCTATCGGAACTTAATTGTTCCATGAGAACGGCGGCTGAGAGACACTGGGCAGCATCATCGGGCTGCGAGGTGTCAAAAGCACTCTGACCAAGATACAGTCCCAAGCGAACAACCGAGCTCTTAAACTTTAAAAGGAACAAGATAAGGTTACTGACAGGAGTCTTAACGGGACACTGCTACATCGGCCGTATGGCTCAACGGTACGGTGGACCCCAACAGGACGTCTGTCGCAGCTGCGGGGACGAAGAGGAAACCGAGAGTATCCAGCATCTTCTCTGCGACTGCCTTGCACTTCTTAGAAAGCGGACCCAATTTCTGGCAAGCCTTTCTTTGCGGAACTGGGCAGTCTTGGGAATATTCGGCTGGAGAATATGGCGCTTTTCCTCGACTCTACTGGCTGGTTCCAGAGGCTACCGCAGCCCAACAGAACTGGCCAGTAGCACGTAGACCATCAGAGCCTTTTCCTCCAATTCCCCAACAATCCCTCCCAATCCCTTCTACTCCTACAGTTCACTCAGATCAGGCATCACAATGGACCATATGGTCTCCGGGTGCTCTCGACTCCGGTCGAGCTGCCTGCTCAACCTAACCTAACCTAAGTAATTTATTTCACATGTAAAATGTATAACTCTTATGAATATATCGAAATGATGTAGTTTTAACATGTGAAACATTTTTTTTTTTGAGAAACACTTGTATTGAGTACCATCTTGCAATATAGCATTATGTTGCATTAATTTAATAATAAAGTATTTAACTTCATTATTTTATCAATCCATATAATATGTGACCTGTGAAGGCATATATTACTCCACGGTCATATGAATTTCATATGTGAAATTTTGTTCATATAACATGCCTTGCGCGATGCCACTCCCCTATAGAGGTTTTGTGACACGTTTTCCGAAAGGTAGACTTTTTCATATAGAATTTTTCTCAAATAAAATTTTTTTTGCATGTAAATTTTTTATTTCTTAAGCAATTTATTTCACATGTGACAATTATAGCTCTTATGAATATATCAAAATGATATAG
Organism: Drosophila immigrans; assembly: GCA_963583835.1. Taxonomy (NCBI): domain Eukaryota; kingdom Metazoa; phylum Arthropoda; class Insecta; order Diptera; family Drosophilidae; genus Drosophila; species Drosophila immigrans. The sequence goes on along the minus strand of OY757142.1, from coordinate 41,171,024 downwards.
TTTTAACATGTGAAACATTTTTTTTTAGACACACTTGTATTGATTACCATCTTCCAATATGGCATTATGTTGCATTAATTTAATAATAAAACATTTAACTTAATATTTTATCAATCCATATAATATGTGACCTATGCCGGCAATATATTACTCCACGGTCATATGAGTTTCACATGTTACAATTTTTTCATATTACGTTGCTTGCGCGATACTACTTCCCTACAAAGATTTTGTGACACGTTTTCCGAAAGCTAGACTTTTTCCATATAGAAATTTACTCAAATAAAACTTTTTTTGCATGCAAAATTGCATGAATTTTATAAATTTTATGATATTCAATATGAATAATTTTGTTTTTAAATTTAGTGTCAATATGAGATATTGTATTCACATGTGAAAAATTACTATATTTGACACACACCACTTCACAATCATATGAGTTTCACATGTCACAATTTTTTCATATATCGTTGCTTGCGCGACACTACTTCCCTAAAAAGGTTTTGTGACACGTTTTCCGAAAGGTAGTCTTTTTTCATATAGTTTTCCGAAAGCTAGACTTTTTTCATATAGAAATTTACTCAAATAAAACTTTTTTTGCATGCAAAATTGCATACATTTTATAAATTTTATTTTATTCAATATGAATAATTTTGTTTTTAAACTTAGTGTCAATATGAGATATTGTATTCACATGTGAAAATTTACTATATTTGACACACACCACTTCACAATCATATGAGTTTCACATGTATAAAATTTTTTTCATATAACATGCCTTGCGCGACGCCGCTCCCCTATAGAGGTTTTGTGACACGTTTTCCGAAAGGTAGTCTTTTTTCATATAGAAATTTTCTCAAATAAAACTTTTTTTGCATGTAAACTTTTTATTTCTTAAGCAATTTATTTCACATGTGATAAATATAGCTCTTATGAATATAACAAAATGATATATTTTTTACATGTGAAACATTTTTTTTGAGACACACTTGTATTGATTACCATCTTCCAATATAGCATTATGTTGCATTAATTTAATAATAAAACATTTAACTTAATATTTTATCAATCCATATAATATGTGACCTATGCCGGAAATATGTTACTCCACGGTCATATGAATTTCATATGTGAAATTTTTTTAATATTACATGCCTTGCGCGACGCCACTCCTCCATAGAGGTTTTGTGACACGTTTTCCGAAAGGTGACCTTATTTCATTTGAAACTTTTTCTCAAAGAAAATTTTTTTCATATGAAAAATTTTCATGAGTTTTATAAATTTTATGATATTCAATATGAATAATTTTGTTTTTAAATTTCGTGTCAATATGAGATATTGTGTTCACATGTGAAAAATTACTATATTTGACACACACCACTTTACAGTCATATGAGTTTCACATGTTACAATTTTTTCATATTTCGTTGCTTGCGCGACACTACTTCCCTACAAAGGTTTTGTGACACGTTTTCCGAAAAATAGTCTTTTTTCATATAGAAATTTTCTCAAATAAAATTTTTTTTGCATGTAAATTTTATACTTCTTAAGGAATTTATTTCACATGTGAAATTTATAACTCCTATGAATATATCAAAATGATGTAGTTTTAACATGTGAAATATCTTTTTTGAGACAAACTTGTATTGAGTACCATCTTGCAATATAGCATTTTGTTGCATTAATTTAATAATAAAACATTTAACTTCAATATTTTATCAATCCATATAATATGTGATCTATGCCGGCAACATATTACTCCACGGTCATATGACTCCTGAACTCGGCCAGATACGAAAGGAAACGAGAAAGCTTTACAATAGAGCAAAAGATGGAAACTGCCAGGTGGACTGGGATGCCTACCATAACAGTTTCAAGACCTTCAAGAAGGAAATCAGAAAGGCAAAAAGAGACTCATGGTCTAAATTTTGCGAGGAACTAACCAACACCACTGAAGCGTCCAGACTTCGAAGGTTGTTGGCGAAAGATCCAGCCACACCGGGGCTGCTTTGCAACCTGGATGGCACCTTCGCTAAAAATAGTCAGGAGTCTCTGCAACTCCACATGAACGCACACTTTCCAGGCTGCACACAAGCTGAAGATGAGAATGGGATCCCCTCCTCTCACATCAGCGGCGAGCCGGAGGGAAACCCGCTTCATGAGAGTCAAGTCCTAATCGATGAAATTGTCAACACTGAGAAGATAATCCGGGCTATCAAGTCGTTCCACCCCTACAAATCAGCAGGACCGGATGACATCAGACCGGTCATGTTACAGATGGTATGCGTACATCTATCGCAATGGCTACAAGAAATCTTCAGGGGATGTCTCCTTACAGGATACATTCCAAAAACCTGGAGAGAAGTGAGGGTGGCATTCATTCCCAAAGCAGGAAAGATAAACCACTGCTCAGCAAAAGACTATAGGCCCATAAGTCTCTCATCGTTTTTATTGAAAACACTAGAGAGACTTCTGGACCTTCATCTCAGAAGTAAGCTAACACCTCACTCTTTTAGCAAATCCCAACACGCCTACCTCAAAGGTAGATCAGTAGAGACTGCTCTGCACGAGGTGGTTAGCACAATTGAAGGCACACTGCAAAGGAAGGAGTTTACGTTACCGGCATTTCTCGACATAGAGGGTGCCTTTAACAATGTCAGGATCGAGTCTATAACGGCAGCACTTGTCAACATAGGCTCCCACCCGACAATCACTCGATGGCTTAGCAACATGCTTCGCCAAAAAATGATAAACGCCCAACTCTGCGCCTCAACTATCAGGAGAAGGGCAACCAGGGGCACCCCGCAAGGGGGTGTGATATCCCCCCTGTTGTGGAACATTGTCCTTAATGACCTTCTTCTCAAACTGAAGTATAAGGGATGCAGAGTGACTGCTTATGCGGACGACCTGGTTCTAATGGTAACTGGCAGATTCCTGCCAACAGTCAGTGAGCTACTGAACGCCGCATTGAGCGAAACTCTGCGATGGGCAGAACACAACGGTCTTGGGGCCAACCCACAAAAGACCGAACTTGTTCTGTTCACTCGAAAATATAAGATACCGAGCTTCAAGCTTCCGTCACTGGGAGGGACAGAGCTCAAGTTATCAAAGGAGGCTAAGTACCTTGGAGTAATCCTGGACTCCAAACTCTCCTGGAGGAGAAACTCGGAGGAAAGGATGAAGAAAGCGTTACAAGCCTTCTTTGTGTGCAAAAAGACCTTTGGTAAAGGATGGGGATTGCAACCGTATATCCTTCACTGGTTCTACACTGCAATTGTCAGACCTATACTGACGTACAGGGCTCTTGTATGGTGGGAGGCGGGACACACCGACTCCTATCTAAACAATCTCCGCAAAGTTCAGAGACTAGCATGCTTGGGAATAACAGGATGTATTCGTTCTACCCCCAAGCAGCGGACACTGGGCGGGAGCCCGAGGGACGTGTCCATCTATGTCGACAGCCAATCAGCGATAAAAGCACTCGCATCGAACACCATTAAGAGTAAACTAACCCGAGACACAGTGATGTCACTGAACCTATGCCAACCACACTCTATCAGACTTGTCTGGGTACCTGGGCACATGGGAGTACCAGGTAACGAGGCTGCTGATGAATGTGCTCGGCTGGGATCAGCGTCATCAGAAACTCTCGCGGTGAACGATATAAAGAGACCAATTCAGCACGTGCTATCGGAACTTAATTGTTCCATGAGAACGGCGGCTGAGAGACACTGGGCAGCATCATCGGGCTGCGAGGTGTCAAAAGCACTCTGACCAAGATACAGTCCCAAGCGAACAACCGAGCTCTTAAACTTTAAAAGGAACAAGATAAGGTTACTGACAGGAGTCTTAACGGGACACTGCTACATCGGCCGTATGGCTCAACGGTACGGTGGACCCCAACAGGACGTCTGTCGCAGCTGCGGGGACGAAGAGGAAACCGAGAGTATCCAGCATCTTCTCTGCGACTGCCTTGCACTTCTTAGAAAGCGGACCCAATTTCTGGCAAGCCTTTCTTTGCGGAACTGGGCAGTCTTGGGAATATTCGGCTGGAGAATATGGCGCTTTTCCTCGACTCTACTGGCTGGTTCCAGAGGCTACCGCAGCCCAACAGAACTGGCCAGTAGCACGTAGACCATCAGAGCCTTTTCCTCCAATTCCCCAACAATCCCTCCCAATCCCTTCTACTCCTACAGTTCACTCAGATCAGGCATCACAATGGACCATATGGTCTCCGGGTGCTCTCGACTCCGGTCGAGCTGCCTGCTCAACCTAACCTAACCTAAGTAATTTATTTCACATGTAAAATGTATAACTCTTATGAATATATCGAAATGATGTAGTTTTAACATGTGAAACATTTTTTTTTTTGAGAAACACTTGTATTGAGTACCATCTTGCAATATAGCATTATGTTGCATTAATTTAATAATAAAGTATTTAACTTCATTATTTTATCAATCCATATAATATGTGACCTGTGCCGGCATATTCCACGGTCATATGAATTTCATATGTGAAATTTTGTTCATATAACATGCCTTGCGCGATGCCACTCCCCTATAGAGGTTTTGTGACACGTTTTCCGAAAGGTAGACTTTTTCATATAGAATTTTTCTCAAATAAAATTTTTTTTGCATGTAAATTTTTTATTTCTTAAGCAATTTATTTCACATGTGACAATTATAGCTCTTATGAATATATCAAAATGATATAGTTTTAACATGTGAAACATTTTTTTTGAGACACACTTGTATTGATTACCATCTTCCAATATAGCATTTTGTTGCATTAATTTAATAATAAAACATTTAACTTAATATTTTATCAATCCATATAATATGTGACCTATGCCGGCAATATATTACTCCACGGTCATATGAGTTTCACATGTTACAATTTTTTCATATTACGTTGCTTGCGCGATACTACTTCCCTACAAAGATTTTGTGACACTTTTCCGAAAGCTAGACTTTTTCCATATAGAAATTTACTCAAATAAAACTTTTTTTGCATGCAAAATTGCATGAATTTTATAAATTTTATGATATTCAATATGAATAATTTTGTTTTTAAATTTAGTGTCAATATGAGATATTGTATTCACATGTGAAAAATTACTATATTTGACACACACCACTTCAATTTTTTCATATATCGTTGCTTGCGCGACACTACTTCCCTAAAAAGGTTTTGTGACACGTTTTCCGAAAGGTAGTCTTTTTTCATATAGTTTTCCGAAAGCTAGACTTTTTTCATATAGAAATTTACTCAAATAAAACTTTTTTTGCATGCAAAATTGCATACATTTTATAAATTTTATTTTATTCAATATGAATAATTTTGTTTTTAAACTTAGTGTCAATATGAGATATTGTATTCACATGTGAAAATTTACTATATTTGACACACACCACTTCACAATCATATGAGTTTCACATGTATAAAATTTTTTTCATATAACATGCCTTGCGCGACGCCGCTCCCCTATAGAGGTTTTGTGACACGTTTTCCGAAAGGTAGTCTTTTTTCATATAGAAATTTTCTCAAATAAAATTTTTTTTGCATGTAAACTTTTTATTTCTTAAGCAACTTATTTCACATGTGATAAATATAGCTCTTATGAATATAACAAAATGATATATTTTTTACATGTGAAACATTTTTTTTGAGACACACTTGTATTGATTACCATCTTCCAATATAGCATAATGTTGCATTAATTTCATATGTGAAATTTTTTTAATATTACATGCCTTGCGCGACGCCACTCCTCCATAGAGGTTTTGTGACACGTTTTCCGAAAGGTGACCTTATTTCATTTGAAACTTTTTCTCAAAGAAAATTTTTTTCATATGAACAATTTTCATGAGTTTTATAAATTTTATGATATTCAATATGAATAATTTTGTTTTTAAATTTCGTGTCAATATGAGATATTGTGTTCACATGTGAAAAATTACTATATTTGACACACACCACTTTACAGTCATATGAGTTTCACATGTTACAATTTTTTCATATTTCGTTGCTTGCGCGACACTACTTCCCTACAAAGGTTTTGTGACACGTTTTCCGAAAAATAGTCTTTTTTCATATAGAAATTTTCTCAAATAAAATTTTTTTTGCATGTAAATTTTATACTTCTTAAGGAATTTATTTCACATGTGAAATTTATAACTCCTATGAATATATCAAAATGATGTAGTTTTAACATGTGAAATATCTTTTTTGAGACAAACTTGTATTGAGTACCATCTTGCAATATAGCATTTTGTTGCATTAATTTAATAATAAAACATTTAACTTCAATATTTTATCAATCCATATAATATGTGATCTATGCCGGCAACATATTACTCCACGGTCATATGACTCCTGAACTCGGCCAGATACGAAAGGAAACGAGAAAGCTTTACAATAGAGCAAAAGATGGAAACTGCCAGGTGGACTGGGATGCCTACCATAACAGTTTCAAGACCTTCAAGAAGGAAATCAGAAGGGCAAAAAGAGACTCATGGTCTAAATTTTGCGAGGAACTAACCAACACCACTGAAGCGTCCAGACTTCGAAGGTTGTTGGCGAAAGATCCAGCCACACCGGGGCTGCTTTGCAACCTGGATGGCACCTTCGCTAAAAATAGTCAGGAGTCTCTGCAACTCCACATGAACGCACACTTTCCAGGCTGCACACAAGCTGAAGATGAGAATGGGATCCCCTCCTCTCACATCAGCGGCGAGCCGGAGGGAAACCCGCTTCATGAGAGTCAAGTCCTAATCGATGAAATTGTCAACACTGAGAAGATAATCCGGGCTATCAAGTCGTTCCACCCCTACAAATCAGCAGGACCGGATGACATCAGACCGGTCATGTTACAGATGGTATGCGTACATCTATCGCAATGGCTACAAGAAATCTTCAGGGGATGTCTCCTTACAGGATACATTCCAAAAACCTGGAGAGAAGTGAGGGTGGCATTCATTCCCAAAGCAGGAAAGATAAACCACTGCTCAGCAAAAGACTATAGGCCCATAAGTCTCTCAACGTTTTTATTGAAAACACTAGAGAGACTTCTGGACCTTCATCTCAGAAGTAAGCTAACACCTCACTCTTTTAGCAAATCCCAACACGCCTACCTCAAAGGTAGATCAGTAGAGACTGCTCTGCACGAGGTGGTTAGCACAATTGAAGGCACACTGCAAAGGAGGGAGTTTACGTTACCGGCATTTCTCGACATAGAGGGTGCGTTTAACAATGTCAGGATCGAGTCTATAACGGCAGCACTTGTCAACATAGGCTCCCACCCGACAATCACTCGATGGCTTAGCAACATGCTTCGCCAAAAAATGATAAACGCCCAACTCTGCGCCTCAACTATCAGGAGAAGGGCAACCAGGGGCACCCCGCAAGGGGGTGTGATATCCCCCCTGTTGTGGAACATTGTCCTTAATGACCTTCTTCTCAAACTGAAGTATAAGGGATGCAGAGTGACTGCTTATGCGGACGACCTGGTTCTAATGGTAAATGGCAGATTCCTGCCAACAGTCAGTGAGCTACTGAACGCCGCATTGAGCGAAACTCTGCGATGGGCAGAACACAACGGTCTTGGGGCCAACCCACAAAAGACCGAACTTGTTCTGTTCACTCGAAAATATAAGAATCCGAGCTTCAAGCTTCCGTCACTGGGAGGGACAGAGCTCAAGTTATCAAAGGAGGCTAAGTACCTTGGAGTAATCCTGGACTCCAAACTCTCCTGGAGGAGAAACTCGGAGGAAAGGATGAAGAAAGCGTTACAAGCCTTCTTTGTGTGCAAAAAGACCTTTGGTAAAGGATGGGGATTGCAACCGTATATCCTTCACTGGTTCTACACTGCAATTGTCAGACCTATACTGACGTACAGGGCTCTTGTATGGTGGGAGGCGGGACACACCGACTCCTATCTAAACAATCTCCGCAAAGTTCAGAGACTAGCATGCTTGGGAATAACAGGATGTATTCGTTCTACCCCCAAGCAGCGGACACTGGGCGGGAGCCCGAGGGACGTGTCCATCTATGTCGACAGCCAATCAGCGATAAAAGCACTCGCATCGAACACCATTAAGAGTAAACTAACCCGAGACACAGTGATGTCACTGAACCTATGCCAACCACACTCTATCAGACTTGTCTGGGTACCTGGGCACATGGGAGTACCAGGTAACGAGGCTGCTGATGAATGTGCTCGGCTGGGATCAGCGTCATCAGAAACTCTCGCGGTGAACGATATAAAGAGACCAATTCAGCACGTGCTATCGGAACTTAATTGTTCCATGAGAACGGCGGCTGAGAGACACTGGGCAGCATCATCGGGCTGCGAGGTGTCAAAAGCACTCTGACCAAGATACAGTCCCAAGCGAACAACCGAGCTCTTAAACTTTAAAAGGAACAAGATAAGGTTACTGACAGGAGTCTTAACGGGACACTGCTTCATCGGCCGTATGGCTCAACGGTACGGTGGACCCCAACAGGACGTCTGTCGCAGCTGCGGGGACGAAGAGGAAACCGAGAGTATCCAGCATCTTCTCTGCGACTGCCCTGCACTTCTTAGAAAGCGGACCCAATTTCTGGCAAGCCTTTCTTTGCGGAACTGGGCAGTCTTGGGAATATTCGGCTGGAGAATATGGCGCTTTTCCTCGACTCTACTGGCTGGTTCCAGAGGCTACCGCAGCCCAACAGAACTGGCCAGTAGCACGTAGACCATCAGAGCCTTTTCCTCCAATTCCCCAACAATCCCTCCCAATCCTTTCTACTCCTACAGTTCACTCAGATCAGGCATCACAATGGACCATATGGTCTCCGGGTGCTCTCGACTCCGGTCGAGCTGCCTGCTCAACCTAACCTAACCTAAGTAATTTATTTCACATGTAAAATGTATAACTCTTATGAATATATCGAAATGATGTAGTTTTAACATGTGAAACATTTTTTTTTTTGAGAAACACTTGTATTGAGTACCATCTTGCAATATAGCATTATGTTGCATTAATTTAATAATAAAGTATTTAACTTCATTATTTTATCAATCCATATAATATGTGACCTGTGCCGGCATATATTACTCCACGGTCATATGAATTTCATATGTGAAATTTTGTTCATATAACATGCCTTGCGCGATGCCACTCCCCTATAGAGGTTTTGTGACACGTTTTCCGAAAGGTAGACTTTTTCATATAGAATTTTTCTCAAATAAAATTTTTTTTGCATGTAAATTTTTTATTTCTTAAGCAATTTATTTCACATGTGACAATTATAGCTCTTATGAATATATCAAAATGATATAGTTTTAACATGTGAAACATTTTTTTTGAGACACACTTGTATTGATTACCATCTTCCAATATGGCATTATGTTGCATTAATTTAATAATAAAACATTTAACTTAATATTTTATCAATCCATATAATATGTGACCTATGCCGGCAATATATTACTCCACGGTCATATGAGTTTCACATGTTACAATTTTTTCATATTACGTTGCTTGCGCGATACTACTTCCCTACAAAGATTTTGTAACACGTTTTCCGAAAGCTAGACTTTTTCCATATAGAAATTTACTCAAATAAAACTTTTTTTGCATGCAAAATTGCATGAATTTTATAAATTTTATGATATTCAATATGAATAATTTTGTTTTTAAATTTAGTGTCAATATGAGATATTGTATTCACATGTGAAAAATTACTATATTTGACACACACCACTTCACAATCATATGAGTTTCACATGTCACAATTTTTTCATATATCGTTGCTTGCGCGACACTACTTCCCTAAAAAGGTTTTGTGACACGTTTTCCGAAAGGTTGGCATTTTTTCATATAGTTTTCCGAAAGCTAGACTTTTTTCAAATAGAAATTTACTCAAATAAAACTTTTTTTGCATGCAAAATTGCATACATTTTATAAATTTTATTTTATTCAATATGAATAATTTTGTTTTTAAACTTAGTGTCAATATGAGATATTGTATTTACATGTGAAAATTTACTATATTTGACACACACCACTTCACAATCATATGAGTTTCACATGTATAAAATTTTTTTCATATAACATGCCTTGCGCGACGCCGCTCCCCTATAGAGGTTTTGTGACACGTTTTCCGAAAGGAAGTCTTTTTTCATATAGAAATTTTCTCAAATAAAATTTTTTTTGCATGTAAACTTTTTATTTCTTAAGCAATTTATTTCACATGTGATAAATATAGCTCTTATGAATATAACAAAATGATATATTTTTTACATGTGAAACATTTTTTTTGAGACACACTTGTATTGATTACCATCTTCCAATATAGCATTATGTTGCATTAATTTAATAATAAAACATTTAACTTAATATTTTATCAATCCATATAATATGTGACCTATGCCGGAAATATGTTACTCCACGGTCATATGAATTTCATATGTGAAATTTTTTTAATATTACATGCCTTGCGCGACGCCACACCTCCATAGAGGTTTTGTGACACGTTTTCCGAAAGGTGACCTTATTTCATTTGAAACTTTTTCTCAAAGAAAATTTTTTTCATACGCAAAATTTTCATGAGTTTTATAAATTTTATGATATTCAATATGAATAATTTTGTTTTTAAATTTCGTGTCAATATGAGATATTGTGTTCACATGTGAAAAATTACTATATTTGACACACACCACTTTACAGTCATATGAGTTTCACATGTTACAATTTTTTCATATTTCGTTGCTTGCGCGACACTACTTCCCTACAAAGGTTTTGTGACACGTTTTCCGAAAGGTAGCCTTTTTTCATATAGAAATTTTCCCAAACAAAATTTTGTTTGCATGTAAATTTTTTATTTCTTAAGCAATTTATTTCACATGTGAAATTTATAACTCTCATGAATATATCAAAATGATATAGTTTTAACATGTGAAACATTTTTTTTTAGACACACTTGTATTGAGTACCATCTTGCAATATAGCATTATGTTCCATTAATTTAATAATAAAACATTTAACTTCAATATTTTATCAATCCATATAATATGTGACCTATGCCGGCAACATTTTACTCATCGGTCAAATGAATTTCATATGTGAAATTTATTTTATATAACATGCCTTGCGCGACGCCACTCCCCTATAGAAGTTTTGTGACACGTTTTCCGAAAGGTGTCATTTTTATACCCGCTACCCATAGGGTAGAAGGGTATTATAACTTAGTGCCAACAGAAAATGTATGTAACAGGCAGAAGGAGGCATCTCCGACCCCATAAAGTATATATATTCTTGATCAGCGTCAACAGCCGAGACGATATAGCCATGTCCGTCTGTCCGTCTGTCCGACTGTCCGTCTGTCCGTCTGTCTGTCCGTATGAACACCTGGATCTCAGAGACTATAAGACATAGAGACACCAAATTTGGCAAAAAGGTTCCTTCATACCCTACGCAGATCAAGTTTTTTTCAAAAGTTGGATGCCACGCCCCCTTCGCCCACAATAAGCATTAATCTAGAAAAAGTCAAGTTTTTTTTTATGTAAATCGCGTATAACTCGAAAAGTTATTTGTGTAATGAAGTGTAATTTGGTAGCACATCTGCGCTTGACACTCATAATATACCCTGTAATTTTGGTAAAAATCGGATAAGTAGAACAAAAGTTATTTGTTAAGTTATTTATTAAAATTGTTGTGCCCAGTGCATATGGACGTTTTAAGTGTGTGAATGACCTAGAGATATCAAATTTGGTGACAGTATTCGTGTAGGTCTTACGCAGATCAAGTTTGTTTTAGATTTTTGCCACGCCCCTTTCCGCCCCCAAAAACTGTAAAAGCCGTAATAATAGACCTAGAGCATTGAATTTTGGTATGCGTAGTAACAATGATAGTATGAATGACTCCTGTGAATTTGGTTGAGATCGAATAAAAAACGGGGAAGTTATTAAAGAATCAATTTTATGTGTGAAATTCACTTGCAGCTGCTCGCGCTTTGTTTGTTTAGTTGACAGTGTGACCATGTCGGTGTTGTGGATTTTTACCCGCTATTTTCAAATATATACAAACAAAACACAAGTTTCAGTATATTTTTGGTATATTTGTTGTTAAAATATCATTAAAATTTTTTTTTTTCTCTCGAAATGGGTTTCGGGTATCATACGGTCGAGCACTCTCGACTGTAGCTTTCTTACTTGTTTTTCATATAGAAATTTTCTCAAATAAAATTTTTTTTGCATGTAAATTTTATATTCCTTAAGCAATTTATTTCACATGTGAAATTTATAACTCTTATGAATATATCAAAATGATGTAGTTTTAACATGTGAAACATTTTTTTTTTGAGACACACTTGTATTGAGTACCATCTTGCAGTATAGCATTATGTTGCATTATTTTAATAATAAAATATTTAACTTAATATTTTATCAATCCCTATAATATGTGACCCATGCCGGCAATATATTACTCATCGGTCATATGAATTTCATATGTGACATTTATTTCATATAACATGCCTTGCGCGACGGCACTCCCCTATAGAGGTTTTGTGACACGTTTTCCGAAAGGTAGTCTTTTTTCATATAGAAATTTTCTCAAACAAAATTTTGTTTGCATGTAAATTTTTTATTTCTTAAGCAATTTATTTCACATGTGAAATTCATAACTCTTATGAATATATCAAAATGATGTAGTTTTAACATGTGAAACATTTTTTTTTGAGACAATTTTGTATTGAGTACCATCATGCAATATGGCATTATGTTCCATTAATTTAAAAACAAAACATTTAACTTCAATATTTTATCAATCCATATAATATGTGTCCAATGCCGGCAATATATTACTCCACGGTCATATGAATTTCATATGTGAAATTTTGTTCATATAACATGGCTTGCGCGATGCCACTCCCCTATAGAGGTTTTGTGACACGTTTTCCGAAAGTTAGCCTTTTTCATATAGAAATTTCCTCAAATAACATTTTTTTTGCATGTAAATTTTTTATTTCTTAAGCAATTTATTTCACATGTGATAATTATAGCTCTTATGAATATATCAAAATGATATAGTTTTAACATGTAAAACATTTTTTTTGAGACACACTTGAATTGATTACCATTTTCCAATATAGCATTATGTTGCATTGATTTAATAATAAAATATTTAACTTAATATTTTATCAATCCATATAATATGTGACCTATGCCGGAAATATGTTACTCCACGGTCATATGAATTTCATATGTGACATTTTTTTCATATAACATGCCTTGCGCGACACCACTCACCTATAGAGGTTTTGTGACACGTTTTCCGAAAGGTGACTTTTTTTCATATGAAACTTTTTCTCAAATGAAATTTTTTTCACATGTTAATTTTATATTTCTTAAGCAATTTATTTCACATGTGAAATTTATAACACTTATGAATATATCAAAATGATGTAGTTTTAATATGTGAAACATTTATTTTTTGAGACACACTTGTATTGAGTACCATCTTGCAATATAGCATTATGTTGCATTAATTTAATAACAAAACATTTAACTTCAATATTTTATCAATCCATATAATATGTGACCTATGCCGGCAATATATTACTCCACGGTCATATGAATTTCATATGTGACATTTTTTTCATATAACATGCCTTGCGCGACACCACTCCCCTATAGAGGTTTTGTGACACGTTTTCCGAAAGGTAGCCTTTTTCATATAGAATTTTTCTCAAATAAAATTTTTTTTGCATGTAAACTTTTTATTTCTAAAGCAATTTATTTCACATGTAAAATTTATAACTCTTGTGAATTTATAAAAATTATGCATTTTTAACATGTGAAACATTTTTTTTTTGAGACACACTTGTATTGAGTACCATCTTGCAATATGGCATTATGTTGCGTTAATTTAAAAACAAAACATTTAACTTCAATATTTTATCAATCCATATAATATGTGTCCTATGCCGGCAATATATTACTCCACGGTCATATAAATTTCATATGTGAAATTTTTTTCAAATATCATGCCTTGCGCGACGCCACTCCTCCATAGAGGTTTTGTGACACGTTTTCCGAAAGGTGACCTTTTTTCATATGAAACTTTTTCTCAAAGGAAATTTTTTTCATATGCAAAATTTGCATGTCTTTTATAAATTTTATGACATTCAATATGAATAATTTTGTTTTTAAATTTCGTGTCAATATGAGATATTGTGATCACATGTGAAAAATTACTATATTTGACACACACCACTTTACAGTCATATGAGTTTCACATGTTACAATTTTTTCATATTTCGTTGTTTGCGCGACACTACTTCCCTACAAAGGTTTTGTGACACGTTTTCCGAAAGGTAGCCTTTTTCATATAGAAATTTTCTCAAATAGAATTTTTTTTGCATGTAAATTTTATATTCCGTAAATAATTTATTTCACATGTGATATTCATAACTCTTATGAATATATCAAAATGATGTAGTTTTAACATGTGAAACATTTTTTTTTTTGAGACACACTAGTATTGAGTACCATCATGCAATAAGGCATTATGTTGCATTAATTTAATAATAAAACATTTAACTTCAATATTTTATCAATCCATATAATATGTGACCTATGCCGGCAACATATCACTCATTGGTCATATGAGTTTCATATGTGAAATTTTTTTCATATAACATGCCTTGCGCGACGCCACTCCCCTATAGAGGTTTTGTGACACGTTTTCCGAAAGGTAGTCTTTTTTCATATAGAAATGTTCTCAATTAAAATTTTTTTTGCATGTAAACTTTTTATTTCTTAAGCATTTTGTTTCACATGTGAAATTTATAATTCTTATGAATATATCAAAATGATATTGTTTTAACATGTGAAACATTTTTTTTTGAGACACACTCGTATTGAGTACCATCATGTAATATGGCATTATGTTGCATTAATTTAATAATAAAACATTTAACTTCAATATTTTATCAATCCATATAATTTGTGACCTATGCCGGCAACATATCACTCATTGGTCATATGAATTTCATATATGAAATTTTGTTTATATAACATGCCTTGCGCGACGCCACTCCCCTATAGAAGTTTTGTGACACGTTTTCCGAAAGGTAGTGTTTTTTCATATAGAAATTTTCTCAATTAAAATTTTTTTTGCATATAAACTTTTTATTTCTTCAACATTTTGTATTACATGTGAAATTTATAACTCTTGTGAACATATCAAAATGATGTAGTTTTATCATGAGAAACATTTTTTTTGAGACACACTTGTATTGATTACAGCTTCCAATATAGCTTTATGTTGCATTAATTTAATAACAAAACATTTAAATTCAATATTTTATCAATCCATATAATATGTGTCCTATGCCGGCAATATATTACTCCACGGTCATATGAATTTCATATGTGAAATTTTGTTCAAATAACATGCCTTGCGCGACGCCACTCCTCCATGGAGGTTTTGTGACATGTTTTTCGAAAGGTGATCTTTTTTCATATGAAACTTTTTCTCAAATGAAATTTTTTTCATACGCAAAAAATTACTATATTTGACACACAACACTTCATAGTCATATGAGTTTCACATGTTAAAATTTTTTCATATTTCGTTGCTTGCGCGACACTACTTCCCAACAAAGGTTTTGTGACACGTTTTCCGAAAGGTAGTCTTTTTTCATATAGAAATTTTCTCAAATGAAATTTTTTTCACATGTTAATTTTATATTTCTTAAGCAATTTATTTCACATGTGAAATTTATAACTCTTATGAATCTATCAAAATGATTTAGTTTTAACATGTGAAACATTTATTTTTTGAGACACACTCGTATTGAGTATCATCGTGCAATATAGCATTATGTTGCATTAATTTAATTATAAAATATTTAACTTAATATTTTATCAATCCATATAATATGTGACCAATGCCGACAATATATTACTTCACGGTCATATGAATTTCATATGTGAAATTTTTTTCATATAACATGCCTTGCGCGACACTACTTCCCTAAAAAGGTTTTGTGACACGTTTTCCGAATGGTAGTCTTTTTTCATATAGAAATTTTCTCAAATGAAATTTTTTTCACATGTTAATTTTATATTTCTTAAGCAATTTATTTCACATGTGAAATTTATAACTCTTAAGAATATATCAAAATGATTTAGTTTTAACATGTGAAACATTTATTTTTTGAGACACACTCGTATTGAGTATCATCGTGCAATATAGCATTATGTTGCATTAATTTAATAATAAAATATTTAACTTCAATATTTTATCAATCCATGTAATATGTGACCTATGCCGGCAACATATTACTCCACGGTCATATGAATTTCATACGTGAACTTTTTTTCAAATATCATGCGCGACAGTACTTCCCTTCAAAGCTTTTGTGACACGTTTTCCGAAAGGTAGCCTTTTTCATACAGAAATTTTCTCAAATAGAATTTTTTTTGCATGTAAATTTTATATTCTTTAAACAATTTATTTCACATGTGAAATTTATAACTCTTATGAATATATCAAAATGATGTAGTTTTAACATGTGAAACATTTTTTTTTTTGAGACACACTTGTATTGAGTATCATCATGCAATAAGGCATTATGTTGCATTAATTTAATAATAAAACATTAAACTTCAATATTTTATCAATCCATATAATTTGTGACCTATGCCGGCAACATATCACTCATTGGTCATATGAATTTCATATATGAAATTTTGTTTATATAACATGCCTTGCGCGACGCCACTCCCCTATAGAAGTTTTGTGACACGTTTTCCGAAAGGTAGTGTTTTTTCATATAGAAATTTTCTCAATTAAAATTTTTTTTGCATATAAACTTTTTATTTCTTCAACATTTTGTATTACATGTGAAATTTATAACTCTTGTGAACATATCAAAATGATGTAGTTTTATCATGAGAAACATTTTTTTTGAGACACACTTGTATTGATTACAGCTTCCAATATAGCTTTATGTTGCATTAATTTAATAATAAAATATTTAACTTAATATTTTATCAATCCATATAATATGTGACCTATGCCGGCAACATATTACTCCACGGTCATATGAATTTCATACGTGAACTTTTTTTCAAATATCATGCGCGACACTACTTCCCTTCAAAGCTTTTGTGACACGTTTTCCGAAAGGTAGCCTTTTTCATACAGAAATTTTCTCAAATAGAATTTTTTTTGCATGTAAATTTTATATTCTTTAAACAATTTATTTCACATGTGAAATTTATAACTCTTATGAATATATCAAAATGATGTAGTTTTAACATGTGAAACATTTTTTTTTTTGAGACACACTTGTATAGAGTATCATCATGCAATAAGGCATTATGTTGCATTAATTTAATAATAAAACATTAAACTTCAATATTTTATCAATCCATATAATATGTGACCTATGCCGACAACATATCACTCATTGGTCATATAAGTTTCATATGTGAAATTTTTTTCATATAACATGCCTTGCGCGACGCCACTCCTCTATAGAGGTTTTGTGACACGTTTTCCGAAAGGTAGTCTTTTTTCATATAGAAATTTTCTCAATTAAAATTTTTTTTGCATGTAAACTTTTTATTTCTTAAGCATTTTGTTTCACATGTGAAATTTATAATTCTTATGAATATATCAAAATGATATTTTTTTAACATGTGAAACATTTTTTTTTGAGACACACTCGTATTGAGTACCATCATGCAATATGGCATTATGTTGCATTAATTTAATAATAAAACATTTAACTTCAATATTTTATCAATCCATATAATATGTGACCTATGCCGGCAACATATCACTCATTGGTCATATGAATTTCATATGTGAAATTTTGTTCATATAACATGCCTTGCGCGACGCCACTCCCCTATAGAAGTTTTGTGACACGTTTTCCGAAAGGTAGTGTTTTTTCATATAGAAATTTTCTCAATTAAAATTTTTTTTGCATAAAACTTTTTATTTCTTAAGCATTTTGTTTTACATGTGAAATTTATAACTCTTGTGAATATATCAAAATGATGTAGTTTTAACATGAGAAACATTTTTTTTGAGACACACTTGTATTGATTACAGCTTCCAATATAGCTTTATGTTGCATTAATTTAATAACAAAACATATAACTTCAATATTTTATCAATCCATATAATATGTGTCCTATGCCGGCAATATATTTTTCCACGGTCATATGAATTTCATATGTGAAGTTTTGTTCAAATAACATGCCTTGCGCGACGCCACTCCTCCATGGAGGTTTTGTGACATGTTTTCCGAAAGGTGACCTTTTTTCATATGAAACTTTTTCTCAAATGAAATTTTTTTCATACGCAAAAAATTACTATATTTGACACACAACACTTCATAGTCATATGAGTTTCACATGTTAAAATTTTTTCATATTTCGTTGCTTGCGCGACACTACTTCCCAACAAAGGTTTTGTGACACGTTTTCCGAAAGGTAGTCTTTTTTCATATAGAAATTTTCTCAAATGAAATTTTTTTCACATGTTAATTTTATATTTCTTAAGCAATTTATTTCACATGTGAAATTTATAACTCTTAAGAATATATCAAAATGATTTAGTTTTAACATGTGAAACATTTATTTTTTGAGACACACTCGTATTGAGTATCATCGTGCAATATAGCATTATGTTGCATTAATTTAATAATAAAATATTTAACTTCAATATTTTATCAATCCATGTAATATGTGACCTATGCCGGCAACATATTACTCCACGGTCATATGAATTTCATACGTGAACTTTTTTTCAAATATCATGCGCGACACTACTTCCCTTCAAAGCTTTTGTGACACGTTTTCCGAAAGGTAGCCTTTTTCATACAGAAATTTTCTCAAATAGAATTTTTTTTGCATGTAAATTTTATATTCTTTAAACAATTTATTTCACATGTGAAATTTATAACTCTTATGAATATATCAAAATGATGTAGTTTTAACATGTGAAACATTTTTTTTTTTGAGACACACTTGTATTGAGTATCATCATGCAATAAGGCATTATGTTGCATTAATTTAATAATAAAACATTAAACTTCAATATTTTATCAATCCATATAATATGTGACCTATGCCGACAACATATCACTCATTGGTCATATAAGTTTCATATGTGAAATTTTTTTCATATAACATGCCTTGCGCGACGCCACTCCTCTATAGAGGTTTTGTGACACGTTTTCCGAAAGGTAGTCTTTTTTCATATAGAAATTTTCTCAATTAAAATTTTTTTTGCATGTAAACTTTTTATTTCTTAAGCATTTTGTTTCACATGTGAAATTTATAATTCTTATGAATATATCAAAATGATATTTTTTTAACATGTGAAACATTTTTTTTTGAGACACACTCGTATTGAGTACCATCATGCAATATGGCATTATGTTGCATTAATTTAATAATAAAACATTTAACTTCAATATTTTATCAATCCATATAATATGTGACCTATGCCGGCAACATATCACTCATTGGTCATATGAATTTCATATGTGAAATTTTGTTCATATAACATGCCTTGCGCGACGCCACTCCCCTATAGAAGTTTTGTGACACGTTTTCCGAAAGGTAGTGTTTTTTCATATAGAAATTTTCTCAATTAAAATTTTTTTTGCATAAAACTTTTTATTTCTTAAGCATTTTGTTTTACATGTGAAATTTATAACTCTTGTGAATATATCAAAATGATGTAGTTTTAACATGAGAAACATTTTTTTTGAGACACACTTGTATTGATTACAGCTTCCAATATAGCTTTATGTTGCATTAATTTAATAACAAAACATATAACTTCAATATTTTATCAATCCATATAATATGTGTCCTATGCCGGCAATATATTTTTCCACGGTCATATGAATTTCATATGTGAAGTTTTGTTCAAATAACATGCCTTGCGCGACGCCACTCCTCCATGGAGGTTTTGTGACATGTTTTCCGAAAGGTGACCTTTTTTCATATGAAACTTTTTCTCAAATGAAATTTTTTTCATACGCAAAAAATTACTATATTTGACACACAACACTTCATAGTCATATGAGTTTCACATGTTAAAATTTTTTCATATTTCGTTGCTTGCGCGACACTACTTCCCAACAAAGGTTTTGTGACACGTTTTCCGAAAGGTAGTCTTTTTTCATATAGAAATTTTCTCAAATGAAATTTTTTTCACATGTTAATTTTATATTTCTTAAGCAATTTATTTCACATGTGAAATTTATAACTCTTATGAATATATCAAAATGATATAGTTTTAACATGTGAAACATTTTTTTTTGAGACACACTTGTATTGAGTACCATTATGCAATATGGCATTATGTTGCATTAATTTAATAATAAAACATTTAACTTCAATATTTTATCAATCCATATAATATGTGACCTATGCCGGCAATATATTACTCCACGGTCATATGAATTTCATATGTGACATTTTTTTCATATAACATGCCTTGCGCGACGCCACTCCCCTATAGAGGTTTTGTGACACGTTTTCCGAAAAGTAGTCTTTTTTCATATAGAAATTTTCTCAAATAGAATTTTTTTTGCATGTAAATTTTATATTCCTTAAGCAATTTATTTCACATGTGAAATTTATAGCTCTTATGAATATATCAAAATGATGTAGTTTTAACATGTGAAACATTTATTTTTTGAGACACACTTGTATTGAGTACCATCTTGCAATATAGCATTTTGTTGCATTAATTTAATAATAAAACATTTAACTTCAATATTTTATCAATCCATATAGTATGTGACCTATGCCGGCAACATATTACTCCATGGTCATATGAATTTCATTTCTGAAATTTTTTTCAAATATCATGCCTTGCGCGACGCCACTCCTCCATAGAGGTTTTGTGACACGTTTTCCGAAAGGTGACCTTTTTTCATATGAAACTTTTTCTCAAAGGAAATTTTTTTCATATGCAAAATTTGCATGTCTTTTATAAATTTTATGACATTCAATATGAATAATTTTGTTTTTAAATTTCGTGTCAATATGAGATATTGTGATCACATGTGAAAAATTACTATATTTGACACACACCACTTTACAGTCATATGAGTTTCACATGTTACAATTTTTTCATGTTTCGTTGTTTGCGCGACACTACTTCCCTACAAAGCTTTTGTGACACGTTTTCCGAAAGGTAGTCTTTTTTCATATAGAAATTTTCTCAAATGAAATTTTTTTCACATGTTAATTTTATATTTCTTAAGCAATTTATTTCACATGTGAAATTTATAACTCTTATGAATATATCAAAATGATGTAGAAATTTATAACTCTTATGAATATATCAAAATGATGTAGTTTTAACATGTGAAACATTTATTTTTTGAGACACACTTGTATTGAGTACCATCTTGCAATATAGCATTATGTTGCATTAATTTAATAATAAAACATTTAACTTAATATTTTATTAATCCATATAATATGTGACCTATGAATTTTATATGTGAAATTTTTTCATATAACATGCCTTGCGCGATGCCACTCCCCTATAGAGGATTTGTGACACGTTTTCCGAAAGGTAACCTTTTCATATAGAAATTTTCTCAATAAAATTTTTTTGCATGAAAACATTTTATTTCTTAAGCATTTTGTTTCACATGTGAAATTTATAATTCTTATGAATATATCAAAATGATATAGTTTTAACATGTGAAACATTTTTTTTTATACACACTTGTATTGATTACCATCTTCCAATATAGCATTATGTTGCATTAATTTAATAATAAAACATTTAACTTAATATTTTATCAATCCATATAATATGTGACCTATGCCGGCAATATATTACTTCACGGTCATCTGAGTTTCACATGTTACAATTTTTTCATATTACGTTGCTTGCGCGATACTACTTCCCGACAAAAGTTTTGTGACACGTTTTCCGAAAGGTAGCCTTTTTCATATAGAAATTTTCTCAAATAGAATTTTTTTTGCATGTAAATTTTATATTCCCTAATCAATTTATTTCACATGTGAAATTTATAACTCTTATGAATATATCAAAATGATGTAGTTTTAACATGTGAAACATTTATTTTTTGAGACACACTTGTATTGAGTACCATCATGCAATATAGCATTATGTTGCATTAATTTAATAATAAAACATTTAACTTCAATATTTTATCAATCCATATAATATGTTACCTATGCCGACAACATATCACTCATTGGTCATATGAATTTCATATGTGAAATTTTTTTCATATAACATGCCTTGCGCGACGCCACTCCCCTATAGAGGTTTTGTGACACGTTTTCCGAAAGGTAGTCTTTTTTCATATAGAAATTTTCTCAATTAAATTTTTTTTTGCATGTAAACTTTTTATTTCTTAAGCATTTTGTTTCACATGTGAAATTTATAATTCTTATGAATATATCAAAATGATATTGTTTTAACATGTGAAACATTTTTTTTTGAGACACACTCGTATTGAGTACCATCATGCAATATGACATTATGTTGCATTAATTTAATAATAAAACATTTAACTTCAATATTTTATCAATCCATATAATATGTGACCTATGCCGGCAACATATCACTCATTGGTCATATGAAATTCATATGTGACATTTTTTTCATATAACATGCCTTGCGCGGCGCCACTCCCCTATAGAAGTTTTGTAACACGTTTTCCGAAAGGTAGTGTTTTTTCATATAGAAATTTTCTCAATTAAAATTTTTTTGCATATAAACTTTTTACTTCTTAAGCATTTTGTTTTACATGTGAAATTTATAACTCTTGTGAATATATCAAAATGATGTAGTTTTAACATGAGAAACATTTTTTTTGAGACACTCTTGTATTGAGTACCATCTTGCAATATAGCATTATGTTGCATTAATTTAATAATAAAATATTTAACTTAATATTTTATCAATCCATATAATATGTGACCTATGCCGACAATATATTACTTCACGGTCATATGAATTTCATATGTGAAATTTTTTTCATATAACATGCCTTGCGCGACACTACTTCCCTAAAAAGGTTTTGTGACACGTTTTCCGAAAGGTAGTCTTTTTTCATTTAGAAATTTTCTCAAATAAAATTTTTTTTTCATGTAAATTTTTTATTTCTTAAGCAATTTATTTCACATGTGATAATTATATCTTTTATGAATATATCAAAATGATGTAGTTTTAACATGTGAAACATTTTTTTTGAGACACACTTGTATTGATTACTATCTTCCAATATAGCATTATGTTGCATTAATTTAATAATAAAACATTTAACTTAATATTTTATCAATCCATATAATATGTGACCTATGCCGGCAATATATTACTTCACGGTCATCTGAGTTTCACATGTTACAATTTTTTCATATTACGTTGCTTGCGCGATACTACTTCCCGACAAAGGTTTTGTGACACGTTTTTCGAATGGTAGACTTTTTTCATATGATACTTTTTTTCAAACGAAATTTTTTTCACATGTAAATTTTTCAAGACTTTTATAACTTTAATCATATTCAACATGAATAATTTTGTTTTTAAATTTAGTTTCAATATGAGATATTGTATTCACATTTGAAAAATTACTATATTTGACACACACCACTTCACAGTCATATGAGTTTCACATGTCACAATTTTTTCATATATCGTTGCTTGCGCGATACTACTTCCCTAAAAAGGTTTTGTGACACGTTTTTCGAAAGGTAGACTTTTTTCATATGATACTTTTTTTCAAATAAAATTTTTTTTGCATGTAAATTTTTTATTTCTTAAGCATATTGTTTCACATGTGAAATTTATAACTCTTGTGAATATATCAAAATGAAGTAGTTTTAACATGTGAAACATTTCTTTTTAGACACACTTGTATTGAGTACCATCTTGCAATATAGCATTATGTTGCATTAATTTAATAACAAAACATTTAACTTCAATATTTTATCAGTCCATATAATATGTGTCCTATGCCGGCAATATATTACTCCACGGTCATATGAATTTCATATGTGAAATTTTGTTCATGTATCATGCCTTGCGCGACGCCACTCCTCCATGGAGGTTTTGTGACACGTTTTCCGAAAGGTGACCTTTTTTCATATGAAACTTTTTCTCAAAGGAAATTTTGTTCATATGCAAAATTGGCATGACTTTTATAACTTTATTAATATTCAATATGAATAATTTTGTTTTTAAATTTTGTGTCAATATGAGATATTGTGTTTACATGTGCAAAATTTCTATATTTGACACACACTACTTTACAGTCATATGAATTTCACATGTTACAATTTTTTCATATTTCGTTGCTTGCGCGACACTACTTCCCTACAAAGGTTTTGTGACACGTTTTCCGAAAGGGAGTCTTTTTTCATTTAGAAACTTTCTCAAATGAAATTTTTTTTGCATGTAAATTTTATTTTCCTTAAGCAATTTATTTCACATGTGAAATTTATAACTCTTATGAATATATCAAAATGAAGTAGTTTTAACATGTGAAACATTTCTTTTTAGACACACTTGTATTGAGTACCATCTTGCAATATAGCATTATGTTGCATTAATTTAATAATAAAATATTTAACTTAATATTTTATCAATCCATATAATATGTGACCTATGCCGACAATATATTACTTCACGGTCATATGAATTTCATATGTGAAATTTTTTTCATATAACATGCCTTGCGCGACACTACTTCCCTAAAAAGATTTTGTGACACGTTTTCCGAAAGGTAGTCTTTTTTTAAATAGAAATTTTATCAAATAACTTGTACACACTTGTATTGAGTACCATCATGCAATATGGCATTATGTTGCATTAATTTAATAATAAAACATTTAACTTCAATATTTTATCAATCCATATAATATGTGACCTATGCCGGCAACATATTACTCCATGGCCATATGAATTTCATATGTGCAATTTTTTTCAAATATCATGCCTTGCGCGACACCACTCCTCCATAGAGGTTTTGTGACACGTTTTCCGCATTTTGTTTCACATGTGAAATTTATAACTCTTATGAATATATCAAAATGATGTAGTTTTAACATGTGAAACATTTATTTTTTGAGACACACTTGTATTGAGTACCATCATGCAATATAGCATTATGTTGCATTAATTTAATAATAAAACATTTAACTTCAATATTTTATCAATCCATATAATATGTTACCTATGCCGACAACATATCACTCATTGGTCATATGAATTTCATATGTGAAATTTTTTTCATATAACATGCCTTGCGCGACGCCACTCCCCTATAGAGGTTTTGTGACACGTTTTCCGAAAGGTAGTCTTTTTTCATATAGAAATTTTCTCAATTAAATTTTTTTTTGCATGTAAACTTTTTATTTCTTAAGCATTTTGTTTCACATGTGAAATTTATAATTCTTATGAATATATCAAAATGATATTGTTTTAACATGTGAAACATTTTTTTTTGAGACACACTCGTATTGAGTACCATCATGCAATATGACATTATGTTGCATTAATTTAATAATAAAACATTTAACTTCAATATTTTATCAATCCATATAATATGTGACCTATGCCGGCAACATATCACTCATTGGTCATATGAAATTCATATGTGACATTTTTTTCATATAACATGCCTTGCGCGGCGCCACTCCCCTATAGAAGTTTTGTAACACGTTTTCCGAAAGGTAGTGTTTTTTCATATAGAAATTTTCTCAATTAAAATTTTTTTGCATATAAACTTTTTACTTCTTAAGCATTTTGTTTTACATGTGAAATTTATAACTCTTGTGAATATATCAAAATGATGTAGTTTTAACATGAGAAACATTTTTTTTGAGACACTCTTGTATTGAGTACCATCTTGCAATATAGCATTATGTTGCATTAATTTAATAATAAAATATTTAACTTAATATTTTATCAATCCATATAATATGTGACCTATGCCGACAATATATTACTTCACGGTCATATGAATTTCATATGTGAAATTTTTTTCATATAACATGCCTTGCGCGACACTACTTCCCTAAAAAGGTTTTGTGACACGTTTTCCGAAAGGTAGTCTTTTTTCATTTAGAAATTTTCTCAAATAAAATTTTTTTTTCATGTAAATTTTTTATTTCTTAAGCAATTTATTTCACATGTGATAATTATATCTTTTATGAATATATCAAAATGATGTAGTTTTAACATGTGAAACATTTTTTTTGAGACACACTTGTATTGATTACTATCTTCCAATATAGCATTATGTTGCATTAATTTAATAATAAAACATTTAACTTAATATTTTATCAAGCCATATAATATGTGACCTATGCCGGCAATATATTACTTCACGGTCATCTGAGTTTCACATGTTACAATTTTTTCATATTACGTTGCTTGCGCGATACTACTTCCCGACAAAGGTTTTGTGACACGTTTTTCGAATGGTAGACTTTTTTCATATGATACTTTTTTTCAAACGAAATTTTTTTCACATGTAAATTTTTCAAGACTTTTATAACTTTAATCATATTCAACATGAATAATTTTGTTTTTAAATTTAGTTTCAATATGAGATATTGTATTCACATTTGAAAAATTACTATATTTGACACACACCACTTCACAGTCATATGAGTTTCACATGTCGCAATTTTTTCATATATCGTTGCTTGCGCGATACTACTTCCCTAAAAAGGTTTTGTGACACGTTTTTCGAAAGGTAGACTTTTTTCATATGATACTTTTTTTCAAATAAAATTTTTTTTGCATGTAAATTTTTTATTTCTTAAGCATATTGTTTCACATGTGAAATTTATAACTCTTGTGAATATATCAAAATGAAGTAGTTTTAACATGTGAAACATTTCTTTTTAGACACACTTGTATTGAGTACCATCTTGCAATATAGCATTATGTTGCATTAATTTAATAACAAAACATTTAACTTCAATATTTTATCAGTCCATATAATATGTGTCCTATGCCGGCAATATATTACTCCACGGTCATATGAATTTCATATGTGAAATTTTGTTCATGTATCATGCCTTGCGCGACGCCACTCCTCCAAGGAGGTTTTGTGACACGTTTTCCGAAAGGTGACCTTTTTTCATATGAAACTTTTTCTCAAAGGAAATTTTGTTCATATGCAAAATTGGCATGACTTTTATAACTTTATTAATATTCAATATGAATAATTTTGTTTTTAGATTTTGTGTCAATATGAGATATTGTGTTTACATGTGCAAAATTTCTATATTTGACACACACTACTTTACAGTCATATGAATTTCACATGTTACAATTTTTTCATATTTCGTTGCTTGCGCGACACTACTTCCCTACAAAGGTTTTGTGACACGTTTTCCGAAAGGGAGTCTTTTTTCATTTAGAAACTTTCTCAAATGAAATTTTTTTTGCATGTAAATTTTATTTTCCTTAAGCAATTTATTTCACATGTGAAATTTATAACTCTTATGAATATATCAAAATGAAGTAGTTTTAACATGTGAAACATTTCTTTTTAGACACACTTGTATTGAGTACCATCTTGCAATATAGCATTATGTTGCATTAATTTAATAATAAAATATTTAACTTAATATTTTATCAATCCATATAATATGTGACCTATGCCGACAATATATTACTTCACGGTCATATGAATTTCATATGTGAAATTTTTTTCATATAACATGCCTTGCGCGACACTACTTCCCTAAAAAGATTTTGTGACACGTTTTCCGAAAGGTAGTCTTTTTTTAAATAAAAATTTTATCAAATAACTTGTACACACTTGTATTGAGTACCATCATGCAATATGGCATTATGTTGCATTAATTTAATAATAAAACATTTAACTTCAATATTTTATCAATCCATATAATATGTGACCTATGCCGGCAACATATTACTCCATGGCCATATGAATTTCATATGTGCAATTTTTTTCAAATATCATGCCTTGCGCGACACCACTCCTCCATAGAGGTTTTGTGACACGTTTTCCGCATTTTGTTTCACATGTGAAATTTATAACTCTTGTGAATATATCAAAATGATTTAGTTTTAACATGTGAAACATTTTTTTTTTGAGACACACTTGTATAGAGTACCATCATGCAATATGGCATTATGTTGCATTAATTTAATAACAAAGCATTTAACTTCAATATTTTATCAGTCCATATAATATGTGTCCTATGCCGGCAATATATTACTCCACGGTCATATGAATTTCATATGTGAAATTTTGTTCATGTATCATGCCTTGCGCGACGCCACTCCTCCATGGAGGTTTTGTGACACGTTTTCCGAAAGGTGACCTTTTTTCATATGAAACTTTTTCTCAAAGGAAATTTTGTTCATATGCAATTTTGGCATGACTTTTATAACTTTATTAATATTCAATATGAATAATTTTGTTTTTAAATTTTGTGTCAATATGAGATATTGTGTTTACATGTGCAAAATTTCTATATTTGACACACACCACTTTACAGTCATATGAGTTTCACATGTTACAATTTTTTCATATTTCGTTGCTTGCGCGACACTACTTCCCTACAAAGCTTTTGTGACACGTTTTCCGAAAGGTAGCCTTTTTTCATATAGAAATTTTCTCAAATAGAATTTTTTTGCATGTAAATTTTATATTCCTTAAGCAATTTATTTCACATGTGAAATTTATAACTCACATTGAAAAATTAATAAATAAAAAAAAAATACTTAAATTAAAATGTGAACAAAAATTTAAAATTCGGAAAATTGTCAAGATTCGAGGAAAATTTAAATTTTTGCAATAAAATAAAAAAAAAGTAAAATCGAGGTTTAAAAGTTGTCTAAATCAAGAAACCGACAAAATTTTTAAAATTTTTAAAATTTAAAAATTTAAAAAATTTAAAAAAATACTTAAATTTTAAAATCAACAAAAATTTAAAAATTCAGAAAATTGTCAAGATTCCAGGAAATATAAAATTTTGGCAATACAGTTAAATATGAAAAATTGAGATTCAAAAGTTGTCTAAATTAAGAAATCGACAAAATTTGAAAAATTAAAAAATAAAAAAAATATTTATATTAATTAAAATTCAAAAATGAACAAAAATTTAAAATTCGAAAAATTGTCAAGATTCGAGGAAAATTAAAATTTTTGCAATACAATAAAAATGTCTATATTAAGAAATCGACAAAATTTGAAACATTGAAAAATTTAAAAAAATACTTAAATTAAGAAATGAAAAAAAATTGAAAATACTGAAAATTGTGAAGATTTGAGGAAAATGAAAATGTTTGCAATACAATAAAAAAATTAAAATTGAGATCTAAAAGTTGTCTAAATTAAGAAATCGACAAAATTTCAAACATTGAAAAATTAATACAAAAAAAAAAAAATACTTTAATTAATTAAATTAAATAATGAATGAAAATTGAATAATTGGTAAATTGTTTATATTCGATAAAAATAAAATTTTTTAAAATTTTTGCAATAAAATAAAAAATGCAAAAATTGAGATTTAAAAGTTGTCTAAATTAAGAAATCGACAAAATTTGAAAAATTAAAAAATAAAACTTAAATCTAAAAATGAATAAAAATTTAAAATTCTGAAAATTGCTAAGATTCGAGGAAAATTTAAATTTTTGCAATACAATACAAAATTTAAAATTGAGATCTAAAAGTTGTCTAAATTAAGAAATCGACAAAATTTGCAACATTAAAAAATTAAAAAAATAAAACAAAGTACTTAAATTACTTAAATTAATAAATTAACAAAAATTTGAAGTTCGGAAAATTATCAAGATTCGAGGAAAATTAAAGTTTTTTCAATACAAATAAAATGTAAAATTGAGATCTTCAAGTTGTCTAAATTAAGAAATCGACATAATTTTAAAATTGAAAAATAAAAAAAATTCTTAATTTACTTAAATTAAAAAATGAACAAAAATTGAAAATTCGGAAATTGGTCAAGATTCAAGGAAAATAAAAATTTTTGCAATACAATAAAAATGTCTTTATTAAGAAATCGACAAAATTTGAAACATTGAAAAATTTAAAAAAAAATACTTATATTACTAAAATTAAGAAATGAAAAAAAAATGATGAGGAAAATTTAAATTTTTCCAATACAATAAAAAAATTTAAAATTGAGATCTAAAAATTGTCTATGTTAAGAAATCGACAAAATTTTAAACATTGAAATATTACAAAATAAAAAAAAAATACTTTAAATAATTAAATTAAAAAAAAATGAATGAAAATTGAATAATTGGTAAATTGTTTATATTCGAGGAAAATTAAAATTTTTGCAATACAATAAGAAATGTAAAATTTAGATTTAAAAGATGTCTAAATTAAGAAACCGACAAAATTTTAAAAATTGAACAATTAAAGAAATAAAAAAAAAAACTTAAATTTCAAAATGAACAAAAATTAAAAAATTCGGAAAATTGTCAAGATTCGAGAAAAATGAGAATTTTTGCAATACAATAAGAGATATAAAATTGAGATCTAAAAGTTGTCTAAATTAATAAATCGACCAAATTTAAAACATTGAAAAATTAATAAATAAATAAAAAATACTTAAATTACTTAAATTAATAAGTGAACAAAAATTGGAAATTTTGCAAAATTGTTAAGATTCGAGGAAAATTAAAATTTTTGCAATAAAATAAAAAATGTATAGTTGCAAAGTTGTCTAAAAGTTGTCTAAATTAAGAAATCGACAAAATTTGAAACATTGAAAAATTAAAAAATAAAAAAAGTACTTAAATTACTTAAATTAAAAAATAAAAAAAAAAAAATCTTAAATTATTTAAATTAAAAAAATGAAGAAAAATTGAAAATTTGGAAAATTGTTATGATTCGAGGAGAGTTCAAATACAATAAAAAATTTAAAATTGCGATCTAAAAGTTGTCTAAATTAAGAAATCGACAAAATTTGAAAATTAAAAATTACAAAATTAAAATAAAAATACTTAAATTATTTAAATTAAAAAATGAAGAAAAATTAACAAATTCGGAAAATTGTGATGATTCGAGGAGAGTACAAATTTTTGGAATACAATAAAAAATGTAAAATTGAGATCTAAAAGTTGGCTAAATTTTAAATCGAAAAACTTTAAAAATTGAAAAATTAAAAAAATACTTAGATTTCATAAATTTAAAAATAAAGAAAAGTTTAAAATTCGGAAAATTGTCAAGTTTCGAGAAAAATGAAAAATTTTGCAATACAATAAGAGATATAAAATTGAGATCTAAAAGTTGTCTAAATTAATAAATCGACCAAATTTAAAACATTGAAAAATTAATAAATAAATAAAAAATACTTAAATTACTTAAATTAATAAGTGAACAAAAATTGGAAATTTTGCAAAATTGTCAAGATTCGAGTTAAATTAAAATTTTTGCAATAAAATAAAAAATGTAAAATTGCAAAGTTGTCTAAAACAACAAAATTTGAAAAATTGAAAAATTAAAAAATAAACAAAAATTGAAAATTCGGAAAATTGTCAAGATTCAAAGAAAATTTAAATTTTTGCAATACAATAAAAAATTTTAAATTGCGATCTAAAAGTTGTCTTAATTAAGAAATCCACAAAATTTGAAAAATTAAAAAAAATAAAAAAAAAATGCTTAAAATAAGAAAAGAAAAAAAAAAATTTTAAATTCGGAAAATTGTGAAGATTTAAGGAAAATTTAAATTTTTGCAATACAATACAAAATTTAAAATTGAGATCTAAAAGTTGTCTAAATTAAGAAATCGACAAAATTTCAAACATTGAAAAATTAAAAAATAAAACTTAAATTTAAAAATGAATAAAAATTTAAAATTCGGAAAATTACCAAGATTCGAGGAAAATTAAAATTTTTGCAATACAAAAAAAAAATTTTAAATTGAGATTTAAAAGTTGTCTAAATTAAGATATCGACAAAATTTGAAAAATTAAAAAATAAAAAAAAAATACTTAAATTGTGAAGATTTGAGGAAAATTTAAATTTTTGCAATACAATAAAAAAATTAAAATTGAGATCTAAAAGTTGGCCAAATTAAGAAATCGACAAAATTTCAAACATTGAAAAATTAAAAAATAAAAAAAAAAATACTTTAATTAATTAAATTAAAAAATTAATGAAAATTGAATAATTGGTAAATTGTTTATATTCGAGAAAAATGAAAATTTTTGCAATACAATAAGAAATATAAAATTGCGATCTAAAAGTTGTCTAAATTAATAAATCGACAAAATTTGAAACATTGAAAAATTCATTAATAAAATAAAATACCTAAATTAAAAAGTGAACAAAAACTTAAAATTCGGAAAAATGTCAAGATTCGAGGAAAATTAAAAGTTTTGCAATAAAATAAAAAATGTAAAATTGAGATTTAAAAGTTGTCTAAATTAAGAAATCGACAAAATTTGAAAAATTAAAAAATAAAACTTAAATTTAAAAATGAATAAAAATTAAAAAAATTGCCAAGATTCGAGGAAAATTAAAATTTTTGCAATACAATAAAAAATTTTAAATTGAGATCTAAAAGTTGTCTTAATTAAGAAATCCACAAAATTTGAAAAATTAAAAAAAATAAAAACGAAATGCTTAAAATAAGAAATGAAAAAAAAAATTTTAAATTCGCAAAATTGTGAAGATTTAAGGAAAATTTAAATTTTTGCAATACAATAAAAAATTTTAAATTGAGATCTAAAAGTTGTCTTAATTAAGATATCGACAAAATTTGAAAAATTAAAAAATAAAAAAAAAAATACTTAAATTGTGAAGATTTGAGGAAAATTTAAATTTTTGCAATACAATAAAAAAATTAAAATTGAGATCTAAAAGTTGTCCAAATTAAGAATTCGACAAAATTTCAAACATTGAAAAATTAAAAAATAAAAAAAAAATACTTTAATTAATAAAATTAAAAAATGAATGAAAATCGAATAATTGGTAAATTGTTTATATTCGAGAAAAATTAAAATTTTTGCAATACAATAAAAAATGTAAAATTGAGATCTAAAAGTTGGCTAAATTTTAAATCGAAAAACTTTAAAAATTGAAAAATTAAAAAAATACTTAGATTTCATAAATTTAAAAATAAAGAAAAGTTTAAAATTCGGAAAATTGTCAAGTTTCGAGAAAAATGAAAAATTTTGCAATACAATAAGAGATATAAAATTGAGATCTAAAAGTTGTCTAAATTAATAAATCGACCAAATTTAAAACATTGAAAAATTAATAAATAAATAAAAAATACTTAAATTACTTAAATTAATAAGTGAACAAAAATTGGAAATTTTGCAAAATTGTCAAGATTCGAGTTAAATTAAAATTTTTGCAATAAAATAAAAAATGTAAAATTGCAAAGTTGTCTAAAACAACAAAATTTGAAAAATTGAAAAATTAAAAAATAAACAAAAATTGAAAATTCGGAAAATTGTCAAGATTCAAAGAAAATTTAAATTTTTGCAATACAATAAAAAATTTTAAATTGCGATCTAAAAGTTGTCTTAATTAAGAAATCCACAAAATTTGAAAAATTAAAAAAAATAAAAAAAAAATGCTTAAAATAAGAAAAGAAAAAAAAAAATTTTAAATTCGGAAAATTGTGAAGATTTAAGGAAAATTTAAATTTTTGCAATACAATACAAAATTTAAAATTGAGATCTAAAAGTTGTCTAAATTAAGAAATCGACAAAATTTCAAACATTGAAAAATTAAAAAATAAAACTTAAATTTAAAAATGAATAAAAATTTAAAATTCGGAAAATTACCAAGATTCGAGGAAAATTAAAATTTTTGCAATACAAAAAAAAAATTTTAAATTGAGATTTAAAAGTTGTCTAAATTAAGATATCGACAAAATTTGAAAAATTAAAAAATAAAAAAAAAATACTTAAATTGTGAAGATTTGAGGAAAATTTAAATTTTTGCAATACAATAAAAAAATTAAAATTGAGATCTAAAAGTTGGCCAAATTAAGAAATCGACAAAATTTCAAACATTGAAAAATTAAAAAATAAAAAAAAAAATACTTTAATTAATTAAATTAAAAAATTAATGAAAATTGAATAATTGGTAAATTGTTTATATTCGAGAAAAATGAAAATTTTTGCAATACAATAAGAAATATAAAATTGCGATCTAAAAGTTGTCTAAATTAATAAATCGACAAAATTTGAAACATTGAAAAATTCATTAATAAAATAAAATACCTAAATTAAAAAGTGAACAAAAACTTAAAATTCGGAAAAATGTCAAGATTCGAGGAAAATTAAAAGTTTTGCAATAAAATAAAAAATGTAAAATTGAGATTTAAAAGTTGTCTAAATTAAGAAATCGACAAAATTTGAAAAATTAAAAAATAAAACTTAAATTTAAAAATGAATAAAAATTAAAAAAATTGCCAAGATTCGAGGAAAATTAAAATTTTTGCAATACAATAAAAAATTTTAAATTGAGATCTAAAAGTTGTCTTAATTAAGAAATCCACAAAATTTGAAAAATTAAAAAAAATAAAAACGAAATGCTTAAAATAAGAAATGAAAAAAAAAATTTTAAATTCGCAAAATTGTGAAGATTTAAGGAAAATTTAAATTTTTGCAATACAATAAAAAATTTTAAATTGAGATCTAAAAGTTGTCTTAATTAAGATATCGACAAAATTTGAAAAATTAAAAAATAAAAAAAAAAATACTTAAATTGTGAAGATTTGAGGAAAATTTAAATTTTTGCAATACAATAAAAAAATTAAAATTGAGATCTAAAAGTTGTCCAAATTAAGAATTCGACAAAATTTCAAACATTGAAAAATTAAAAAATAAAACTTAAATTTAAAAATGAATAAAAATTTAAAATTCGGAAAATTACCAAGATTCGAGGAAAACTAAAATTTTTGCAATACAAAAAAAAAATTTAAAATTGAGATTTAAAAGTTGTCTAAATTAAGATATCGACAAAATTTGAAAAATTAAAAATTAAAAAATAAAAAAAAAATTCTTAAATTATTTAAATTAAAAAATGAAGAAAAATTGAAAATTCGGAAAATTGTTATGATTCGAGGAGAGTTCAAATACAATAAAAAATGTTATATTGAGATCTTAAAGTTGGCTAAATTTTAAATCAACAAAATTTGAAAAATTGAAAACTTAAAAAATAAACAAAAATTGAAAATTCGGAAAATTGTGAAGATTTAAGGAAAATTTAAATTTTTGCAATACAATACAAAATTTAAAATTGAGATCTAAAAGTTGTCCAAATTAAGAAATCGACAAAATTTCAAACATTGAAAAATTAAAAAATAAAAAAAAAATACTTTAATTAATAAAATTAAAAAATGAATGAAAATCGAATAATTGGTAAATTGTTTATATTCGAGAAAAATTAAAATTTTTGCAATACAATAAGAAATATAAAATTGCGATCTAAAAGTTGTCTAAATTAATAAATCGACAAAATTTGAAACATTGAAAAATTCATAAATAAAACAAAATACCTAAATTAAAAAGTGAACAAAAACTTAAAATTCGGAAAAATGTCAAGATTCGAGGAAAATTAAAAGTTTTGCAATAAAATAAAAAATGTAAAATTGAGATTTAAAAGTTGTCTAAATTAAGAAATCGACAAAATTTGAAAAATTACTATATTTGACACACACCACTTTACAGTCATATAAATTTCATAAGTGAAATTTTTTCATATAACGTTGCTTGCGCGATACTACTTCCCGACAAAGGTTTTGTGACACGTTTTCCGAAAGGTAGTCTTTTTCATATAGAAATTTTCTCAAATAGAATTTTTTTTGCATGTAAATTTTATATTCCTTAAACAATTTATTTCACATGTGAAATTTATAACTCTTATGAATATATCAAAATGATGTAGTTTTAACATGAGAAACATTTTTTTTGAGACACACTTGTATTGATTACAGCTTCCAATATCGCTTTATGTTGCATTAATTTAATAACAAAACATTTAACTTCAATATTTTATCAATCCATATAATATGTGTCCTATGCCGGCAATATATTACTCCACGGTCATATGAATTTCATATGTGAAATTTTGTTCAAATAACATGCCTTGCGCGACGCCACTCCTCCATGGAGGTTTTGTGACATGTTTTCCGAAAGGTGATCTTTTTTCATATGAAACTTTTTCTCAAATGAAATTTTTTTCATACGCAAAAAATTACTATATTTGACACACAACACTTC
Organism: Drosophila immigrans; assembly: GCA_963583835.1. NCBI lineage: Eukaryota > Metazoa > Arthropoda > Insecta > Diptera > Drosophilidae > Drosophila > Drosophila immigrans. The sequence goes on along the minus strand of OY757142.1, from coordinate 41,134,749 downwards.
ATAGTCATATGAGTTTCACATGTTAAAATTTTTTCATATTTCGTTGCTTGCGCGACACTACTTCCCAACAAAGGTTTTGTGACACGTTTTCCGAAAGGTAGTCTTTTTTCATTTAGAAACTTTCTCAAATGTAATTTTTTTTGCATGTAAATTTTATTTTCCTTAAGCAATTTATTTCACATGTGAAATTTATAACTCTTATGAATATATCAAAATGATGTAGTTTTAACATGTGAAACATTTTTTTTGGAGACACACTTGTATTGAGTACCATCTTGCAATATAGCATTATGTTGCATTAATTTAATAATAAAATATTTAACTTAATATTTGATCAATCCATATAATATGTGACCTATGCCGACAATATATTACTTCACGGTCATATTAATTTCATATGTGAACGACACTACTTCCCTAAAAAGGTTTTGTGACACGTTTTCCGAAAGGTAGTCTTTTTTCAAATAGAAATTTTCTCAAATAAAATTTTTTTTGCATGTAAATTTTTTTTTCTTAAGCATTTTGTTTCACATGTGAAATTTATAACTCTTGTGAATATATCAAAATGATGCAGTTTTAACATGTGAACCAATTATTTTTTAAGACACACTTGTATTGAGTACCATCATGCAATATGGCATTATGTTGCATTAATTTAATAATAAAACATTTAACTTCAATATTTTATCAATCCATATAATATGTGACCTATGCCGGCAACATATCACTCATTGGTCATATGAATTTCATATGTGAAATTTTTTTCATATAACATGCCTTGCGCGACGCCACTCCCCTATAGAGGTTTTGTGACACGTTTTCCGAAAGGTAGTCTTTTTTCATATAGGAATTTTCTCAATTAAAATTTTTTTTGCATGTAAACTTTTTATTTCTTAAGCATTTTGTTTCACATGTGAAATTTATAACTCTTGTGAATATATCAAAATGATGTAGTTTTAACATGCGAAACATTTTTTTTTTGAGACACACTTGTATAGAGTACCATCATGCAATATGGCATTATGTTGCATTAATTTAATAACAAAACATTTAACTTCAATATTTTATCAGTCCATATAATGTGTGTCCTATGCCGGCAATATATTACTCCACGGTCATATGAATTTCATATGTGAATTTTTTTTCAAATATCATGCCTTGCGCGACGCCACTCCTCCATGGAGGTTTTGTGACACGTTTTCCGAAAGGTGACCTTTTTTCATATGAAACTTTTTCTCAAAGGAAATTTTGTTCATATGCTAAATTGGCATGACTTTTATAACTTTATTAATATTCAATATGAATAATTTTGTTTTTAAATTTTGTGTCAATATGAGATATTGTGTTTACATGTGCAAAATTTCTATATTTGACACACACTACTTTACAGTCATATGAATTTCACATGTTACAATTTTTTCATATTTCGTTGCTTGCGCGACACTACTTCCCTACAAAGGTTTTGTGACACGTTTTCCGAAAGGTAGTCTTTTTTCATTTAGAAACTTTCTCAAATGAAATTTTTTTTGCATGTAAATTTTATTTTCCTTAAGCAATTTATTTCACATGTGAAATTTATAACTCTTATGAATATATCAAAATAAAGTAGTTTTAACATGTGAAACATTTTTTTTTTAGACACACTTGTATTGAGTACCATCTTGCAATATAGCATTATGTTGCATTAATTTAATAATAAAATATTTAACTTAATATTTTATCAATTCGTATAATATGTGACCTATGCCGGCAATATATTACTCCACGGTCATATGAATTTCATATGTGACATTTTTTTCATATAACATGCCTTGCGCGACGCCACTCCCCTATAGAGGTTTTGTGACACGTTTTCCGAAAGGTAGTCTTTTTTCATATAGGAATTTTCTCAATTAAAATTTTTTTTGCATGTAAACTTTTTATTTCTTAAGCATTTTGTTTCACATGTGAAATTTATAATTCTTATGAATATATCAAAATGATATTGTTTTAACATGTGAAACATTTTTTTTTGAGACACACTCGTATTGAGTACCATCATGCAATATGGCATTATGTTGCATTAATTTAATAATAAAACATTTAACTTCAATATTTTATCAATCCATATATTATGTTACCTATGCCCACAACATATCACTCATTGGTCATATGAATTTCATATGTGAAATTTTTTTCATATAACATGCCTTGCGCGACGCCACTCCCCTATAGAGGTTTTGTGACACGTTTTCCGAAAGGTAGTCTTTTTTCATATAGGAATTTTCTCAATTAAAATTTTTTTTGCATGTAAACTTTTTATTTCTTAAGCATTTTGTTTCACATGTGAAATTTATAACTCTTGTGAATATATCAAAATGATGTAGTTTTAACATGCGAAACATTTTTTTTTTGAGACACACTTGTATAGAGTACCATCATGCAATATGGCATTATGTTGCATTAATTTAATAACAAAACATTTAACTTCAATATTTTATCAGTCCATATAATGTGTGTCCTATGCCGGCAATATATTACTCCACGGTCATATGAATTTCATATGTGAATTTTTTTTCATATATCATGCCTTGCGCGACGCCACTCCTCCATGGAGGTTTTGTGACACGTTTTCCGAAAGGTGACCTTTTTTCATATGAAACTTTTTCTCAAAGGAAATTTTGTTCATATGCAAAATTGGCATGACTTTTATAACTTTATTAATATTCAATATGAATAATTTTGTTTTTAAATTTTGTGTCAATATGAGATATTGTGTTTACATGTGCAAAATTTCTATATTTGACACACACTACTTTACAGTCATATGAATTTCACATGTTACAATTTTTTCATATTTCGTTGCTTGCGCGACACTACTTCCCTACAAAGGTTTTGTGACACGTTTTCCGAAAGGTAGTCTTTTTTCATTTAGAAACTTTCTCAAATGAAATTTTTTTTGCATGTAAATTTTATTTTCCTTAAGCAATTTATTTCACATGTGAAATTTATAACTCTTATGAATATATCAAAATAAAGTAGTTTTAACATGTGAAACATTTTTTTTTGAGACACACTTGTATTGAGTACCATCTTGCAATATAGCATTATGATGCATTAATTTAATAATAAAATATTTAACTTAATATTTTATCAATCCATATAATATGTGACCTATGCCGGCAATATATTACTCCACGGTCATATGAATTTCATATGTGACATTTTTTTCATATAACATGCCTTGCGCGACGCCACTCCCCTATAGAGGTTTTGTGACACGTTTTCCGAAAGGTAGTCTTTTTTCATATAGGAATTTTCTCAATTAAAATTTTTTTTGCATGTAAACTTTTTATTTCTTAAGCATTTTGTTTCACATGTGAAATTTATAATTCTTATGAATATATCAAAATGATATTGTTTTAACATGTGAAACATTTTTTTTTGAGACACACTCGTATTGAGTACCATCATGCAATATGGCATTATGTTGCATTAATTTAATAATAAAACATTTAACTTCAATATTTTATCAATCCATATATTATGTTACCTATGCCGACAACATATCACTCATTGGTCATATGAATTTCATATGTGAAATATTTTTCATATAACATGCCTTGCGCGACGCCACTTACCTATAGAAGTTTTGTGACACGTTTTCCGAAAGGTAGTGTTTTTTCATATAGAAATTTTCTCAATTAAAATTTTTTTTGCATTTAAACTTTTTATTTCTTAAGCATTTTGTTTTACATGTGAAATTTATAACTCTTGTGAATATATCAAAATGATGTAGTTTTAACATGAGAAACATTTTTTTTGAGACACACTTGTATTGATTACAGCTTCCAATATCGCTTTATGTTGCATTAATTTAATAACAAAACATTTAACTTCAATATTTTATCAATCCATATAATATATGTCCTATGCCGGCAATATATTACTCCACGGTCATATGAATTTCATATGTGAAATTTTGTTCAAATAACATGCCTTGCGCGACGCCACTCCTCCATGGAGGTTTTGTGACATGTTTTCCGAAAGGTGATCTTTTTTCATATGAAACTTTTTCTCAAATGAAATTTTTTTCATACGCAAAAAATTACTATATTTGACACACAACACTTCATAGTCATATGAGTTTCACATGTTAAAATTTTTTCATATTTCGTTGCTTGCGCGACACTACTTCCCAACAAAGGTTTTGTGACACGTTTTCCGAAAGGTAGTCTTTTTTCATTTAGAAACTTTCTCAAATGAAATTTTTTTTGCATGTAAATTTTATTTTCCTTAAGCAATTTATTTCACATGTGAAATTTATAACTCTTATGAATATATCAAAATGATGTAGTTTTAACATGTGAAACATTTTTTTTGGAGACACACTTGTATTGAGTACCATCTTGCAATATAGCATTATGTTGCATTAATTTAATAATAAAATATTTAACTTAATATTTGATCAATCCATATAATATGTGACCTATGCCGACAATATATTACTTCACGGTCATATTAATTTCATATGTGAAATTTTTTTCATATAACATGCCTTGCGCGACACTACTTCCCTAAAAAGGTTTTGTGACACGTTTTCCGAAAGGTAGTCTTTTTTCAAATAGAAATTTTCTCAAATAAAATTTTTTTTGCATGTAAATTTTTTTTTCTTAAGCATTTTGTTTCACATGTGAAATTTATAACTCTTGTGAATATATCAAAATGATGTAGTTTTAACATGTGAACCAATTATTTTTTAAGACACACTTGTATTGAGTACCATCATGCAATATGGCATTATGTTGCATTAATTTAATAACAAAACATTTAACTTCAATATTTTATCAGTCCATATAATGTGTGTCCTATGCCGGCAATATATTACTCCACGGTCATATGAATTTCATATGTGAATTTTTTTTCATATATCATGCCTTGCGCGACGCCACTCCTCCATGGAGGTTTTGTGACACGTTTTCCGAAAGGTGACCTTTTTTCATATGAAACTTTTTCTCAAAGGAAATTTTGTTCATATGCAAAATTGGCATGACTTTTATAACTTTATTAATATTCAATATGAATAATTTTGTTTTTAAATTTTGTGTCAATATGAGATATTGTGTTTACATGTGCAAAATTTCTATATTTGACACACACTACTTTACAGTCATATGAATTTCACATGTTACAATTTTTTCATATTTCGTTGCTTGCGCGACACTACTTCCCTACAAAGGTTTTGTGACACGTTTTCCGAAAGGTAGTCTTTTTTCATTTAGAAACTTTCTCAAATGAAATTTTTTTTGCATGTAAATTTTATTTTCCTTAAGCAATTTATTTCACATGTGAAATTTATAACTCTTATGAATATATCAAAACGAAGTAGTTTTAACATGTGAAACATTTTTTTTTGAGACACACTTGTATTGAGTACCATCTTGCAATATAGCATTATGTTGCATTAATTTAATAATAAAATATTTAACTTAATATTTTATCAATCCATATAATATGTGACCTATGCCGACAATATATTACTTCACGGTCATCTGAGTTTCACATGTTACAATTTTTTCATATTACGTTGCTTGCGCGATACTACTTCCCTACAAAGCTTTTTTCATATAGAAATTTTCTCAAATAGAATTTTTTTGCATGTAAATTTTATATTCCTTAAGCAATTTATTTCACATGTGAAATTTATAACTCACATTGAAAAATTAATAAATAAAAAAAAAATACTTAAATTACTTAAATTAAAATGTGAACAAAAATTTAAAATTCGGAAAATTGTCAAGATTCGAGGAAAATTTAAATTTTTGCAATAAAATAAAAAATGTAAAATCGAGATTTAAAAGTTGTCTAAATCAAGAAACCGACAAAATTTTTAAAATTTAAAAATTTTAAAAATTTAAAAAAATACTTAAATTTTAAAATCAACAAAAATTTAAAAATTCGGAAAATTGTCAAGATTCGAGAAAAATAAACATTTTTGCAATACAATTAGAAATATAAAATTGAGATCTAAAATTAAAATTTTTGCAATATAATAAAAAATGTAAAATTGAGATCTAAAAGTTGTCTAAATTAAGAAATCCACAAAATTTGAAACATTGAAAAATTAAGAAATAAAAAACAAATACTTAAATTACTTAAATTAAAAGAAATCGACATAATTTGAAAAATTGAAAAAATAAAAAAAATACTTAATTTACTTAAATTAAAAAAATGAACAAAAATTGAAAATTCGGAAATTGGTCAAGATTCAAGGAAAATTAAAATTTTTGCAATACAATATAAAATTAAAAATTGAGATCTGAAAGTTGTCTAAATTAAGAAATCGACCAAATTTAAAATATTGAAAAATTTAAAAAATAAAAAATTAAATAAAACAAATTAAAAAAAATACTTAAAATCAAAAATGAATGAGAATTGAGAATTCGGCAAATTGTCAAGATTCCAGGAAATATAAAATTTTGGCAATACAGTTAAATATGAAAAATTGAGATTCAAAAGTTGTCTAAATTAAGAAATCGACAAAATTTGAAAAATTAAAAAATAAAAAAAATATTTATATTAATTAAAATTCAAAAATGAACAAAAATTTAAAATTCGAAAAATTGTCAAGATTCGAGGAAAATTAAAATTTTTGCAATACAATAAAAATGTCTATATTAAGAAATCGACAAAATTTGAAACATTGAAAAATTTAAAAAAATACTTAAATTAAGAAATGAAAAAAAATTGAAAATACTGAAAATTGTGAAGATTTGAGGAAAATGAAAATGTTTGCAATACAATAAAAAAATTAAAATTGAGATCTAAAAGTTGTCTAAATTAAGAAATCGACAAAATTTCAAACATTGAAAAATTAATAAAAAAAAAAAAAAAATACTTTAATTAATTAAATTAAATAATGAATGAAAATTGAATAATTGGTAAATTGTTTATATTCGATAAAAATGAAAATTTTGAAAATTTTTGCAATAAAATAAAAAATGCAAAAATTGAGATCTAAAAGTTGTCTAAATTAAGAAATCGACAAAATTTGAAAAATTAAAAAATAAAACTTAAATCTAAAAATGAATAATAATTTAAAATTCGGAAAATTGCTAAGATTCGAGCAAAATTAAAATTTTTGCAATACAATACAAAATTTAAAATTGAGATTTAAAAGTTGTCTAAATTAAGAAATCGACAAAATTTGAAAAATTAAAAAACAAAACTTAAATTTAAAAATGAATAAAAATTAAAAAAATTGCCAAGATTCGAGGAAAATTTAAATTTTTGCAATACAATACAAAATTTAAAATTGAGATCTAAAAGTTGTCTAAATTAAGAAATCGACAAAATTTGAAACCTTGAAAAATTCAAAAATAAAAAAAAGTACTTAAGTTACTTAAATTAAAAAGTGAACAAAAATTGGAAATTTGGAAAATTGTCAAGATTCGAGGAAAATTAAAATTTTTGCAATTCAATAAAAAATGTAAAATTAAGATCTAAAAGTTGTCTAAATTAAGAAATCGAAAAAATTTGAAGCATTGAAAAATTAAAAAATAAAAATAAAAAATACTTAAATTACTTAAATTAAAAAAAAATAACAAAACAATACTAAGATTTCATAAATTTAAAAATGAACAAAAATTTAAATTTCGGAAATTTGCCAAGATTCGAGGAAAATTAAAACTTTTGCAATACAATCAAAAATGTTAAATTGAGATCTTAAAGTTGTCTTAATTAAGATATCCACAAAATTTAAAAAATTAAAAAAAAAATGCTTAAAATAAGAAAAGAAAAAAAAAAAATTTTAAATTCGGAAAATTGTGAAGATTTAAGGAAAATTTAAATTTTTGCAATACAAAAAAAAATTTAAAATTGAGATCTAAAAGTTGTCTAAATTAAGAAATCGACAAAATTTCAAACATTGAAAAATTAAAAAATAAAACTTAAATTTAAAAATGAATAAAAATTTAAAATTCGGAAAATTACCAAGATTCGAGGAAAATTAAAATTTTTGCAATACAAAAAAAAAATTTAAAATTGAGATTTAAAAATTGTCTAAATTAAGATATCGACAAAATTTGAAAAATTAAAAATTAAAAAATAACAAAAAAAATACTTAAATTGTGAAGATTTGAGGAAAATTTAAATTTTTGCAATACAATAAAAAATTTAAAATTGAGATCTAAAAGTTGTCCAAATTAAGAAATCGAAAAAATTTGAAGCATTGAAAAATTAAAAAATAAAAAAAAAATACTTAAATTACTTAAATTAAAAAAATAACAAAACAATACTTAGATTTCATAAATTTAAAAATGAACAAAAATTTAAATTTCGGAAATTTGCCAAGATTCGAGGAAAATTAAAACTTTTGCAATACAATCAAAAATGTTAAATTGAGATCTTAAAGAGATCTTAAGAAATCCACAAAATTTGAAACATTGAAAAATAAAAAAAAATAAAAAAAAGTACTTAAATTACTTAAATTAAAAAATGAATGAAAATTGAATAATTGGTAAATTGTTTATATTCGAGGAAAATTTAAATTTTTGCAATACAATAAGAAATCTAAAATTGAGATCTAAAAGTTTTCTAAATAAAGAAATCGACAAAATTTGAAAAATTAAAAATTAAAAAATAAAAAAAAATGCTTAAATTATTTAAATTAAAATATGAAGAAAAATTTAAAATTCGGAAAATTGTTATGATTCGAGGAGAGTACAAATACAATAAAAAATGTAAAATTGAGATCTTAAAATTGGCTAAATTTAAAAAAAAAAAAAATGAAAAATTGAAAAAAATTAAAAAATAAACAAAAATTGAAAATTCTGAAAATTGTGGAGATTTAAGAAAAATTAAAATTTTTGCATTACAATAAAAAATTTTAAATTGAGATCTAAAAGTTGTCTTAATTAAGAAATCCACAACATTTGAAACATTGAAAAATCAAAAATTAAAAAATAACAAAAAAAATACTTAAATTATTTAAATTAAAATATGAAGAAAAATTGAAAATTCGGAAAATTGTTATGATTCGAGGAGAGTTCAAATACAATAAAAAATGTTAAATTGAGATCTTAAAGTTGGCTAAATTTTAAATCAACAAAATTTGAAAAATTGAAAAATTAAAAAATAAACAAAAATTGAAAATTCGGAAAATTGTCAAGATTCGAAGAAAATTTAAATTTTTGCAATACAATATAAAATTTTAAATTGAGATCTAAAAGTTGTCTTAATTAAGAAATCCACAAAATTTGAAAAATTAAAAAAAAATAAAAACGAAATGCTTAAAATAAGAAATGAAAAAAAAAATTTTAAATTCGGAAAATTGTGAAGATTTAAGGAAAATTAAAATTTTTGCAATACAAAAAAAAATTTAAAATTGAGATCTAAAAGTTGTCTTAATTAAGAATTCGACAAAATTTCAAACATTGAAAAATTACTATATTTGACACATAGCACTTTACAGTCATATGAGTTTCACATGTTACAATTTTTTCATATTTCGTTGTTTGCGCGACACTACTTCCCTACAAAGCTTTTGTGACACGTTTTCCGAAAGGTAGTCTTTTTTCATATAGAAATTTTCTCAAATGAAATTTTTTTCACATGTTAATTTTATATTTCTTAAGCAATTTATTTCACATGTGAAATTTATAACTCTTATGAATATATCAAAATGATGTAGTTTTAACATGTGAAACATTTATTTTTTGAGACACACTTGTATTGAGTACCATTTTGCAATATAGCATTATGTTGCATTAATTTAATAATAAAACATTTAACTTAATATTTTATCAATCCATATAATATGTGACCTATGCCGGCAATATATTACTCCACGATCATATAAATTTCATAAGTGAAATTTTTTCATATAACGTTGCTTGCGCGATACTACTTCCCGACAAAGGTTTTGTGACACGTTTTCCGAAAGGTAGCCTTTTTCATATAGAAATTTTCTCAAATAGAATTTTTTTTGCATGTAAATTTTATATTCCTTAAACAATTTATTTCACATGTGAAATTTATAACTCTTATGAATATATCAAAATGATGTAGTTTTAACATGTGAAACATTTTTTTTTTTGAGACACACTTGTATTGAGTACCATCATGCAATATGGCATTATGTTGCATTAATTTAATAATAAAACATTTAACTTCAATATTTTATCAATCCATATAATATGTTACCTATGCCGACAACATATCACTCATTGGTCATATGAATTTCATATGTGACATTTTTTTCAAATATCATGCCTTGCGCGACACCACTCCTCCATAGAGGTCTTGTGACACGTTTTCCGAAAGGTAGTCTTTTTTCAAATAGAAATTTTCTCAAATAAAATTTTTTTTGCATGTAAATTTTTTATTTCTTAAGCATTTTGTTTCACATGTGAAATTTATAACTCTTGTGAATATATCAAAATGATGTAGTTTTAACATGTGAACCAATTATTTTTTAAGACACACTTGTATTGAGTACCATCATGCAATATGGCATTATGTTGCATTAATTTAATAATAAAACATTTAACTTCAATATTTTATCAATCCATATAATATGTGACCTATGCCGGCAACATATTACTCCATGGCCATTTGAATTTCATATGTGAAATTTTTTTCAAATATCATGCCTTGCGCGACACCACTCCTCCATAGAGGTTTTGTGACACGTTTTCCGAAAGTTAGCCTTTTTTCATATAGAACTTTTCTCAAATAAAATTTTTTTTGCATGTAAATTTTTTATTTCTTAAGCAATTTATTTCACATGTGATAATTATAGCTCTCATGAATATATCAAAATGATATAGTTTTAACATGTGAAACATTTTTTTTGAGACACACTTGCATTGATTACCATCTTCCAATATAACATTTAGTTGCATTAATTTAATAATAAAACATTTAACTTCAATATTTTATCAATCCATATAATATGTGACCTATGCCGGCAACATATCACTCATTGGTCATATGAATTTCATATGTCAAATTTTTTTCATATAACATGCCTTGCGCGACGCCACTCCCCTATAGAGGTTTTGTGACACGTTTTCCGAAAGGTAGTCTTTTTTCATATAGAAATTTTCACAATTAAAATTTTTTTTGCATGTAAACTTCTTATTTCTTAAGCATTTATAACTCTTGTGAATATATCAAAATGATGTAGTTTTAACATGCGAAACATTTTTTTTTTGAGACACACTTGTATAGAGTACATGCAATATGGCATTATGTTGCATTAATTTAATAACAAAACATTTAACTTCAATATTTTATCAGTCCATATAATGTGTGTTCTATGCCGGCAATATATTACTCCACGGTCATATGAATTTCATATGTGAATTTTTTTTCATATATCATGCCTTGCGCGACGCCACTCCTCCATGGAGGTTTTGTGACACGTTTTCCGAAAGGTGACCTTTTTTCATATGAAACTTTTTCTCAAATGAAATTTTGTTCATATGCAAAATTGGCATGACTTTTATAACTTTATTAATATTCAATATGAATAATTTTGTTTTTAAATTTTGTGTCAATATGAGATATTGTGTTTACATGTGCAAAATTTCTATATTTGACACACACTACTTTACAGTCATATGAATTTCACATGTTACAATTTTTTCATATTTCGTTGCTTGCGCGACACTACTTCCATACAAAGGTTTTGTGACACGTTTTCCGAAAGGTAGTCTTTTTTCATTTAGAAACTTTCTCAAATGAAATTTTTTTTGCATGTAAATTTTATTTTCCTTAAGCAATTTATTTCACATGTGAAATTTATAACTCTTATGAATATATCAAAATGAAGTAGTTTTAACATGTGAAACATTTTTTTTTGAGACACACTTGTATTGAGTACCATCTTGCAATATAGCATTATGTTGCATTAATTTAATAATAAAATATTTAACTTAATATTTTATCAATCCATATAATATGTGACCTATGCCGACAATATATTACTTCACGGTCATCTAAGTTTCACATGTTACAATTTTTTCATATTACGTTGCTTGCGCGATACTACTTCCCTACAAAGCTTTTTTCATATAGAAATTTTCTCAAATAGAATTTTTTTGCATGTAAATTTTATATTCCTTAAGCAATTTATTTCACATGTGAAATTTATAACTCACATTGAAAAATTAATAAATAAAAAAAAAATACTTAAATTACTTAAATTAAAAAGTGAACAAAAATTGGACATTTGCAAAATTGTCAAGATTTGAGGAAAATTAAAATTTTTGCAATACAATCAAAAATGTTAAATTGAGATCTTAAAGTTGTCTTAATTAAGAAATCCACAAAATTTGAAATACAATAATAGTATTTGTAATACAATAAAAAATGTAAAATTTAGATCTTAAAATTTGCTAAATTTTAAATAAAAAAAAATTGAAAAATTAAAAAATAAACAAAAATTAAAAATTCGGAAAATTGTGAAGATTCGAAGAAAATTAAAATTTTTGCAATACAATATAAAATTTTAAATTGAGATCTAAAAGTTGTCTTAATTAAGAAATCCACAAAATTTGAAAAATTAAAAAATAAAAATAAATGCTTAAATTAAGAAAGGAAAAAAAAATGTAAAATTCGGAAAATTTTGAAGATTTGAAGAAAATTTAAATTTTTGCAATACAATAAAAAATGTAAAATTGAGATCTCAAAAATGTCTAAATTTTAAATCGAAAAAATTTGAAAAATTGAAAAATTAATAAATAAAAAAAATACTTAAATTAAAAAGTGAACAAAAATTTAAAATTCGGAAAATTGTCAAGATTCGAGGAAAATTTAAATTTTTGCAATAAAATAAAAAATGTAAAATCGAGATTTAAAAGTTGTCTAAATCAAGAAACCGACAAAATTTTTAAAATTTAAAAATTTAAAAAATTTAAAAAACTTCTTAAATTTTAAAATCAACAAAAATTTAAAAATTCGGAAAATTGTCAAGATTCGAGAAAAATGAACATTTTTGCAATACAATTAGAAATATAAAATTGAGATCTAAAATTAAAATTTTTGCAATATAATAAAAAATGTAAAATTGAGATCTAAAAGTTGTCTAAATTAAGAAATCAACAAAATTTGAAACATTGAAAAATTAAGAAATAAAAAACAAATACTTAAATTACTTAAATTAAAAGAAATCGACATAATTTGAAAAATTGAAAAAATAAAAAAAATACTTAATTTACTTAAATTAAAAAAATGAACAAAAATTGAAAATTCGGAAATTGGTCAAGATTCAAGGAAAATTAAAATTTTTGCAATACAATATAAAATTAAAAATTGAGATCTGAAAGTTGTCTAAATTAAGAAATCGACAAAATTTAAAATATTGAAAAATTAAAAAAATAAAAAATTAAATAAAACAAATTAAAAAAAATACTTAAAATCAAAAATGAATGAGAATTGAGAATTCGGCAAATTGTCAAGATTCCAGGAAATATAAAATTTTGGCAATACAGTTATATTAATTAAAATTCAAAAATGAACAAAAATTTAAAATTCGAAAAATTGTCAAGATTCGAGGAAAATTAAAATTTTTGCAATACAATAAAAATGTCTATATTAAGAAATCGACAAAATTTGAAACATTGAAAAATTTAAAAAAATACTTAAATTAAGAAATGAAAAAAAATTGAAAATACTGAAAATTGTGAAGATTTGAGGAAAATGAAAATGTTTGCAATACAATAAAAAAATTAAAATTGAGATCTAAAAGTTGTCTAAATTAAGAAATCGACAAAATTTCAAACATTGAAAAATTAATAAAAAAAAAAAAAAATACTTTAATTAATTAAATTAAATAATGAATGAAAATTGAATAATTGGTAAATTGTTTATATTCGATAAAAATGAAAATTTTGAAAATTTTTGCAATAAAATAAAAAATGCAAAAATTGAGATCTAAAAGTTGTCTAAATTAAGAAATCGACAAAATTTGAAAAATTAAAAAATAAAACTTAAATCTAAAAATGAATAAAAATTTAAAATTCTGAAAATTGCTAAGATTCGAGGAAAATTAAAATTTTTGCAATACAATACAAAATTTAAAATTGAGATCTAAAAGTTGTCTAAATTAAGAAATCGACAAAATTTGCAACATTAAAAAATTAAAAAAAGAAAACAAAGTAGTTAAATTACTTAAATTAATAAATTAACAAAAATTGGAAGTTCGGAAAATTATCAAGATTCGATGAAAATTAAAGTTTTTTCAATACAAATAAAATGTAAAATTGAGATCTTCAAGTTGTCTAAATTAAGAAATCGACATAATTTGAAAAATTGAAAAATAGAAAAAATTCTTAATGTACTTAAATTAAAAAATGAACAAAAATTGAAAATTCGGAAATTGGTCAAGATTCAAGGAAAATAAAAATTTTTGCAATACAATAAAAATGTCTATATTAAGAAATCGACAAAATTTGAAACATTGAAAAATTTAAAAAAAAATACTTAAATTACTAAAATTAAGAAATGAAAAAAAAATGATGAGGAAAATTTAAATTTTTCCAATATTGAAATATTACAAAATAAAAAAAAATACTTAAATTAATTAAATTAAAAAGTGAAGAAAAATTGGAAATTTTGCAAAATTGTCAAGATTCGAGGAAAATTAAAATTTTTGCAATACAATAAGAAATGTAAAATTGAGATCTAAAAGTTTTCTAAATTAAGAAATCGACAAAATTTGAAAAATTAAAAATTACAAAATAAAAATAAAAATACTTAAATTATTAAAATTAAAAAATGACGAAAAATTAACAAATTCGGAAAATTTTGATGATTCGAGGAGAGTACAAATTTTTGGAATACAATAAAAAATGTAAAATTGAGATCTAAAAGTTGGCTAAATTTTAAATCGAAAAACTTTGAAAAATTGAAAAATTAAAAAAATACTTAGATTTCATAAATTTAAAAATGATGAAAAGTTTAAAATTCGGAAAATTGTCAAGTTTCGAGAAAAATTCAAATTTTTGCAATACAATAAAAAATGTAAAATTTAGATTTAAAAGATGTCTAAATTAAGAAACCGACAAAATTTTAAAAATTGAAAAATTAAAGAAATAAAAAAAAAAACTTAAATTTCAAAATGAACAAAAATTAAAAAATTCGGAAAATTGTCAAGAATCGAGAAAAATGAAAATTTTTGCAATACAATAAGAGATATAAAATTGAGATCTAAAAGTTGTCTAAATTAATAAATCGACAAAATTTGAAACATTGAAAAATTAATAAATAAAACAAAATACCTAAATTAAAAAGTAAACAAATACTTAAAATTCGGAAAAATGTCAAGATTCAAGGAAATTAAAAGTTTTGCAATAAAATAAAAAATGTAAAATTGAGATTTAAAAGTTGTCTAAATTAAGAAATCGACAAAATTTGAAAAATTAAAAAACAAAACTTAAATTTAAAAATGAATAAAAATTAAAAAAATTGCCAAGATTCGAGGAAAATTAAAATTTTTGCAATACTATAAAAAATGTAAAATTGAGATCTAAAAGAAATCGACAAAATTTGCAACATTGAAAAATTAAAAAATAAAAAACAAAAATTAGAAAATTCGGAAATTTGTCAAGATTCAAGGCAAATTAAAATTTTTGCAATACAAAAAAAAATTTAAAATTGAGATCTAAAAGTTGTCTAAATTAAGAAATCGACAAAATTTCAAACATTGAAAAATTAAAAAATAAAACTTAAATTTAAAAATGAATAAAAATTTAAAATTCGGAAAATTACCAGGATTCCAGGAAAATTAAAATTTGTGCAATACAAAAAAAAAATTTAAAATTGAGATTTAAAAATTGTCTAAATTAAGATATCGACAAAATTTGAAAAATTAAAAATTAAAAAATAAAAAAAAAAATACTTAAATTGTGAAGATTTGAGGAAAATTTAAATTTTTGCAATACAATAAAAAATTTAAAATTGAGATCTAAAAGTTGTCCAAATTAAGAAATCGACAAAATTTCAAACATTGAAAAATTAAAAAATAAAAAAAAAAATACTTTAATTAATTAAATTAAAAAATTAATGAAAATTGAATAATTGGTAAATTGTTTATATTCGAGAAAAATGAAAATTTTTGCAATACAATAAGAAATATAAAATTGCGATCTAAAAGTTGTCTAAATTAATAAATCGACAAAATTTGAAACATTGAAAAATTAATAAATAAAACAAAATACCTAAATTAAAAAGTAAACAAATACTTAAAATTCGGAAAAATGTCAAGATTCGAAGAAAATTTAAATTTTTGCAATACAATAAAAAATTTTAAATTGAGATCTAAAAGTTGTCTTAATTAAGAAATCCACAAAATTTGAAAAATTAAAAAAAAAAAAAAAAATGCTTTAAATAAGAAAAGAAAATAAAAAAATTTTAAATTCGGAAAATTGTGAAGATTTAAGGAAAATTTAAATTTTTGCAATACAAAAAAAAATTTAAAATTGAGATCTAAAAGTTGTCTAAATTAAGAAATCGACAAAATTTCAAACATTGAAAAATTAAAAAATAAAACTTAAATTTAAAAATGAATAAAAATTTAAAATTCGGAAAATTACCAAGATTCGAGGAAAATTAAAATTTTTGCAATACAAAAAAAAAATTTAAAATTGAGATTTAAAAATTGTCTAAATTAAGATATCGACAAAATTTGAAAAATTAAAAATTAAAAAATAAAAAAAAAAATACTTAAATTGTGAAGATTTGAGGAAAATTTAAATTTTTGCAATACAATAAAAAATTTAAAATTGAGATCTAAAAGTTGTCCAAATTAAGAAATCGACAAAATTTCAAACATTGAAAAATTAAAAAATAAAAAAAAAAATACTTTAATTAATTAAATTAAAAAATTAATGAAAATTGAATAATTGGTAAATTGTTTATATTCGAGAAAAATGAAAATTTTTGCACTACAATAAGAAATATAAAATTGCGATCTAAAAGTTGTCTAAATTAATAAATCGACAAAATTTGAAACATTGAAAAATTCATTAATAAAACAAAACACCTAAATTAAAAAGTGAACAAAAACTTAAAATTCGGAAAAATGTCAAGATTCAAGGAAAATTAAAAGTTTTGCAATAAAATAAAAAATGTAAAATTGAGATTTAAAAGTTGTCTAAATTAAGAAATCGACAAAATTTGAAAAATTAAAAAACAAAACTTAAATTTAAAAATGAATAAAAATTAAAAAAATTGCCATGATTCGAGGAAAATTAAAATTTTTGCAATACAATACAAAATTTAAAATTGAGATCTAAAAGTTGTCTAAATTAAGAAATCGACAAAATTTGAAACCTTGAAAAATTCAAAAATAAAAAAAGTACTTAAGTTACTTAAATTAAAAAGTGAACAAAAATTGGAAATTTGGAAAATTGTCAAGATTCGAGGAAAATTAAAATTTTTGCAATTCAATAAAAAATGTAAAATTAAGATCTAAAAGTTGTCTAAATTAAGAAATCGAAAAAATTTGAAGCATTGAAAAATTAAAAAATAAAAAAAAATACTTAAATTAAAAAAATAACAAAACAATACTAAGATTTCATAAATTTCAAAATGAACAAAAATTTAAATTTCGGAAATTTGCCAAGATTCGAGGAAAATTAAAACTTTTGCAATACAATCAAAAATGTTAAATTGAGATCTTAAAGTTGTCTTAATTAAGAAATCCACAAAATTTGAAAAATTTAAAAAAAATAAAAAAAAAATGCTTAAAATAAGAAAAGAAAAAAAAAAAATTTTAAATTCGGAAAATTGTGAAGATTTAAGGAAAATTTAAATTTTTGCAATACAAAAAAAAATTTAAAATTGAGATCTAAAAGTTGTCTAAATTAAGAAATCGACAAAATTTCAAACATTGAAAAATTAAAAAACAAAACTTAAATTTAAAAATGAATAAAAATTTAAAATTCGAAAATTACCAATATTCGAGGAAAATTAAAATTTTTGCAATACAATAAGAAATATAAAATTGGTATCTAAAAGTTGTCTAAATTAATAAATCGACAAAATTTTAAAAATTGGAAAATTAATAAACAAAAAAAAAATACTTTAATTAATTAAATTAAAAAAAAATGAATGCAAATTGAATAATTGGTAAATTGTTTATATTCGAGAAAAATTAAAATTTTGAAAATTTTTGCAATAAAATAAAAAATGCAAAAATTGAGATTTAAAAGTTGTCTCAATTAAAAAATCGACAAAATTTGAAAAATTAAAAAATTAAACTTAAATCTAAAAATGAGTAAAAATTTAAAACTCGGAAAATTTCCAAGATTCGAGCAAAATTAAAATTTTTGCAATACAATACAAAATTTAAAATTGAGATCTAAAAGTTGTCTAAATTAAGAAATCGACAAAATTTGAAACATTGAAAAATTCAAAAATAAAAAAAAAAAAAAGTACTTAAATTACTTAAATTAAAAAGTGAACAAAAATTGGAAATTTGGAAAATTGTCAAGATTCGAGGAAAATTAAAATTTTTGCAATTCAATAAAAATGTAAAATTGAGATCTAAAAGTTGTCTAAATTAAGAAATCGACAAAATTTGAAAAATTAAAAAATAAAACTTAAATTTAAAAATGAATAAATATAAATAATAATAAATAAATTAAGAAATGAAAAAAATTGGAAAATTCGGAAAATTGTGAAGATTTGGGGAAAATTAATTAATTAATTAATTAATTTTTGCAATACAATAAAAAATGTAATATTGAGATCTTAAAGTTGTCTACATTAAGAAACCGACAAAATTTTAAAAATTAAAGAAATAAAAAAATATACTTAAATTTCAAAATGAACAAAAATTAAAAAATTCGGAAAATTGTCAAGATTCGAGAAAAATGAAAATTTTTGCAATATAATAAAAATGTCTATATTAAGAAATCGACAAAATTTGAAACATTGAAAAATATAAAAAAATACTTAAATTACTTAAATTAAGAAATGAAAAAAAAATGATGAGGAAAATTTAAATTTTTCCAATACAATAAAAAAATTTAAAATTGAGATCTAAAAGTTTTCTAAATTAAGAAATCGACAAAATTTCAAACATTGAAAAATTAAAAAAAAAAAAAAAAAATACTTTAATTAATTAAATTAAAAAATGAATGAAAATTGAATAATTGGTAAATTGTTTATATTCGAGGAAAATTAAAATTTTTGCAATAAAATAAAAAATGTAAAATTGAGATTTAAAAAAGATTTCAAAATGAACAAAAATTTAAAAATTCGGAAAATTGTCAAGATTCGAGAAAAATGAAAATTTTTGCAATACAATAAGAAATATAAAATTGAGATCTAATAGTTGTCTAAATTAATAAATCGACAAAATTTGAAATATTGAAAAATTAATAAATAAATAAAAAATACTTAAATTACTTAAATTAAAAAGTGAACAAAAATTGGAAATTTTGCAAAATTGTCAAGATTTGAGGAAAATTAAAATTTTTGCAATAAAATAAAAAAAAGAAAAATTGCAAAGTTGTCTAAAATTGTCTAAATTAAGAAATCGACAAAATTTGAAACATTGAAAAATTAAAAAATAAAAAAAAGTACTCAAATTAAAACGTGAACAAAAATTGGAAATTTGCAAAATTGTCAAGATTCGAGGAAAATTAAAGTTTTTTCAATACAAATAAAATGTAAAATTGAGATCTTCAAGTTGTCTAAATTAAGAAATCGACAAAATTTGAAAAATTAAAAATAACAAAAAAAATGCTTAAATTATTTAAATTAAAAAATGAAGAAAAATTGAAAATTCGGAAAATTGTTATGATTCGAGGAGAGTTCAAATACAATAAAAAATGTTGAATTGAGATCTTAAAGTTGGCTAAATTTTAAATCAACAAAATTTGAAAATATGAAAAATTATTAATAAACAAAAATTGAAAATTCGGAAAATTGTCAAGATTCGAAGAAAATTAAAATTTTTGCAATACAATAAAAAATTTTAAATTGAGATCTTAAAGTTGTCTTAATTAAGAAATCCACAAAATTTGAAAAATTAAAAAAAATAAAAACAAAATGCTTAAAATAAGAAATGAAAAAAAAAATTTTAAATTCGGAAATTTGTGAAGATTTAAGGAAAATTTAAATTTTTGCAATACAAAACAAAATTTAAAATTGAGATCTAAAAGTTGTCCTAATTAAGAATTCGACAAAATTTCAAACATTGAAAAATTAAAAAATAAAACTTAAATTTAAAAATGAATAAAAATTTAAAATTCGGAAAATTGCCAAGATTCGAGGAAAATTAAAATTTTAGCAATACAAAAAAAAATGTAAAATTGAGATTTAAAAGTTGTCCAAATTAAGAAATCGACAAAATTTGAAAAATTAAAAAATAAAACTTAAATTTAAAAATGAATAAAAATTTAAAATTCGGAAAATTGCCAAGATTCGAGGAAAAATAAAATTTTTGCAATTCAATAAATAATGTAAAATTGAAATCTAAAAGTTGTCTAAATTAAGAAATCGACAAAATTTAAAAAATTAAAAAATAAAACTTAAATTTAAAAATTAATAAAAATTTAGGATGCGGAAAATTGCCAAGATTCGAGGAAAATTAAAATTTTTGCAATACAATAAGAAATGTAAAATTGAGATCTCAAAGTTGTCTTAATTAAAAAATCCACAACATTTGAAAAATTAATAAATAAAAAAAAATACTTGAAATAAGAAATGGAAAAAAAAATTTTAAATTCGGAAAATTTTGAAGATTTGAGGAAAATTTAAATTTTAGCAATACAATACAAAATTTAAAATTGAGATCTAAAAGTTTTCTAAATTAAGAAATCGACAAATTTTTAAAAATTAAAACACAAAACTTAAATTTAAAAATGAATAAAAATTAAAAAAATTTGCCAAGATTCGGAGAAAATTAAAATTTTTGCAATACTATAAAAATGTAAAATTGAGATCTAAGAGAAATCGACAAAATTTGCAACATTGAAAAATTAAAAAATAAAAAAAAAGTACTAAAATTACTTAAATTAAAAAATTAACAAAAATTGAAAATTCGGAAATTTGTCAAGATTCGAGGAAATTTAAAGTTTTTTCAATACAAATAAAATGTAAAATTGAGATCTTCAAGTTGTCTAAATTAAGAAATCGACATAATTTGAAAAATTTAAAAATAAAAAAAATAATTTATTTACTTAAATTAAAAAATTAACAAAAATTGAAAATTCGGAAAATGGTCAAGATTCAAGGAAAATTAAAATTTTTGCAATACAATAAGAAATGTAAAATTGAGATCTCAAAGTTGTCTAAATTAAGAAATCGACAAAATTTGAAAAATTAAAAATAACAAAAAAAATCCTTAAATTATTTAAATTAAAAAATGAAGAAAAATTGAAAATTCGGAAAATTGTTATGATTCGAAGAGAGTACAAATACAACAAAAAATGTAAAATTGAGATCTTAAAGTTGGCTAAATTTTAAATCAAAAAAATTTGAAAAACTGAAAAATTAAAAAATAAACAAAAATTGAAAATTCGGAAAATTGTCAAGATTCGAAGAAACTTAAAATTTTTGCAATAAATAAAAAATCTTAAATTGAGATCTAAAAGTTGTCTTAATTAAAAAATCCACAACATTTGAAAAATTAATAAATAAAAAAAAATACTTGAAATAAGAAATGAAAAAAAAAATTTTAAATTCGGAAAATTGTGAAGATTTGATAAAAATTTAAATTTTAGCAATACAATACAAAATTTAAAATTGAGATCTAAAAGTTTTCTAAATTAAGAAATCGACAAAATTTCAAACATTGAAAAATTAAAAAATAAAAAAAAAATACTTTAATTAATTAAATTAAAAAATGAATGAAAATTGAATAATTGGTAAATTGTTTATATTCGAGGAAAATTAAAATGTTTGCAATAAAATAAAAAATGTAAGATTTAGATTAAAAAAAGATTTCAAAATGAACAAAAATTTAAAAATTCGGAAAATTGTCAAAATTCGAGAAAAATGAAAATTTTTGCAATACAATAAGAAATATAAAATTGCTATCTAAAAGTTGTCTATATTAATAAATCGACAAAATTTAAAATATTGAAAAATTAACAAATAAAAAAAAATACTTTAATTAATTAACTTAAAAAATGAAAATTTTTGCAATAAAATAAAAAATGCAAAAATTGAGATTTAAAAGTTGTCTTAATTAAGAAATCGACAAAATTTAAAAAACTAAAAAATAAAACTTAAATCTAAAAATGAATAAAAATTTAAAACTCGGAAAATTTCCAAGATTCGAGCAAAATTAAAATTTTTGCAATACAATACAAAATTTAAAATTTAGATCTAAAAGTTGTCTAAATTAAGAAATCGACAAAATTTGAAACCTTTAAAAATTCAAAAATAAAAAAAAATACTTAATTTACTTAAATTAAAAAATTAACAAAAACTTAAAATTCGGAAAAATGTCAAGATTCGAGGAAAATTAAAATTTTTGCAATACAATTAAACATTTTTAATTGAGATCTAAAAGTTGTCTAAATTAAGATATCAACAAAATTTGAAAAATTAAAAAATAAAAAAAAAAAATACTTAAATTATTTAAATTAAAAAATGAAGAAAAATTTAAAATTCGGAAAATTGTTATGATTCGAGGAGAGTTCAAATACAATAAAAAAATGTTAAATTGAAATCTTAAAGTTGGCTAAATTTTAAATCAACAAAATTTAAAAATATGAAAAATTAAAAAATAAACAAAAATTGAAAATTCGGAAAATTGTCAAGATTCGAGGAAAATTAAAATTTTTGCAGTACTATAAAAATGTAAAATTGAGATCTAAAACAAATCGACAAAATTTGCAACATTGAAAAATTAAAAAATAAAAAAAAAGTACTTAAATTACTTAAATTAAAAAATTAACAAAAATTGAGAATTCGGAAATTTGTCAAGATTCGAGGAAAACTAAAGTTTTTTCAATACAAATAAAATGTAAAATTGAGATCTTCAAGTTGTCTAAATTAAGAAATCGACATAATTTGAAAAATTGAAAAATAAAAAAAAATACTTAATTTACTTAAATTAAAAAATGAATGAAAATTGAATAATTGGTAAATTGTTTATATTCGAGAAAAATTAAACTTTTTGCAATACAATAAGAAATATAAAATTGAGATCTCAAAGTTGTCTAAATTAATAAATCGACAAAATTTGAAATATTGAAAAATTAATAAATAAAAAAAAAATACTTTAATTAATTAAATTAAAAAATGAATGAAAATTTAATAATTGGTAAATTGTTTATATTCGAGAAAAATCAAAATTTTGAAAATTTTTGCAATAAAACAAAAAATGCAAAAATTGAGATTTAAAAGTTGTCTTAATTAAGAAATCAACAAAATTTGAAAAATTAAAAATTAAAAAATAAAAAAAAAATGCTTAAATTATTTTAATTAAAATATGAAGAAAAATTCGGAAAATTGTTATGATTCGATAAGAGTACAAATACAATAAAAAATGTAAAATTGAGATCTCAAAAATGTCTAAATTTTAAATCGAAAAAATTTGAAAAATTGAAAAATTAATAAATAAAAAAAAATACTTAAATTAAAAAGTCAACAAAAATTTAAGATTCGGAAAATTGTCAAGATTCGAGGAAAATTAAAATTAAAAATAAAAAATGTCAAATTGAGATTTAAAAGTTGTCTAAATTAAGAAACCGACAAAATTTTAAAAATTAAAAAATTTAAAAAATTAAAAAAAAATACTTAAATTTCAAAATGAACAAAAATTTAAAAATTCGGAAAATTGTCAAGATTCGAGAAAAATGAAAATTTTTGCAATACAATAATAATTATAATTTTGAAATCTAAAAGTTGTCTAAATTAATAAATCGACAAAATTTGAAACATTGAAAAATTAATAAATAAATAAAAAATTCTAAAATTACTTAAATTAAAAGGTGAACAAAAACTTAAAATTCGGAAATTTATCAAGATTCGAGGAAAATTAAAATTTTTGCAATAAAATAAAAAATGTAAAATTGAGATTTAAAAGTTGTCTAAATTAAGAAATCGACAAAATTTGAAAAATTAAAAAATAAAACTTAAATTTAAAAATGAATAAAAATTTAAAATTCGGAAAATTGCCAAGATTCGAGGAAAAATAAAATTTTTGCAATTCAATAAATAATGTAAAATTGAGATCTAAAAGTTGTCTAAATTAAGAAATCGACAAAATTTGAAACTTTGAAAAATTCAAAAATAAAAAAAAGTACTCAAATTACTTAAATGAAAAAATGAACAAAAATTGAAAATTCGGAAAATTGTCAAGATTCAAGGAAAATTAAAATTTTTGCAATACAATAAGAAATGTAAAATTGAGATCTCAAAGTTGTCTAAATTAAAAAATCGACAAAATTGGAAAAATTAAAAATAGCAAAAAAAATACTTAAATTATTTAAATTAAAAAATGAAGAAAAATTGAAAATTCGGAAAATTGTTATGATTCGAAGAGAGTACAAATACGACAAAAAATGTAAAATTGAGATCTTAAAGTTGGCTAAATTTTAAATCAAAAAAATTTGAAAAATTGAAAAATTAAAAAAATAAACAAAAATTGAAAATTCGGAAAATTGTCAAGATTCGAAGAAAATTAAAATTTTTGCAATACAATAAAAAATGTAAAATTGAGATTTAAAAAAGATTTCAAAATGAACAAAAATTTAAAAATTCGGAAAATTGTCAAGATTCGAGAAAAATTAAAATTTTTGCAATACAATAAGAAATATAAAATTGCGATCTAAAAGTTGTCTAAATTAATAAATCGACAAAATTTGAAACATTGAAAAATTAATAAATAAAAAAAAAATTCCTAAATTAAAAAGTGAACAAAAACTTAAAATTCGGAAAATTGCCAAGATTCGAGGAAAATTAAAATTTTTGCAATACTATAAAAATGTAAAATTGAGATCTAAAAGAAATCGACAAAATTTGCAACATTGAAAAATTAAAAAATAAAAAAAAAGTACTTAAATTACTTAAATTAAAAAATTAACAAAAATTGAGAATTCGGAAATTTGTCAAGATTCGAGGAAAATTAAAGTTTTTTCAATACAAATAAAATGTAAAATTAAGATCTTCAAGTTGTCTAAATTAAGAAATCGACATAATTTGAAAAATTGAAACCTTGAAAAATTCAAAAATAAAAATAAAGTACTTAAATTACTTAAATTAAAAAGTGAACAAAAATTGGAAATTTGAAAAATTGTCAAGATTCGAGGAAAATTAAAATTTTTGCAATTCAATAAAAAATGTAAAATTGAGATCTAAAAGTTGTCTAAATTAAGAAATCGACAAAATTTGAAAAATTAAAAAATAAAACTTAAATTTAAAAATGAATAAATATAAATAATAATAAATAAATTAAGAAATGAAAAAAATTGGAAAATTCGGAAAATTGTGAAGATTTGAGGAAAATTAATTAATTAATTAAATTTTTGCAATACAATAAGAAATATAAAATTGAGATCGAATAGTTGTCTAAATTAATAAATCGACAAAATTTGAAATATTGAAAAATTATTAAATAAAAAAAGTACTTAAATTACTTAAATTAAAAAGTGAACAAAAATTGGACATTTGCAAAATTGTCAAGATTTGAGGAAAATTAAAATTTTTGCAATACAATCAAAAATGTTAAATTGAGATCTTAAAGTTGTCTTAATTAAGAAATCCACAAAATTTGAAACATTGAAAAATTAAAAAATAAAAAAAAGTACTTAAATTACTTAAATTAAAAAATGAATGAAAATTGAATAATTGGTAAATTGTTTATATTCGAGGAAAATTAAAATTTTTGCAATACAATAAGAAATCTAAAATTGAGATCTAAAAGTTTTCTAAATTAAGAAATCGACAAAATTTGAAAAATTAAAAATTAAAAAAAAAAATGCTTAAATTATTTAAATTAAAATATGAAGAAAAATTAAAAATTCGGAAAATTGTTATGATTCGAGGAGAGTACAAATACAATAAAAAATGTAAAATTGAGATCTTAAAATTGGCTAAATTTTAAATAAAAAAAAAATTGAAAAATTGAAAAATTAAAAAATAAACAAAAATTGAAAATTCGGAAAATTGTGAAGATTTGAAGAAAATTTAAATTTTTGCAATACAATAAAAAATGTAAAATTGAGATCTCAAAAATGTCTAAATTTTAAATCGAAAAAATTTGAAAAATTGAAAAATTAATAAATAAAAAAAAAATACTTAAATTAATAAGTGAACAAAAATTTAAAATTCGGAAAATTGTCAAGATTCGAGGAAAATTAAAATTTTTGCAATAAAATGAAAAATGTAAAATTGAGATTTAAAAGTTGTCTAAATTAAGAAATCGACAAAATTTGAAAAATTAAAAATAACAAAAAAAATACTTAAATTATTTAAATTAAAAAATGAAGAAAAATTGAAAATTCGGAAAATTGTTATGATTCGAAGAGAGTACAAATACGACAAAAAATGTAAAATTGAGATCTTAAAGTTGGCTAAATTTTAAATCAAAAAAATTTGAAAAATTGAAAAATTAAAAAAATAAACAAAAATTGAAAATTCGGAAAATTGTCAAGATTCGAAGAAAATTAAAATTTTTGCAATACAATAAAAAATTTTAAATTGAGATCTAAAAGTTGTCTTAATTAAAAAATCCACAACATTTGAAAAATTAAAAAATAAAAAAAAATGCTTAAAAAAAGAAATGAAAAAACGAATTTTAAATTCGGAAAATTGTGAAGATTTGAGGAAAATTTAAATTTTAGCAATACAATACAAAATTTAAAATTGAGATCTAAAAGTTTTCTTAATTAAGAAATTGACAAAATTTCTAACATTGAAAAATTAAAATATAAAAAAAAAAATACTTTAATTAATTAAATTAAAAAATGAATGAAAATTGAATAATTGGTAAATTGTTTATATTCGAGGAAAATTAAAATTTTTGCAATAAAATAAAAAATGTAAGATTGAGATTAAAAAAAGATTTCAAAATGAACAAAAATTTAAAAATTCGAAAAATTGTCAAGATTCGAGAAAAAAGAAAATTTTTGCAATACAATAAGAAATATAAAATTGCTATCTAAAAGTTGTCTATATTAATAAATCGACAAAATTTAAAATATTGAAAAATTAACAAATAAAAAAAAATACTTTAATTAATTAACTTAAAAAATGAAAATTTTTGCAATAAAATAAAAAATGCAAAAATTGAGATTTAAAAGTTGCCTAAATTAAGAAATCGACAAAATTTGAAAAATTAAAATATAAAACTTAAATCTAAAAATGAATAAAAATTTAAAACTCGGAAAATTTCCAAGATTCGAGCAAAATTAAAATTTTTGCAATACAATACAAAATTTAAAATTGAGATCTAAAAGTTGTCTAAATTAAGAAATCGACAAAATTTGAAACCTTGAAAAATTCAAAAATAAAAATAAAGTACTTTAATTACTTAAATTAAAAAGTGAACAAAAATTGGAAATTTGAAAAATTGTCAAGATTCGAGGAAAATTAAAATTTTTGCAATTCAATAAAAAATGTAAAATTGAGATCTAAAAGTTGTCTAAATTAAGAAATCGACAAAATTTGAAAAATTAAAAAATAAAACTTAAATTTAAAAATGAATAAATATAAATAATAATAAATAAATTAAGAAATGAAAAAAATTGGAAAATTCGGAAAATTGTGAAGATTTGAGGAAAATTAATTAATTAATTAAATTTTTGCAATACAATAAGAAATATAAAATTGAGATCGAATAGTTGTCTAAATTAATAAATCGACAAAATTTGAAATATTGAAAAATTATTAAATAAAAAAAGTACTTAAATTACTTAAATTAAAAAGTGAACAAAAATTGGACATTTGCAAAATTGTCAAGATTTGAGGAAAATTAAAATTTTTGCAATACAATCAAAAATGTTAAATTGAGATCTTAAAGTTGTATTAATTAAGAAATCCACAAAATTTGAAACATTGAAAAATTAAAAAATAAAAAAAAGTACTTAAATTACTTAAATTAAAAAAAGAATGAAAATTGAATAATTGGTAAATTGTTTATATTCGAGGAAAATTAAAATTTTTGCAATACAATAAGAAATCTAAAATTGAGATCTAAAAGTTTTCTAAATTAAGAAATCGACAAAATTTGAAGAATTAAAAATTAAAAAAAAAAATGCTTAAATTATTTAAATTAAAATATGAAGAAAAATTAAAAATTCGGAAAATTGTTATGATTCGAGGAGAGTACAAATACAATAAAAAATGTAAAATTGAGATCTTAAAATTGGCTAAATTTTAAATAAAAAAAAAATTGAAAAATTGAAAAATTAAAAAATAAACAAAAATTGAAAATTCGGAAAATTGTGAAGATTTGAAGAAAATTTAAATTTTTGCAATACAATAAAAAATGTAAAATTGAGATCTCAAAAATGTCTAAATTTTAAATCGAAAAAATTTGAAAAATTGAAAAATTAATAAATAAAAAAAAAATACTTAAATTAATAAGTGAACAAAAATTTAAAATTCGGAAAATTGTCAAGATTCGAGGAAAATTAAAATTTTTGCAATAAAATGAAAAATGTAAAATTGAGATTTAAAAGTTGTCTAAATTAAGAAACCGACAAAATTTTAAAAATAAAAAAATTAAAAAAATTTAAAAAAAATACTTGAATTTCAAAATGAACAAAAATTTAAAATTCGGAAAATTGTCAAGATTTGATTAAAATTAAAATTTTTGCAATAAAATCAAAAATGTTAAATTGAGATCTTAAAGTTGTCTTAATTAAGAAATCGACAAAATTTGAAATATTGAAAAATTAATAAATAAAAAAAAAATACTTTAATTAATTAAATTAAAAAATGAATGAAAATTGAATAATTGGTAAATTGTTTATATTCGAGAAAAATAAAAATTTTGAAAATTTTTGCAATAAAACAAAAAATGCAAAAATTGAGATTTAAAAGTTGTCTTAATTAAGAAATCAACAAAATTTGAAAAATTAAAAATTAAAAAATAAAAAAAAAATGCTTAAATTATTTAAATTAAAATATGAAGAAAAATTCGGAAATTTGTTATGATTCGAGAAGAGTACAAATACAATAAAAAATGTAAAATTGAGATCTCAAAAATGTCTAAATTTTAAATCGAAAAAATTTGAAAAATTGAAAAATTAATAAATAAAAAAAATACTTAAATTAAAAAGTCAACAAAAATTTAAAATTCGGAAAATTGTCAAGATTCGAGGAAAATTAAAATTTTTGCAATAAAATAAAAAATGTCAAATTGAGATTTAAAAGTTGTCTAAATTAAGAAACCGAAAAAATTTGAAAAATTAAAAAATAAAACTTAAATTTAAAAATGAATAAAAATTTGAAATTCGGAAAATTGCCAAGATTCGAGGAAAAATAAAATTTTTGCAATTCAATAAATAATGTAAAATTGAAATCTAAAAGTTGTCTAAATTAAGAAATCGACAAAATTTGAAAAATTAAAAAATAAAACTTAAATTTAAAAATTAATAAAAATTTAGGATTCGGAAAATTGCCAAGATTCGAGGAAAATTAAAATTTTTGCAATACAATACAAAATTTAAAATTGAGATCTAAAAGTTGTCTAAATTAAGAAATCGACAAAATTTGAAACTTTAAAAAATTCAAAAATAAAAAAAAGTACTCAAATTACTTAAATGAAAAAATGAACAAAAATTAAAAATTCGGAAAATGGTCAAGATTCAAGGAAAATTAAAATTTTTGCAATACAATAAGAAATGTAAAATTGAGATCTCAAAGTTGTCTAAATTAAAAAATCGACAAAATTTGAAAAATTAAAAATAACAAAAAAAATACTTAAATTATTTAAATTAAAAAATGAAGAAAAATTGAAAATTCGGAAAATTGTTATGATTCGAAGAGAGTACAAATACGACAAAAAATGTAAAATTGAGATCTTAAAGTTGGCTAAATTTTAAATCAAAAAATTTGAAAAATTGAAAAATTAAAAAAATAAACAAAAATTGAAAATTCGGAAAATTGTCAAGATTCGAAGAAAATTAAAATTTTTGCAATACAATAAAAAATTTTAAATTGAGATCTAAAAGTTGTCTTAATTAAAAAATCCACAACATTTGAAAAATTAAAAAATAAAAAAAAATGCTTAAAAAAAGAAATGAAAAAACAAATTTTAAATTCGGAAAATTGTGAAGATTTGAGGAAAATTTAAATTTTAGCAATACAATACAAAATTTAAAATTGAGATCTAAAAGTTTTCTTAATTAAGAAATCGACAAAATTTCTAACATTGAAAAATTAAAATATAAAAAAAAAAATACTTTAATTAATTAAATTAAAAAATGAATGAAAATTGAATAATTGGTAAATTGTTTATTATCGAGGAAAATTAAAATTTTTGCAATAAAATAAAAAATGTAAGATTGAGATTTAAAAAAGATTTCAAAATGAACAAAAATTTAAAAATTCGGAAAATTGTCAAGATTCGAGAAAAATGAAAATTTTTGCAATACAATAAGAAATATAAAATTGCTATCTAAAAGTTGTCTAAATTAATAAATCGACAAAATTTAAAATATTGAAAAATTAACAAATAAAAAAAAATACTTTAATTAATTAACTTAAAAAATGAAAATTTTTGCAATAAAATAAAAAATGCAAAAATTGAGATTTAAAAGTTGTCTTAATTAAGAAATCGACAAAATTTAAAAAACTAAAAAATAAAACTTAAATCTAAAAATGAATAAAAATTTAAAACTCGAAAAATTTCCAAGATTCGAGCAAAATTAAAATTTTTGCAATACAATACAAAATTTAAAATTGAGATCTAAAAGTTGTCTAAATTAAGAAATCGACAAAATTTGAAACCTTTAAAAATTCAAAAATAAAAAAAAGTACTTAATTTACTTAAATTAAAAAATTAACAAAAACTTAAAATTCGGAAAAATGTCAAGATTCGAGGAAAATTAAAATTTTTGCAATACAATGAAACATTTTTAATTGAGATCTAAAAGTTGTCTAAATTAAGAAATCGACAAAATTTGAAAAATTAAAAAATAAAACTTAAATTTAAAAATGAATAAATATAAATAATAATAAATAAATTAAGAAATGAAAAAAATTGGAAAATTCGGAAAATTGTGAAGATTTGAGGAAAATTAATTAATTAATTAAATTTTTGCAATACAATAAGAAATATAAAATTGAGATCGAATAGTTGTCAAAATTAATAAATCGACAAAATTTGAAATATTGAAAAATTATTAAATAAAAAAAGTACTTAAATTACTTAAATTGAAAAGTGAACAAAAATTGGACATTTGCAAAATTGTCAAGATTTGAGGAAAATTAAAATTTTTGCAATACAATCAAAAATGTTAAATTGAGATCTTAAAGTTGTCTTAATTAAGAAATCCACAAAATTTGAAACATTGAAAAATTAAAAAATAAAAAAAAGTACTTAAATTACTTAAATTAAAAAATGAATGAAAATTGAATAATTGGTAAATTGTTTATATTCGAGGAAAATTAAAATTTTTGCAATACAATGAAACATTTTTAATTGAGATCTAAAAGTTGTCTAAATTAAAATATCAATTAAATTTGAAAAATTAAAAAATAAAAAAAAAATACTTAAATTATTTAAATTAAAAAATGAAGAAAAATTGAAAATTCGGAAAATTGTTATGATTCGAGGAGAGTTCAAATACAATAAAAAAATGTTAAATTGAAATCTTAAAGTTGGCTAAATTTTAAATCAACAAAATTTAAAAATATGAAAAATTAAAAAATAAACAAAAATTGAAAATTCGGAAAATTGTGAAGATTCGAAGAAAATTAAAATTTTTGTAATACAATTAAAAATTTTTAATTGAGATCTAAAAGTTGTCTTAATAAAGAAATTCACAAAATTTGAAAAATTAAAAAATAAAAAAAATGCTTAAAATAAGAAATGAAAAAAAAATTTTAAATTCGGAAAACTGTGAAGATTTGAGGAAAATTTAAATTTTTGCAATACAATAAAAAATTTAAAATTGAGATTTAAAAGTTGCCTAAATTAAGAAATCGACAAAATTTGAAAAATTAAAATATAAAACTTAAATCTAAAAATGAATAAAAATTTAAAACTCGGAAAATTTCCAAGATTCGAGCAAAATTAAAAATTTTTCAATACAATACAAAATTTAAAATTGAGATCTAAAAGTTGTCTAAATTAAGAAATCGACAAAATTTGAAAAATTAAAAAATAAAACTTAAATTTAAAAATGAATAAATATAAATAATAATAAATAAATTAAGAAATGAAAAAAATTGGAAAATTCGGAAAATTGTGAAGATTTGAGGAAAATTAATTAATTAATTAAATTTTTGCAATACAATAAGAAATATAAAATTGAGATCGAATAGTTGTCTAAATTAATAAATCGACAAAATTTGAAATATTGAAAAATTATTAAATAAAAAAAGTACTTAAATTACTTAAATTAAAAAGTAAACAAAAATTGGACATTTGCAAAATTGTCAAGATTTGAGGAAAATTAAAATTTTTGCAATACAATCAAAAATGTTAAATTGAGATCTTAAAGTTGTCTTAATTAAGAAATCCACAAAATTTGAAACATTGAAAAATTAAAAAATAAAAAAAGTACTTAAATTACTTAAATTAAAAAATGAATGAAAATTGAATAATTGGTAAATTGTTTATATTCGAGGAAAATTAAAATTTTTGCAATACAATAAGAAATCTAAAATTGAGATCTAAAAGTTTTCTAAATTAAGAAATCGACAAAATTTGAAAAATTAAAAATTAAAAAAAAAAATGCTTAAATTATTTAAATTAAAATATGAAGAAAAATTAAAAATTCGGAAAATTGTTATGATTCGAGGAGAGTACAAATACAATAAAAAATGTAAAATTGAGATCTTAAAATTGGCTAAATTTTAAATAAAAAAAAAATTGAAAAATTGAAAAATTAAAAAATAAACAAAAATTGAAAATTCGGAAAATTGTGAAGATTTGAAGAAAATTTAAATTTTTGCAATACAATAAAAAATGTAAAATTGAGATCTCAAAAATGTCTAAATTTTAAGTCGAAAAAATTTGAAAAATTGAAAAATTAATAAATAAAAAAAAATACTTAAATTAATAAGTGAACAAAAATTTAAAATTCGGAAAATTGTCAAGATTCGAGGAAAATTAAAATTTTTGCAATAAAATGAAAAATGTAAAATTGAGATTTAAAAGTTGTCTAAATTAAGAAATCTACAAAATTTGAAAAATTAAAAAATAAAACTCAAATTTAAAAATGAATAAAAATTTAAAATTCGGAAAATTGCCAAGATTCGAGGAAAAATAAAATTTTTGCAATTCAATAAATAATGTAAAATTGAAATCTAAAAGTTGTCTAAATTAAGAAATCGACAAAATTTGAAAAATTAAAATATAAAACTTAAATTTAAAAATTAATAAAAATTTAGGATTCGGAAAATTGCCAAGATTCGAGGAAAATTAAAATTTTTGCAATAAAATCAAAAATGTTAAATTGAGATCTTAAAGTTGTCTTAATTAAGAAATCGACAAAATTTGAAATATTGAAAAATTAATAAATAAAAAAAAAATACTTTAATTAATTAAATTAAAAAATGAATGAAAATTGAATAATTGGTAAATTGTTTATATTCGAGAAAAATAAAAATTTTGAAAATTTTTGCAATAAAACAAAAAATGCAAAAATTGAGATTTAAAAGTTGTCTTAATTAAGAAATCAACAAAATTTGAAAAATTAAAAATTAAAAAATAAAAAAAAAATGCTTAAATTATTTAAATTAAAATATGAAGAAAAATTTGGAAAATTGTTATGATTCGAAAAGAGTACAAATACAATAAAAAATGTAAAATTGAGATCTCAAAAATGTCTAAATTTTAAATCGAAAAAATTTGAAAAATTGAAAAATTAATAAATAAAAAAAATACTTAAATTAAAAAACAAAAATTTAAAATTCGGAAAATTGTCAAGATTCGAGGAAAATTAAAATTTTTGCAATAAAATAAAAAAAATTTCAAATTGAGATTTAAAAGTTGTCTAAATTAAGAAACCGAAAAAATTTAAAAAATTAAAAAATTAAAAAAATTTAAAAAAAATACTTAAATTTCAAAATGAACAAAAATTTAAAAATTCGGAAAATTGTCAAGATTCGAGAAAAATGAAAATTTTTGCAATACAATAATAATTATAAAATTCAAATCTAAAAGTTGTCTAAATTAATAAATCGACAAAATTTGAAACATTGAAAAATTAATAAATAAATAAAAAATACTTTAATTAATTAAATTAAAAAATTAATGAAAATTGAATAATTGGTAAATTGTTTATATTCGAGAAAAATTAAAATTTTGAAAATCTTTGCAATAAAATAAAAAATGCAAAAATTGAGATTTAAAAGTTGTCTAAATTAATAAATCGATAAACTTTGAAAAATTAATAAATAAAAAAAAATACTTAAATTAAAAAGTGAACAAAAATTTAAAATTCGGAAAATTGTCAAGATTCGAGGAAAATTAAAATTTTTGCAATAAAATAAAAAATGTAAAATTGAGATTTAAAAGTTGTCTAAATTAAGAAACCAAAAAAATTTTAAAAATTAAAAAGTTGAAAAAATTTAAAAAAATACTTAAATTTTAAAATGAACAAAAATTTAAAAATTCGGAAAATTGTCAAGATTCGAGAAAAATGAAAATTTTTGCAATTCAATAAATAAAGTAAAATTGAAATCTAAAAGTTGTCTAAATTAAGAAATCGACAAAATTTGAAAAATTAAAATATAAAACTTAAATTTAAAAATTAATAAAAATTTAGGATTCGGAAAATTGCCAAGATTCGAGGAAAATTAAAATTTTTGCAATACAATACAAAATTTAAAATTGAGATCTAAAAGTTGTCTAAATTAAGAAATCGACAAAATTTAAAACTTTGAAAAATTCAAAAATAAAAAAAAGTACTCAAATTACTTAAATGAAAAAATGAACGAAAATTGGAAATTTGGAAAATTGTCAAGATTCGAGGAAAATTAAAATTTTTGCAATAAAATGAAAAATGTAAAATTGAGATTTAAAAGTTGTCTAAATTAAGAAACCGACAAAATTTTAAAAATAAAAAAATTTAAAAAATTAAAAAAAAATACTTAAATTTCAAAATGAACAAAAATTTGAAATTCGGAAAATTGTCAAGATTCGAGGAAAGTTAAAATTTTTGCAATAAAATCAAAAATGTTAAATTGAGATCTTAAAGTTGTCTTAATTAAGAAATCGACAAAATTTGAAATATTGAAAAATTAATAAATAAAAAAAAAATACTTTAATTAATTAAATTAAAAAATGAATGAAAATTGAATAATTGGTAAATTGTTTAAATTCGAAAAAAATGAAAATTTTGAAAATCTTTGCAATAAAATAAAAAATGCAAAAATTGAGATTTAAAAGTTGTCTAAATTAAGAAATCGACAAAATTTGAAACCTTGAAAAATTCAAAAATAAAAAAAAGTACTTAAATTACTTAAATTAAAAAGTGAACGAAAATTGGAAATTTGGAAAATTGTCAAGATTCGAAGAAAATTAAAATTTTTGCAATACAATAAAAAATTTTAAATTGAGATCTAAAAGTTGTCTTAATTAATAAATCGATAAAATTTGAAACATTGAAAAATTAATAAATAAATAATAAATTCTAAAATTACTTAAATTAAAAAGTGAACAAAAATTTAAAATTCGGAAATTTATCAGGATTCGAGGAAAATTAAAATTTTTGCAATACAATAAGAAATGTAAAATTGAGATCTAAAAGTTGTCTAAATTAAGAAATCGACAAAATTTGAAACTTTGAAAAATTCAAAAATAAAAAAAAGTACTTAAATTACTTAAATTAAAAAATAAACAAAAATTTAAAATTCGGAAAATGGTCAAGATTCAAGGAAAATTAAAATTTTTGCAATTCAATAAATAATGTAAAATTGAGATCTAAAATTTGTCTAAATTAAGAAATCGACAAAATTTGAAACTTTGAAAAATTCAAAAATAAAAAAAAGTACTTAAATTACTTAAATTAAAAAATAAACAAAAATTTAAAATTCGGAAAATGGTCAAGATTCAAGGAAAATTAAAATTTTTGCAATACAATAAGAAATGTAAAATTGAGATCTAAAAGTTGTCTAAATTAAGAAATCGACAAAATTTGAAACTTTGAAAAATTCAAAAATAAAAAAAAGTACTTAAATTACTTAAATTAAAAAGTGAACAAAAATTGGAAATTTGGAAAATTGTCAAGATTCGAGGAAAATTAAAATTTTTGCAATGCAATAAAAAATGTAAAATTGAGATTTAAAAGTTGTCTAAATTAAGAAATCGACAAAAATTTGAAAAATTAAAAAATTAAAAAAATAAAAAAAACATACTTAAACTTCAAAATGAACAAAAATTTAAAATTCGGAAAATTGTCAAGATTCGAGGAAAATTAAAATTTTTGCAACACAATTAAAAATTTTTAATTGAGATCTAAAAGTTGTCTTAATTAAGAAATTCACAAAATTTGAAAAATTAAAAAATAAAAAAAATGCTTAAAATAAGAAATGAAAAAACAATTTTAAATTCGGAAAACTGTGAAGATTTGAGGAAAATTTAAATTTTTGCAATACAATAAAAAATTTAAAATTGAGATTTAAAAGTTGTCTAAATTAAGAAATCGACAAAATTTCAAACATTGAAAAATTAAAAAATAAAAAAAAAATACTTTAATTAATTAAATAAAAAAATGAATGAAAATTGAATAATTGGTAAATTGTTTATATTCGAGGAAAATTAAAATTTTTGCAATAAAATAAAAAATGTAAAATTAACATTTAAAAAAGATTTCAAAATGAACAAAAATTTAAAAATTCGGAAAATTGTCAAGATTCGAGAAAAATGAAAATTTTTGCAATACAATAAGAAATATAAAATTGCGATCTAAAAGTTGTCTAAATTAATAAATCGACAAAATTTGAAACATTGAAAAATTAATAAATAAAAAAAAAATTCCTAAATTAAAAAGTGAACAAAAACTTAAAATTCGGAAAAATGTCAAGATTCGAGGAAAATTAAAATTTTTGCAATACTATAAAAATGTAAAATTGAGATCTAAAAGAAATCGACAAAATTTGCAACATTGAAAAATTAAAAAATAAAAAAAAAGTACTTAAATTACTTAAATTAAAAAATTAACAAAAATTGAGAATTCGGAAATTTGTCAAGATTCGAGGAAAACTAAAGTTTTTTCAATACAAATAAAATGTAAAATTGAGATCTTCAAGTTGTCTAAATTAAGAAATCGACATAATTTGAAAAATTGAAAAATAAAAAAAAATACTTAATTTACTTAAATTAAAAAATGAATGAAAATTGAATAATTGGTAAATTGTTTATATTCGAGAAAAATTAAAATTTTTGCAATACAATAAGAAATATAAAATTGAGATCTCAAAGTTGTCTAAATTAATAAATCGACAAAATTTGAAATATTGAAAAATTAATAAATGAAAAAAAATACTTTAATTAATTAAATTAAAAAATGAATGAAAATAAATAATTGGTAAATTGTTTAAATTCGAAAAAAATGAAAATTTTGAAAATCTTTGCAATAAAATAAAAAATGCAAAAATTGAGATTTAAAAGTTGTCTAAATTAATAAATCGATAAACTTTGAAAAATTAATAAATAAAAAAAAATACTTAAATTAAAAAGTGAACAAAAATTTAAAATTCGGAAAATTGTCAAGATTCGAGGAAAATTAAAATTTTTGCAATAAAATAAAAAATGTAAAATTGAGATTCAAAAGTTGTCTAAATTAAGAAACCAAAAAAATTTTAAAAATTAAAAAGTTAAAAAAAATTAAAAAAATACTTAAATTTTAAAATGAACAAAAATTTAAAAATTCGGAAAATTGTCAAGATTCGAGAAAAATGAAAATTTTTGCAATACAATAAGAATTATAAAATTGAGATCTAAAAGTTGTCTTAATTAATAAATCGATAAAATTTGAAACATTGAAAAATTAATAAATAAATAATAAATTCTAAAATTACTTAAATTAAAAAGTGAACAAAAATTTAAAATTCGGAAATTTATCAAGATTCGAGGAAAATTAAAATTTTTGCAATAAAATAAAAAATGTAAAATTGAGATTTAAAAGTTGTCTAAATTAAGAAATCGACCAATTTTGAAAAATTAAAAAATAAAACTTAAATTTAAAAATGAATTAAAATTTAAAATTCGGAAAATTGCCAAGATTCGAGGAAAAATAAAATTTTTGCAATTCAATAAATAATGTAAAATTGAGATCTAAAATTTGTCTAAATTAAGAAATCGAATTGTCAAGATTCGAGGAAAATTAAAATTTTTGCAATTCAATAAAAAATGTAAAATTGAGATCTAAAAGTTGTCTAAATTAAGAAATCGACAAAATTTGAAAAATTAAAAAATAAAACTTAAATTTAAAAATGAATAAATATAAATAATAATAAATAAATTAAGAAATGAAAAAAATTGGAAAATTCGGAAAATTGTGAAGATTTGAGGAAAATTAATTAATTAATTAAATTTTTGCAATACAATAAGAAATATAAAATTGAGATCGAATAGTTGTCAAAATTAATAAATCGACAAAATTTGAAATATTGAAAAATTATTAAATAAAAAAAGTACTTAAATTACTTAAATTAAAAAGTGAACAAAAATTGGACATTTGCAAAATTGTCAAGATTTGAGGAAAATTACAATTTTTGCAATACAATCAAAAATGTTAAATTGAGATCTTAAAGTTGTCTTAATTAAGAAATCCACAACATTTGAAACATTGAAAAATTAAAAAATAAAAAAAAGTACTTAAATTACTTAAATTAAAAAATGAATGAAAATTGAATAATTGGTAAATTGTTTATATTCGAGGAAAATTAAAATTTTTGCAATACAATGAAACATTTTTAATTGAGATCTAAAAGTTGTCTAAATTAAGATATCAACAAAATTTGAAAAATTAAAAAATAAAAAAAAAAATACTTAAATTATTTAAATTAAAAAATGAAGAAAAATTGAAAATTCGGAAAATTGTTATGATTCGAGGAGAGTTCAAATACAATAAAAAAATGTTAAATTGAAATCTTAAAGTTGGCTAAATTTTAAATCAACAAAATTTAAAAATATGAAAAATTAAAAAATAAACAAAAATTGAAAATTCGGAAAATTGTCAAGATTCGAAGAAAATTAAAATTTTTGCAACACAATTAAAAATTTTTAATTGAGATCTAAAAGTTGTCTTAATTAAGAAATTCACAAAATTTGAAAAATTAAAAAATAAAAAAAATGCTTAAAATAAGAAATGAAAAAACAATTTTAAATTCGGGAAACTGTGAAGATTTGAGGAAAATTTAAATTTTTGCAATACAATAAAAAATTTAAAATTGAGATTTAAAAGTTGTCTAAATTAAGAAATCGACAAAATTTCAAACATTGAAAAATTAAAAAATAAAAAAAAAATACTTTAATTAATTAAATAAAAAAATGAATGAAAATTGAATAATTGGTAAATTGTTTATATTCGAGGAAAATTAAAATTTTTGCAATAAAATAAAAAATGTAAAATTAACATTTAAAAAAGATTTCAAAATGAACAAAAATTTAAAAATTCGGAAAATTGTCAAGATTCGAGAAAAATGAAAATTTTTGCAATACAATAAGAAATATAAAATTGCGATCTAAAAGTTGTCTAAATTAATAAATCGACAAAATTTGAAACATTGAAAAATTA
Organism: Drosophila immigrans; assembly: GCA_963583835.1. Lineage (NCBI taxonomy): Eukaryota > Metazoa > Arthropoda > Insecta > Diptera > Drosophilidae > Drosophila > Drosophila immigrans. The sequence continues at coordinate 41,094,877 of OY757142.1, read as the reverse complement.
ATAAATAAAAAAAAAATTCCTAAATTAAAAAGTGAACAAAAACTTAAAATTCGGAAAATTGCCAAGATTCGAGGAAAATTAAAATTTTTGCAATACTATAAAAATGTAAAATTGAGATCTAAAAGAAATCGACAAAATTTGCAACATTGAAAAATTAAAAAATAAAAAAAAAGTACTTAAATTACTTAAATTAAAAAATTAACAAAAATTGAGAATTCGGAAATTTGTCAAGATTCGAGGAAAACTAAAGTTTTTTCAATACAAATAAAATGTAAAATTGAGATCTTCAAGTTGTCTAAATTAAGAAATCGACATAATTTGAAAAATTGAAAAATAAAAAAAAATACTTAATTTACTTAAATTAAAAAATGAATGAAAATTGAATAATTGGTAAATTGTTTATATTCGAGAAAAATTAAAATTTTTGCAATACAATAAGAAATATAAAATTGAGATCTCAAAGTTGTCTAAATTAATAAATCGACAAAATTTGAAATATTGAAAAATTAATAAATGAAAAAAAATACTTTAATTAATTAAATTAAAAAATGAATGAAAATAAATAATTGGTAAATTGTTTATATTCGAGAAAAATGAAAATTTTGAAAATTTTTGCAATAAAATAAAAAATGCAAAAATTGAGATTTAAAAGTTGCCTAAATTAAGAAATAGACAAAATTTGAAAAATTAAAATATAAAACTTAAATCTAAAAATGAATAAAAATTTAAAATTCGGAAAATTTCCAAGATTCGAGCAAAATTAAAATTTTTGCAATACAATACAAAATTTAAAATTGAGATCTAAAAGTTGTCTAAATTAAGAAATCGACAAAATTTGAAACCTTGAAAAATTCAAAAATAAAAATAAAGTACTTAAATTACTTAAATTAAAAAGTGAACTAAAATTGGAAATTTGGAAAATTGTCAAGATTCGAGGAAAATTAAAATTTTTGCAATTCAATAAAAAATGTAAAATTGAGATCTAAAAGTTGTCTAAATTAAGAAATCGACAAAATTTGAAAAATTAAAAAATAAAACTTAAATTTAAAAATGAATAAATATAAATAATAATAAATAAATTAAGAAATGAAAAAAATTGGAAAATTCGGAAAATTGTGAAGATTTGAGGAAAATTAATTAATTAATTAAATTTTTGCAATACAATAAGAAATATAAAATTGAGATCGAATAGTTGTCTAAATTAATAAATCGACAAAATTTGAAATATTGAAAAATTATTAAATAAAAAAGAGATTTGAGGAAAATTAAAATTTTTGCAATACAATCAAAAATGTTAAATTGAGATCTTAAAGTTGTCTTAATTAAGAAATCCACAAAATTTGAAACATTGAAAAATTAAAAAATAAAAAAAAGTACTTAAATTACTTAAATTAAAAAATGAATGAAAATTGAATAATTGGTAAATTGTTTATATTCGAGGAAAATTAAAATTTTTGCAATACAATAAGAAATCTAAAATTGAGATCTAAAAGTTTTCTAAATTAAGAAATCGACAAAATTTGAAAAATTAAAAATTAAAAAAAAAAATGCTTAAATTATTTAAATTAAAATATGAAGAAAAATTCAAAATTCGGAAAATTGTTATGATTCGAGGAGAGTACAAATACAATAAAAAATGTAAAATTGAGATCTTAAAATTGGCTAAATTTTAAATAAAAAAAAAATTGAAAAATTGAAAAATTAAAAAATAAACAAAAATTGAAAATTCGGAAAATTGTGAAGATTTGAAGAAAATTTAAATTTTTGCAATACAATAAAAAATGTAAAATTGAGATCTCAAAAATGTCTAAATTTTAAATCGAAAAAATTTGAAAAATTGAAAAATTAATAAATAAAAAAAAAATACTTAAATTAAAAAGTGAACAAAAATTTAAAATTCGGAAAATTGTCAAGATTCGAGGAAAATTAAAATTTTTGCAATAAAATGAAAAATGTAAAATTGAGATTTAAAAGTTGTCTAAATTAAGAAACCGACAAAATTTTAAAAATAAAAAAATTAAAAAAATTTAAAAAAAATACTTGAATTTCAAAATGAACAAAAATTTAAAATTCGGAAAATTTTCAAGATTTGAGGAAAATTAAAATTTTTGCAATAAAATCAAAAATGTTAAATTGAGATCTTAAAGTTGTCTTAATTAAGAAATCGACAAAATTTGAAATATTGAAAAATTAATAAATAAAAAAAAAATACTTTAATTAATTAAATTAAAAAATCAATGAAAATTGAATAATTGGTAAATTGTTTATATTCGAGAAAAATAAAAATTTTGAAAATTTTTGCAATAAAACAAAAAATGCAAAAATTGAGATTTAAAAGTTGTCTTAATTAAGAAATCAACAAAATTTGAAAAATTAACAATTAAAAAATAAAAAAAAAATGCTTAAATTATTTAAATTAAAATATGAAGAAAAATTCGGAAAATTGTTATGATTCGAGAAGAGTACAAATACAATAAAAAATGTAAAATTGAGATCTTACGGTTGGCTAAATTTTAAATCGAAAAAATTTGAAAAATTGAAAAATTAATAAATAAAAAAAATACTTAAATTAAAAAGTCAACAAAAATTTAAAATTCGGAAAATTGTCAAGATTCGAGGAAAATTAAAATTTTTGCAATAAAATAAAAAATGTAAAATTGAGATTTAAAAGTTGTCTAAATTAAGAAATTGACAAAATTTGAAAAATTAAAAAATAAAGCTTAAATTTAAAAATGAATAAAAATTTAAAATTCGGAAAATTGCCAAGATTCGAGGAAAAATAAAATTTTTGCAATTCAATAAATAATGTAAAATTGAAATCTAAAAGTTGTCTAAATTAAGAAATCGACAAAATTTGAAAAATTAAAAAATAAAACTTAAATTTAAAAATTAATAAAAATTTAGGATTCGGAAAATTGCCAAGATTCGAGGAAAATTAAAATTTTTGCAATACAATACAAAATTTAAAATTGAGATCTAAAAGTTGTCTAAATTAAGAAATCGACAAAATTTGAAACTTTGAAAAATTCAAAAATAAAAAAAAGTACTCAAATTACTTAAATTAAAAAGTGAACGAAAATTGGAAATTTGGAAAATTGTCAAGATTCGAGGAAAATTAAAATTTTTGCAATAAAATGAAAAATGTAAAATTGAGATTTAAAAGTTGTCTAAATTAAGAAACCGACAAAATTTTAAAAATAAAAAAATTTAAAAAATTTAAAAAAAATACTTAAATTTCAAAATGAACAAAAATTTAAAATTCGGAAAATTGTCAAGATTCGAGGAAAATTAAAATTTTTGCAATAAAATCAAAAATGTTAAATTGAGATCTTAAAGTTGTCTTAATTAAGAAATCGACAAAATTTGAAATATTGAAAAATTAATAAATAAAAAAAAAATACTTTAATTAATTAAATTAAAAAATGAATGAAAATTGAATAATTGGTAAATTGTTTAAATTCGAAAAAAATGAAAATTTTGAAAATCTTTGCAATAAAATAAAAAATGCAAAAATTGAGATTTAAAAGTTGTCTAAATTAAGAAATCGACAAAATTTGAAACCTTGAAAAATTCAAAAATAAAAAAAAGTACTTAAATTACTTAAATTAAAAAGTGAACGAAAATTGGAAATTTGGAAAATTGTCAAGATTCGAGGAAAATTAAAATTTTTGCAATAAAATGAAAAATGTAAAATTGAGATTTAAAAGTTGTCTAAATTAAGAAACCGACAAAATTTTAAAAATAAAAAAATTTAAAAAATTTAAAAAAAATACTTAAATTTCAAAATGAACAAAAATTTAAAATTCGGAAAATTGTCAAGATTCGAGGAAAATTAAAATTTTTGCAATAAAATCAAAAATGTTAAATTGAGATCTTAAAGTTGTCTTAATTAAGAAATCGACAAAATTTGAAATATTGAAAAATTAATAAATAAAAAAAAAATACTTTAATTAATTAAATTAAAAAATGAATGAAAATTGAATAATTGGTAAATTGTTTAAATTCGAAAAAAATGAAAATTTTGAAAATCTTTGCAATAAAATAAAAAATGCAAAAATTGAGATTTAAAAGTTGTCTAAATTAAGAAATCGACAAAATTTGAAACCTTGAAAAATTCAAAAATAAAAAAAAGTACTTAAATTACTTAAATTAAAAAGTGAACAAAAATTGGACATTTGCAAAATTGTGAAGATTCGAAGAAAATTAAAATTTTTGCAATACAATAAAAAATTTTAAATTGAGATCTAAAAGTTGTCTTAATTAATAAATCGATAAAATTTGAAACATTGAAAAATTAATAAATAAATAATAAATTCTAAAATTACTTAAATTAAAAAGTGAACAAAAATTTAAAATTCGGAAATTTATCAGGATTCGAGGAAAATTAAAATTTTTGCAATACAATAAGAAATGTAAAATTGAGATCTAAAAGTTGTCTAAATTAAGAAATCGACAAAATTTGAAACTTTGAAAAATTCAAAAATAAAAAAAAGTACTTAAATTACTTAAATTAAAAAATAAACAAAAATTTAAAATTCGGAAAATGGTCAAGATTCAAGGAAAATTAAAATTTTTGCAATTCAATAAATAATGTAAAATTGATATCTAAAATTTGTCTAAATTAAGAAATCGACAAAATTTGAAACTTTGAAAAATTCAAAAATAAAAAAAAGTACTTAAATTACTTAAATTAAAAAATAAACAAAAATTTAAAATTCGGAAAATGGTCAAGATTCAAGGAAAATTAAAATTTTTGCAATACAATAAGAAATGTAAAATTGAGATCTAAAAGTTGTCTAAATTAAGAAATCGACAAAATTTGAAACTTTGAAAAATTCAAAAATAAAAAAAAGTACTTAAATTACTTAAATTAAAAAGTGAACAAAAATTGGAAATTTGGAAAATTGTCAAGATTCGAGGAAAATTAAAATTTTTGCAATGCAATAAAAAATGTAAAATTGAGATCTAAAAGTTGTCTAAATTAAGAAATCGACAAAATTTGAAAAATTAAAAAATAAAACTTAAATTTAAAAATGAATAAATATAAATAATAATAAATAAATTAAGAAATGAAAAAAATTGGAAAATTCGGAAAATTGTGAAGATTTGAGGAAAATTAATTAATTAATTAAATTTTTGCAAAACAATAAAAAATTTAAAATTGAGATCTAAAAGTTGTCTACATTAAGAAACCGACAAAATTTTAAAAATTGAAAAATTAAAGAAATAAAAAAAAATACTTAAATTACTTAAATTAAAAAGTGAACAAAAATTGGACATTTGCAAAATTGTCAAGATTTGAGGAAAATTAAAATTTTTGCAATACAATCAAAAATGTTAAATTGAGATCTTAAAGTTGTCTTAATTAAGAAATCCACAAAATTTGAAATACAATAATAGTATTTGTAATACAATAAAAAATGTAAAATTTAGATCTTAAAATTTGCTAAATTTTAAATAAAAAAAAATTGAAAAATTAAAAAATAAACAAAAATTAAAAATTCGGAAAATTGTGAAGATTCGAAGAAAATTAAAATTTTTGCAATACAATATAAAATTTTAAATTGAGATCTAAAAGTTGTCTTAATTAAGAAATCCACAAAATTTGAAAAATTAAAAAATAAAAATAAATGCTTAAATTAAGAAAGGAAAAAAAAATGTAAAATTCGGAAAATTTTGAAGATTTGAAGAAAATTTAAATTTTTGCAATACAATAAAAAATGTAAAATTGAGATCTCAAAAATGTCTAAATTTTAAATCGAAAAAATTTGAAAAATTGAAAAATTAATAAATAAAAAAAATACTTAAATTAAAAAGTGAACAAAAATTTAAAATTCGGAAAATTGTCAAGATTCGAGGAAAATTAAAATTTTTGCAATAAAATAAAAAATGTAAAATTGAGATTTAAAAGTTGTCTAAATTAAGAAACCGACAAAATTTTAAAAATAAAAAAATTTAAAAAATTTAAAAAAAATACTTAAATTTCAAAATGAACAAAAATTTAAAAATTCGGAAAATTGTCAAGTTTCGAGAAAAATTAAAATTTTTGCAATACAATAAGAAATATAAAATTGAGATCTAAAAGTTGTCTAAATTAATAAATCGACAAAATTTGAAAAATTAAAAATAACAAAAAAAATACTTAAATTATTTAAATTAAAAAATGAAGAAAAATTGAAAATTCGGAAAATTGTTATGATTCGAAGAGAGTACAAATACAATAAAAAATGTAAAATTGAAGTCGAAGAAAATTAAGAGTTTTGCAATACAATAAAAAATTTTAAATTGAGATCTAAAAGTTGTCTTAATTAAAAAATCCACAACATTTGAAAAATTAAAAAATAAAAAAAAATGCTTAAAATAATTAAATTAAAAAATGAATGAAAATTGAATAATTGGTAAATTGTTTATATTCGAGAAAAATGAAAATTTTGAAAATTTTTGCAATAAAATAAAAAATGCAAAAATTTAGATTTAAAAGTTGTCTAAATTAAGAAATCGACAAAATTTGAAAAATTAAAAAATAAAACTTAAATCTAAAAATGAATAAAAATTTAAAATTCGGAAAATTTCCAAGATTCGAGCAAAATTAAAATTTTTGCAATACAATACAAAATTTAAAATTGAGATCTAAAAGTTGTCTAAATTAAGAAATCGACAAAATTTGAAACCTTGAAAAATTCAAAAATAAAAAAAAGTACTTAAATTACTTAAATTAAAAAGTGAAAAAAAATTGGAAATTTTGGAAAATTGTCAAGATTCGAGGAAAATTAAAATTTTTGCAATACTATCAAAAATGTTAAATTAAGATCTTAAAGTTGTCTTAATTAAGAAATCCACAAAATTTGAAACATTGAAAAATTAAAAAATAAAAAAAATACTTAAATTACTTAAATTAAAAAATGAATGAAAATTGAATAATTGTTAAATTGTTTATATTCGAGGAAAATTAAAATTTTTGGCAATACAATAAGAAATGTAAAATTGATATCTAAAAGTTTTCTAAATTAAGAAATCGACAAAATTTGAAAAATTAAAAATTAAAAAATAAAAAAAAAATGCTTAAATTATTTAAATTAAAATATGAAGAAAAATTTAAAATTCGGAAAATTGTTATGATTCGAGGAGAGTACAAATACAATAAAAAATGTAAAATTGAGATCTTAAAATTGGCTTAATTTTAAATAAAAAAAAAATTGGAAAATTGAAAAATTAAAAAATAAACAAAAATTGAAAATTCGGAAAATTGTGAAGATTCGAATAAAATTAAAATTTTTGCAATACAATAAAAAATTTTAAATTGAGATCTTAAAGTTGTCTTAATTAAGAAATCCACAAAATTTGAAAAATTAAAAAATAAAAAAAAATGCTTAAATTAAGAAATGAAAAAAAAATGTAAAATTCGGAAAATTGTGAAGATTTGAAGAAAATTTAAATTTTTGCAATACAAAAAAAAATGTAAAATTGAGATCTCAAAAATGTCTAAATTTTAAATCGAAAAAATTTGAAAAATTAAAAAATTAATAAATAAAAAAAAATACTTAAATTAAAAAGTGAACAAAAATTTAAAATTCGGAAAATTGTCAAGATTCGAGGAAAATTAAAGTTTTTGCAATAAAATGAAAAATGTAAAATTGAGATTTAAAAGTTGTCTAAATTAAGAAACCGACAAAATTTTAAAATTTAAAAAATTAAAAAAATTTAAAAAAAATACTTAAATTTCAAAATGAACAAAAATTTAAAAATTCGGAAAATTGTCAAGTTTCGAGAAAAATGAAAATTTTTGCAATACAAATATAAAATTGCTATCTAAAAGTTGTCTAAATTAATAAATCGACAAAATTTGAAATATTGAAAAAATTAATAAATAAAAAAAAAATACTATAATTAATTAAATTAAAAAATGAATGAAAATTGAATAATTGGTAAATTGTTTATATTCGAGAAAAATGAAAATTTTGAAAATTTTTGCAATAAAATAAAAAATGCAAAATTGAGATTTAAAAGTTGTCTAAATTAAAAAATCGACAAAATTTGAAAAATTTAAAAATAAAACTTAAATCTAAAAATGAATAAAAATTTAAAATTCGGAAAATTTCCAAGATTCGAGCAAAATTTTTGCAATACAATACAAAATTTAAAATTGAAATCAAAAAGTTGTCTAAATTAAGAAATCGACAAAATTTGAAACCTTGAAAAATTCAAAAATAAAAAAAAGTACTTAAATTACTTAAATTAAAAAGTGAACAAAAATTGGAAAATTGTCAAGATTCGAGGAAAATGAAAATTTTTGCAATGCAATAAGAAATATAAAATTGAGATCTAATAGTTGTCTAAATTAAGAAACCGACAAAATTTAAAAAATAAAAAAATTTAAAAAATTTAAAAAAAATACTTAAATTTCAAAATGAGCAAAAATTTAAAAATTCGGAAAATTGTCAAGTTTCGAGAAAAATTAAAAATTTTGCAATACAATAAGAAATATAAAATTGAGATCTAAAAGTTGTCTAAATTAAGAAATCGACAAAATTTTAAATTTGAAAAATTAAAAAATAAAAAAAAGTACTTAAATTACTTAAATTAAAAAGTGAACAAAAATTGGACATAAACAAAATTGTCAAGATTTGAGGAAAATTAAAATTTTTGCAATACAATCAAAAATGTTAAATTGAGATCTTAAAGTTGTCTTAATTAAAAAATCTACAAAATTTGAAACATTGAAAAATTAAAAAATAAAAAAAAGTACTTAAATTAAAAAATGAATGAAAATTGAATAATTGGTAAATTGTTTATATTCGAGGAAAATTAAAATTTTTGCAATACAATAAGAAATCTAAAATTGAGATCTAAAAGTTTTCTAAATTAAGAAATCAACAAAATTTGAAAAATTAAAAAATAAAAAAAAAATGCTTAAATTATTTAAATTAAAATATGAAGAAAAATTTAAAAATCCGAAAATTGTTATGATTCGAGGAGAGTACAAATACAATAAAAAATGTAAAATTGAGATCTTAAAATTGGCTAAATTTTAAAGAAAAATAAAATTGAAAAGTTGAAAAATTAAAAAATAAACAAAAATTGAAAATTCGGAAAATTGTGAAGATTCGAAGAAAATTAAAATTTTTGCAATACAAAAAAAAATGTAAAATTGAGATCTCAAAAATGTCTAAATTTTAAATCGAAAAATTTTGAAAAATTAAAAAATTAATAAATAAAAAAAAATACTTAAATTAAAAAGTGAACAAAAATTTAAAATTCGGAAAATTGTCAAGATTCGAGGAAAATTAAAATTTTTGGAATACAATAAAAAATGTAAAATTGAGATCTAAAAGTTGGCTAAAATTTTAATTCGAAAAACTTTGAAAAATTTTAAAATTAAAAAAATACTTAGATTTCATAAATTTAAAAATGAAGAAAAGTTTAAAATTCGGAAAATTGTCAAGTTTCGAGAAAAATTAAAATTTTTGCAATACAATAAAAAATGTAAAATTTAGATTTAAAAGATGTCTAAATTAAGAAACCGACAAAATTTTAAAAATTGAAAAATTAAAGAAATAAAAAAAAATACTTAAATTTCAAAATGAACAAAAATTAAAAAATTCGGAAAATTGTCAAGATTCGAGAAAAATTAAAATTTTTGCAATACAATAAGAAATATAAAATTGAGATCTAATAGTTGTCTAAATTAATAAATCGACAAAATTTGAAATATTGAAAGATTAATAAATAAATACAAAATACTTAAATTACTTAAATTAAAAAGTGAACAAAAATTGGACAATTGCAAAATTGTCAAGATTTGAGGAAAATTAAAATTTTTGCAATACAATCAAAAATGTTAAATTGAGATCTTAAAGTTGTCTTAATTAAGAAATCCACAAAATTTGAAACATTGAAAAATTAAAAAATAAAAAAAAGTACTTAAATTACTTAAATTAAAAAATGAATGAAAATTGAATAATTGGTAAATTGTTTATATTCGAGGAAAATTAAAATTTTTGCAATACAATAAGAAATCTAAAATTGAGATCTAAAAGTTTTCTAAATTAAGAAATCGACAAAATTTGAAAAATTAAAAATTAAGAAATAAAAAAAAAATGCTTAAATTATTTAAATTAAAATATGAAGAAAAATTTAAAATTCGGAAAATTGTTATGATTCGAGGAGAGTACAAATACAATAAAAAATGTAAAATTTAGATCTTAAAATTGGCTTAATTTTTAAAAATAAACAAAAATTGAAAATTCGCAAAATTGTGAAGATTCGAATAAAACTAAAATTTTTGCAATACAATAAAAAATTTTAAATTGAGATCTAAAAGTTGTCTTAATTAAGAAATCCACAAAATTTGAAAAATTAAAAAATAAAAAAAAATGCTTAAATTAAGAAATGAAAAAAAAATGTAAAATTCGGAAAATTGTGAAGATTTGAAGAAAATTTAAATTTTTGCAATACAATAAGAAATCTAAAATTGATATTTAAAAGTTGTCTAAATTAAGAAACCGACAAAATTTTAAAAATAAAAAAATTTAATAAACATTTGAAAAATTAAAAAATAAAAAAAAATGCTTAAAATAATTAAATTAAAAAATGAATGAAAATTGAATAATTGGTAAATTGTTTATATTCGAGAAAAATGAAAATTTTGAAAATTTTTGCAATAAAATAAAAAATGCAAAAATTGAGATTTAAAAGTTGTCTAAATTAAGAAATCGACAAAATTTGAAAAATTTAAAAATAAAACTTAAGTCTAAAAATGAATAAAAATTTAAAATTCGGAAAATTTCCAAGATTCGAGCAAAATTAAAATTTTTGCAATACAATACAAAATTTAAAATTGAGATCTAAAAGTTGTCTAAATTAAGAAATCGACAAAATTTGAAACCTTGAAAAATTCAAAAATAAAAAAAAGTACTTAAATTACTTAAATTAAAAAGTGAGCAAAAATTGGAAATTTGGAAAATTGTCAAGATTCGAGGAAAATTAAAATTGTTGCAATTCAATTAAAAATGTAAAATTGAGATCTAAAAGTTGTCTAAATTAAGAAACCGACAAAATTTGAAAAATTAAAAAATAAAACTTAAATTTAAAAATGAATAAATATAAATAATAATAAATAAATTAAGAAATGAAAAAAATTGGAAAATTCGGAAAATTGTGAACATTTGAGGAAAATTAATTAATTAATTAAATTTTTGCAATACAATAAAAAATGTAAAATTGAGATCTAAAAGTTGTCTACATTAAGAAACCGACAAAATTTTAAAAATTGAAAAATTAAAGAAATAAAAAAAAATACTTAAATTTTAAAATGAACAAAAATTAAAAAATTCGGAAAATTGTCAAGATTCGAGAAAATTGAAAATTTTTGCAATTTAATAAAAATGTCTATATTAAGAAATCGACAAAATTTGAAACCTTGAAAACTTAAAAAAAAATACTTAAATTACTTAAATTAAGAAATGAAAAAAAAATGATAAGGAAAATTTAAATTTTTCCAATACAATAAAAAAATTTAAAATTGAGATCTAAAAGTTGTCTATATTAAGAAATCGACAAAATTTTAAACATTGAAAAATTAAAAAATAAAAAAAAAAATACTTTAAATAATTAAATTAAAACAAAATGAATGAAAATTGAATAATTGGTAAATTGTTTATATTCGAGGAAAATTAAAATTTTTGCAATACAATAAGAAATGTAAAATTGAGATCTAAAGGTTGTCTTAATTAAGAAATCGACAAAATTTGAAAAATTAAAAATTACAAAATAGAAATAAAAATACTTAAATTATTTCAATTAAAAAATGAAGAAAAATTAACAAATTCGGAAAATTGTGATGATTCGAGGAGAGTACAAATTTTTGGAATACAATAAAAAATGTAAAATTGAGATCTAAAAGTTGGCTAAATTTTAATTCGAAAAACTTTGATAAATTTTAAAATTAAAAATATACTTAGATTTCATAAATTTAAAAATGAAGAAAAACTTAAAATTCGGAAAATTGTGAACATTTGAGGAAAATTAATTAATTAATTAAATTTTTGCAATACAATAAGAAATATAAAATTGAGATCTAATAGTTGTCTAAATTAATAAATCGACAAAATTTGAAATATTGAAAAATTAATAAATAAATAAAAAATACTTAAATTACTTAAATTAAAAAGTGAACAAAAATTGGAAATTTTGCAAAATTGTCAAGATTCGAGGAAAATTAAAATTTTTGCAATAAAATAAAAAATGTAAAATTGCAAAGTTGTCTTAAAGTTGTCTAAATTAAGAAATCGACAAAATTTGAAACATTGAAAAATTAAAAAATAAAAAAAAGTACTTAAATTACTTAAATTAAAAAGTGAACAAAAATTTGACATTTGCAAAATTGTCAAGATTTGAGGAAAATTAAAATTTTTGCAATACTATCAAAAATGTTAAATTGAGATCTTAAAGTTGTCTTAATTAAGAAATCCACAAAATTTGAAACATTGAATAATTAAAAAATAAAAAAAAGTACTTAAATTACTTAAATTAAAAAATGAATGAAAATTGAATAATTGGTAAAATGTTTATATTCGAGGAAAATTAAAATTTTTGCAATACAATAAGAAATCTAAAATTGAGATCTAAAAGTTTTCTAAATTAAGAAATCGACAAAATTTGAAAAATTAAAAATTAAAAAATTAAAAAAATATGCTTAAATTATTTAAATTAAAATATGAAGAAAAATTTAAAATTCGGAAAATTGTTATGATTCGAAGAGAGTACAAATACAATAAAAAATGTAAAATTGAAGTCGAAGAAAATTAAAAGTTTTGCAATACAATAAAAAATTTTAAATTGAGATCTAAAAGTTGTCTTAATTAAAAAATCCACAACATTTGAAAAATTAAAAAATAAAAAAAAATGCTTAAAATAATTAAATTAAAAAATGAATGAAAATTGAATAATTGGTAAATTGTTTATATTCGAGAAAAATGAAAATTTTGAAAATTTTTGCAATAAAATAAAAAATGCAAAAATTGAGATTTAAAAGTTGTCTAAATTAAGAAATCAACAAAATTTGAAAAATTTAAAAATAAAACTTAAGTCTAAAAATGAATAAAAATTTAAAATTCGGAAAATTTCCAATATTCGAGCAAAATTAAAATTTTTGCAATACAATACAGTTGTCTAAATTAAGAAATCGACAAAATTTGAAAACTTGAAAAATTCAAAAATAAAAAAAAGTACTTAAATTACTTAAATTAAAAAGTGAACAAAAATTGGAAATTTGGAAAATTGTCAAGATTTGAGGAAAATTAAAATTTTTGCAATTCAATTAAAAATGTAAAATTGAGATCTAAAAGTTGTCTAAATTAAGAAATCGACAAAATATGAAAAATTAAAAAATAAAACTTAAATTTAAAAATGAATAAATATAAATAATAATAAATAAATTAAGAAATGAAAAAAATTGGAAAATTCTGAAAATTGTGAACATTTGAGGAAAATTAATTAATTAATTAAATTTTTGCAATACAATAAAAAATGTAAAATTGAGATCTAAAAGTTGTCTACATTAAGAAACCGACAAAATTTTAAAAATTGAAAAATTAAAGAAATAAAAAAAAATACTTAAATTTTAAAATGAACAAAAATTAAAAAATTCGGAAAATTGTCAAGATTCGAGAAAATTGAAAATTTTTGCAATATAATAAAAATGTCTATATTAAGAAATCGACAAAATTTGAAACATTGAAAACTTTAAAAAAAATACTTAAATTACTTAAATTAAGAAATGAAAAAAAAATGATGAGGAAAATTTAAATTTTTCCAATACAATAAAAAAATTTAAAATTGAGATCTAAAAGTTGTCTATATTAAGAAATCGACAAAATTTTAAACATTGAAAAATTAAAAAATAAAAAAAAAAATACTTTAAATAATTAAATTTAAAAAAAATGAATGAAAATTGAAAAATTGGTAAATTGCTTATATTCGAGGAAAATTAAAATTTTTGCAATACAATAAGAAATGTAAAATTGAGATCTAAAGGTTGTCTAAATTAAGAAATCGACAAAATTTGAAAAATTAAAAATTACAAAATAGAAATAAAAATACTTAAATTATTTAAATTAAAAAATGAAGAAAAATTAACAAATTCGGAAAACTGTGATGATTCGAGGAGAGTACAAATTTTTGGAATACAATAAAAAATGTAAAATTGAGATCTAAAAGTTGGCTAAATTTTAATTCGAAAAACTTTGAAAAATTTTAAAATTAAAAATATACTTAGATTTCATAAATTTAAAAATGAAGAAAAACTTAAAATTCGGAAAATTGTGAACATTTGAGGAAAATTAATTAATTAATTAAATTTTTGCAATACAATAAGAAATATAAAATTGAGATCTAATAGTTGTCTAAATTAATAAATCGACAAAATTTGAAATATTGAAAAATTAATAAATAAATAAAAAATACTTAAATTACTTAAATTAAAAAGTGAACAAAAATTGGAAATTTTGCAAAATTGTCAAGATTCGAGGAAAATTAAAATTTTTGCAATAAAATAAAAAATGTAAAATTGCAACGTTGTCTAAAAGTTGTCTAAATTAAGAAATCGACAAAATTTGAAACATTGAAAAATTAAAAAATAAAAAAAAGTACTTAAATTACTTAAATTAAAAAGTGAACAAAAATTTGACATTTGCAAAATTGTCAAGATTTGAGGAAAATTAAAATTTTTGCAATACTATCAAAAATGTTAAATTGAGATCTTAAAGTTGTCTTAATTAAGAAATCCACAAAATTTGAAACATTGAATAATTAAAAAATAAAAAAAAGTACTTAAATTACTTAAATTAAAAAATGAATGAAAATTGAATAATTGGTAAAATGTTTATATTCGAGGAAAATTAAAATTTTTGCAATACAATAAGAAATCTAAAATTGAGATCTAAAAGTTTTCTAAATTAAGAAATCGACAAAATTTGAAAAATTAAAAATTAAAAAATTAAAAAAATATGCTTAAATTATTTAAATTAAAATATGAAGAAAAATTTAAAATTCGGAAAATTGTTATGATTCGAAGAGAGTACAAATACAATAAAAAATGTAAAATTGAAGTCGAAGAAAATTAAAAGTTTTGCAATACAATAAAAAATTTTAAATTGAGATCTAAAAGTTGTCTTAATTAAAAAATCCACAACATTTGAAAAATTAAAAAATAAAAAAAAATGCTTAAAATAATTAAATTAAAAAATGAATGAAAATTGAATAATTGGTAAATTGTTTATATTCGAGAAAAATGAAAATTTTGAAAATTTTTGCAATAAAATAAAAAATGCAAAAATTGAGATTTAAAAGTTGTCTAAATTAAGAAATCAACAAAATTTGAAAAATTTAAAAATAAAACTTAAGTCTAAAAATGAATAAAAATTTAAAATTCGGAAAATTTCCAAGATTCGAGCAAAATTAAAATTTTTGCAATACAATACAGTTGTCTAAACTAAAAAAATGGAATCGACAAAATTTGAAAACTTGAAAAATTCAAAAATAAAAAAAAGTACTTAAATTACTTAAATTAAAAAGTGAACAAAAATTGGAAATTTGGAAAATTGTCAAGATTTGAGGAAAATTAAAATTTTTGCAATTCAATTAAAAATGTAAAATTGAGATCTAAAAGTTGTCTAAATTAAGAAATCGACAAAATATGAAAAATTAAAAAATAAAACTTAAATTTAAAAATGAATAAATATAAATAATAATAAATAAATTAAGAAATGAAAAAAATTGGAAAATTCTGAAAATTGTGAACATTTGAGGAAAATTAATTAATTAATTAAATTTTTGCAATACAATAAAAAATGTAAAATTGAGATCTAAAAGTTGTCTACATTAAGAAACCGACAAAATTTTAAAAATTGAAAAATTAAAGAAATAAAAAAAAATACTTAAATTTTAAAATGAACAAAAATTAAAAAATTCGGAAAATTGTCAAGATTCGAGAAAATTTAAAATTTTTGCAATATAATAAAAATGTCTATATTAAGAAATCGACAAAATTTGAAACATTGAAAACTTTAAAAAAAATACTTAAATTACTTAAATTAAGAAATGAAAAAAAAATGATGAGGAAAATTTAAATTTTTCCAATACAATAAAAAAATTTAAAATTGAGATCTAAAAGTTGTCTATATTAAGAAATCGACAAAATTTTAAACATTGAAAAATTAAAAAATAAAAAAAAAAATACTTTAAATAATTAAATTTAAAAAAAATGAATGAAAATTGAAAAATTGGTAAATTGCTTATATTCGAGGAAAATTAAAATTTTTGCAATACAATAAGAAATGTAAAATTGAGATCTAAAGGTTGTCTAAATTAAGAAATCGACAAAATTTTAAAAATTAAAAATTACAAAATAGAAATAAAAATACTTAAATTATTTAAATTAAAAAATGAAGAAAAATTAACAAATTCGGAAAACTGTGATGATTCGAGGAGAGTACAAATTTTTGGAATACAATAAAAAATGTAAAATTGAGATCTAAAAGTTGGCTAAATTTTAATTCGAAAAACTTTGAAAAATTTTAAAATTAAAAATATACTTAGATTTCATAAATTTAAAAATGAAGAAAAACTTAAAATTCGGAAAATTGTGAACATTTGAGGAAAATTAATTAATTAATTAAATTTTTGCAATACAATAAGAAATATAAAATTGAGATCTAATAGTTGTCTAAATTAATAAATCGACAAAATTTGAAATATTGAAAAATTAATAAATAAATAAAAAATACTTAAATTACTTAAATTAAAAAGTGAACAAAAATTGGAAATTTTGCAAAATTGTCAAGATTCGAGGAAAATTAAAATTTTTGCAATAAAATAAAAAATGTAAAATTGCAACGTTGTCTAAAAGTTGTCTAAATTAAGAAATCGACAAAATTTGAAACATTGAAAAATTAAAAAATAAAAAAAAGTACTTAAATTACTTAAATTAAAAAGTGAACAAAAATTTGACATTTGCAAAATTGTCAAGATTTGAGGAAAATTAAAATTTTTGCAATACTATCAAAAATGTTAAATTGAGATCTTAAAGTTGTCTTAA
Source organism: Drosophila immigrans (assembly GCA_963583835.1). Taxonomy (NCBI): domain Eukaryota; kingdom Metazoa; phylum Arthropoda; class Insecta; order Diptera; family Drosophilidae; genus Drosophila; species Drosophila immigrans. Next base: position 41,077,782 of record OY757142.1, on the reverse strand, counting down.
TTAAGAAATCCACAAAATTTGAAACATTGAACAATTAAAAAATAAAAAAAAGTACTTAAATTACTTAAATTAAAAAATGAATGAAAATTGAATAATTGGTAAAATGTTTATATTCGAGGAAAATTAAAATTTTTGCAATACAATAAGAAATCTAAAATTGAGATCTAAAAGTTTTCTAAATTAAGAAATCGACAAAATTTGAAACATTGAAAATTAAAAAATAAAAAAAAGTACTTAAATTACTTAAATTAAAAAGTGAACAAAAATTTAAAATTCGGAAAATTGTGAAGATTCGAATAAAATTAAAATTTTTGCAATACAATAAAAAATGTTAAATTGAGATCTTAAAGTTGTCTTAATTAAGAAATCTACAAAATTTGAAACATTGAAAAATTAAAAAATAAAAAAAAGTACTTAAATTAAAAAATGAATGAAAACTGAATAATTGGTAAATTGTTTATATTCGAGGAAAATGAAAATTTTGAAAATTTTTGCAATAAAATAAAAAATGCAAAATTGAGATTTAAAAGTTGTCTAAATTAAGAAATCGACAAAATTTGAAAAATTTAAAAATAAAAAAAAATGCTTAAATTAAGAAATGAAAAAAAAATGTAAAATTCGGAAAATCGTGAAGATTCGAATAAAATTAAAATTTTTGCAATACAATAAAAAATGTTAAATTGAGATCTTAAAGTTGTCTTAATTAAGAAATCCACAAAATTTGAAAAATTAAAAAATAAAAAAAAATGCTTAAATTAAGAAATGAAAAAAAAATGTAAAATTCGGAAAATTGTGAAGATTTGAAGAAAATTTACATTTCTGCAATACAATAAAAAATGTAAAATTGAGATCTCAAAAATGTCTAAATTTTAAATCGAAAAAATTTGAAAAATTGAAAAATTAATAAATTAAAAAAAATACTTAAATTAAAAAGTGAACAAAAATTTAAAATTCGGAAAATTGTCAAGATTCGAGGAAAATTAAAATTTTTGCAATAAAATGAAAAATGTAAAATTGAGATTTAAAAGTTGTCTAAATTAAGAAACCGACAAAGTTTTAAATATTAAAAAATTAAAAAAATTTTAAATAAATGCTTAATTTTCAAAATGAACAAAAATTTAAAAATTCGGAAAATTGTCAAGTTTCGAGAAAAATGAAAATTTTTGCAATACAATAAGAAATATAAAATTGCTATCTAAAAGTTGTCTAAATTAATAAATCGACAAAATTTGAAATATTGAAAAATTAATAAATAAAAAAAAAATACTATAATTAATTAAATTAAAAAATGAATGAAAATTGAATAATTGGTAAATTGTTTATATTCGAGAAAAATGAAAATTTTGAAAATTTTTGCAATAAAATAAAAAATGCAAAATTGAGATTTAAAAGTTGTCTAAATTAAGAAATCGACAAAATTTGAAAAATTTAAAAATAAAACTTAAATCTAAAAATGAATAAAAATTTAAAATTCGGAAAGTACTTAAATTACTTAAATTAAAAAGTGAACAAAAATTGGAAATTTGGAAAATTGTCAAGATTCGAGGAAAATGAAAATTTTTGCAATGCAATAAGAAATATAAAATTGAGATCTAATAGTTGTCTAAATTAAGAAACCGACAAAATTTAAAAAATAAAAAAATTTAAAAAATTTAAAAAAAAATGCTTAAATTTCAGAATGAACAAAAATTTAAAAATTCGGAAAATTGTCAAGTTTCGAGAAAAATTAAAATTTTTGCAATACAATAAGAAATATAAAATTGAGATCTAAAAGTTGTCTAAATTAAGAAATCGACAAAATTTGAAATTTAAAAAATTAAAAAATAAAAAAAAGTACTTAAATTACTTAAATTAAAAAGTGAACAAAAATTGGACATTTGCAAAATTGTCAAGATTTGAGGAAAATTAAAATTTTTGCAATACAATCAAAAATGTTAAATTGAGATCTTAAAGTTGTCTTAATTAAGAAATCTACAAAATTTGAAACATTGAAAAATTAAAAAATAAAAAAAAGTACTTAAATTAAAAAATGAATGAAAACTGAATATTTGGTAAATTGATTATATTCCAGGAAAATTAAAATTTTTGCAATACAATAAGAAATCTAAAATTGAGATCTAAAAGTTTTCTAAATTAAGAAATCGACAAAATTTGGAAAATTATAAATTAAAAAATAAAAAAAAAATGCTTAAATTATTTAAATTAAAATATGAAGAAAAATTTAAAATTCGGAAAATTGTTATGATTCGAGGAGAGTACAAATACAATAAAAAATGTAAAATTGAGATCTTAAAATTGGCTAAATTTTAAATAAAAAAAAAATTGAAAAATTAAAAAATAAACAAAAACTGAAAATTCGGAAAATTGTGAAGATTCGAAGAAAATTAAAATTTTTGCAATACAATAAAAAATTTTAAATTGAGATCTAAAAGTTGTCTTAATTAAGAAATCCACAAAATTTGAAAAATTAAAAAATAAAAAAAATGCTTAAATTAAGAAATGAAAAAAAATGTAAAATTCGGAAAATTGTGAAGATTTGAAGAAAATTTAAGTTTTTGCAATTCAATTTAAAATGTTAAATTGAGATCTTAAAGTTGTCTTAATTAAGAAATCTACAAAATTTGAAACCTTGAAAAATTAAAAAATAAAAAAAAGTACATAAATTAAAAAATGAATGAAAATTGAATAATAGGTAAATTGTTTATATTCGAGGAAAATGAAAATTTTTGCAATGCAATAAGAAATATAAAATTGAGATCTAAAAGTTGTCTAAATTAATAAATCGACAAAATTTGAAACATTGAAAAATTAATAAATAAATAAAAAATTCTAAAATTACTTAAATTAAAAATTTGAATTTTGAATTTGAAACCTTGAAAAATTCAAAAATAAAAAAAAAAGTACTTAAATTACTTAAATTAAAAAGTGAACAAAAATTGGAAATTTGGAAAATTGTCAAGATTCGAGGAAAATTAAAAGTTTTGCAATAAAATAAAAAATGTAAAATTGAGATCTAAAAGAAATCGAAAAAATTTGCAACATTGAAAAATTAAAAAATAAAAAAAAAGTACTTAAATTACTTAAATTAAAAAATTAACAAAAATTGGAAAAATCGGAAAATTGTGAAGATTTGAGGAAAATTAATTAATTAATTAAATTTTTGCAATACAATAAGAAATCTAAAATTGAGATCTAAAAGTTTTCTAAATTAAGAAATCGACAAAATTTGAAAAATTGAAAATTAAAAAATAAAAAAAAAATGCTTAAATTATTTAAATTAAAATATGAAGAAAAATTTAAAATTCGGAAAAATGTTATGATTCGAGGAGAGTACAAATACAATAAAAAATGTAAAATTGAGATCTTAAAATTGGCTAAATTTTAACTAAAAAAAAAAATTGAAAAATTGAAAAATAAACAAAAATTGAAAATTCGAAAAATTGTGAAGATTCGAAGAAAATTAAAATTTTTGCAATACAATAAAAAATGTAAAATTGAGATCTCAAAAATGTCTAAATTTTAAATCGAAAAAATTTGAAAAATTGAAAAATTAATAAATAAAAAAAAATACTTAAATTAAAAAGTGAACAAAAATTTAAAATTCGGAAAATTGTCAAGATTCGAGAAAAATGAAAATTTTTGCAATACAATAAGAAATATAAAATTGCTATCTAAAAGTTGTCTAAATTAATAAATCGACAAAATTTGAAATATTGAAAAATTAATAAATAAAAAAAAATACTTTAATTAATTAAATTAAAAAATGAATGAAAATTGAATAATTGGTAAATTGTTTATATTCGAGAAAAATGAAAATTTTGAAAATTTTTGCAATAAAATAAAAAATGTAAAATTGAGATTTAAAAGTTGTCTAAATTAAGAAACCGACAAAATTTTAAAAATAAAAATATTTAAAAAATTTTAAAAAAATACTTAATATTCAAAATGAACAAAAATTTAAAAATTCGGAAATTGTCAAGTTTCGAGAAAAATTAAAATTTTTGCAATACGATAAGAAATATAAAATTGAGATCTAAAAGTTGTCTAAAATAATAAATCGACAAAATTTGAAATATTAAAAAAATAATAAATAAAAAGAAATACTATAATTAATTTAATTAAAAAATGAATGAAAATTGAATAATTGGTAAATTGTTTATATTCGAGAAAAATGAAAATTTTGAAAATTTTTGCAATAAAATAAAAAATGCAAAATTGAGATTTAAAAGTTGTCTAAATTAAGAAATCGACAAAATTTGAAAAATTTAAAAATAAAACTTAAATCTAAAAATGAATAAAAATTTAAAATTCGGAAAATTTCCAAGATTCGAGCGAAATTAAAATTTTTGCAATACAATACAAAATTTAAAATTGAGATCTAAAAGTTAATTTAGACAATTAAGAAATCGACAAAATTTGAAACCTTGAAAAATTCAAAAATAAAAAAACGTACTTAAATTACTTAAATTAAAAAGTGAACAAAAATTGGAAATTTGGAAAATTGTCAAGATTCGAGGAAAATTAAAATTTTTGCAATTCAATAAAAAATGTAAAATTGAGATCTAAAAGTTGTCTAAATTAAGAAATCGACAAAATTTGAAAAAATAAAACTTAAATTTAAAAATGAATAAATATAAATAATAATAAATAAATTAAGAAATGAAAAAAATTGGAAAATGCGGAAAATTGTGAAGATTTGAGGAAAATTAATTAATTAATTAAATTTTTGCAATACAATATAAAATGTAAAATTGAGATCTAAAAGTTGTCTACATTAAGAAACTGACAAAATTTTAAAAATTGAAAAATTAAAGAAATAAAAAAAAATACTCAAATTTCAAAATGAACAAAAATTAAAAAATTCGGAAAATTGTCAAGATTCGAGAAAAATTAAAATTTTTGCAATATAATAAAAATGTCTATATTAAGAAATCGACAAAATTTGAAACATTGAAAAATTAAAAAAAAAATACTTAAATTACTTAAATTAAGAAATGAAAAAAAAATGATGAGGAAAATTTAAATTTTTTCAATACAATAAAAAAATTTAAAATTGAGATTTAAAAGTTGTCTAAATTAAGAAATCGACAAAATTTGAAAAATTTAAAAATAAAACTTAAATCTAAAAATGAATAAAAATTTAAAATTCGGAAAATTTCCAAGATTCGAGCAAAATTAAAATTTTTGCAATACAATACAAAATTTAAAATTGAAATCTAAAAGTTGTCTAAATTAAGAAATCGACAAAATTTGAAACCTTGAAAAAATCAAAAATAAAAAAAAGTACTTAAATTACTTAAATTAAAAAGTGAACAAAAATTGAAAATTTGGAAAATTGTCAAGATTCGAGGAAAATGAAAATTTTTGCAATGCAATAAGAAATATAAAATTGAGATCTAATAGTTGTCTAAATTAAGAAACCGACAAAATTTAAAAAATAAAAAAATTTAAAAAATTTAAAAAAAATGCTTAAATTTCAAAATGAACAAAAATTTAAAAATTCGGAAAATTGTCAAGTTTCGAGAAAAATTAAAATTTTTGCAATACAATAAGAAATATAAAATTGAGATCTAAAAGTTGTCTAAATTAAGAAATCGACAAAATTTGAAATTTGAAAAATTAAAAAATAAAAAAAACGTACTTAAATTACTTAAATTAAAAAGTGAACAAAAATTGGACATTTGCAAAATTGTCAAGATTTGAGGAAAATTAAAATTTTTGTAATACAATCAAAAATGTTAAATTGAGATCTTAAAGTTGTCTTAATTAAGAAATCTACAAAATTTGAAACATTGAAAAATTAAAAAATAAAAAAAAGTACTTAAATTAAAAAATGAATGAAAATTGAATAATTGGTAAATTGTTTATATTCGAGAAAAATTAAAATTTTTGCAATACAATAAGAAATCTAAAATTGAGATCTAAAAGTTTTCTAAATTAAGAAATCGACAAAATTTGAAAAATTAAAAATTAAAAAATAAATAAAAAATTCTAAAATTACTTAAATTAAAAATTTGAATTTTGAATTTGAAACCTTGAAAAATTCAAAAATAAAAAAAAAAAGTACTTAAATTACTTAAATTAAAAAGTGAACAAAAATTGGAAATTTGGAAAATTGTCAAGATTCGAGGAAAATTAAAATTTTTGCAATTCAATTTAAAATGTAAAATTGAGATCTAAAAGTTTTCTAAATTAAGAAATCGACAAAATTTGAAAAATTTAAAATTAAAAAATAAAAAAAAAATGCTTAAATTATTTAAATTAAAATATGAAGCAAAGGAGAGTACAAATACAACAAAAAATGTAAAATTGAGATCTTAAAGTTGGCTAAATTTTAAATCAAAAAAATTTGAAAAATTGAAAAATTAAAAAATAAACAAAGATTGAAAATTCGGAAAATTGTCAAGATTCGAGAAAAATGAAAATTTTTGCAATACAATAAGAAATATAAAATTGCTATCTAAAAGTTGTCTAAATTAATAAATCGACAAAATTTGAAATATTGAAAAATTAATAAATAAAAAAAAAATACTTTAATTAATTAAATTAAAAAATGAATGTAAATTGAATAATTGGTAAATTGTTTATATTCGAGAAAAATGAAAATTTTGAAAATTTTTGCAATAAAATAAAAAATGTAAAATTGAGATTTAAAAGTTGTCTAAATTAAGAAACCGACAAAGTTTTAAAAATAAAAATATTTAAAAAATTTTAAAAAATACTTAATATTCAAAATGAACAAAAATTTAAAAATTCGGAAATTGTCAAGTTTCGAGAAAAATTAAAATTTTTGCAATACGATAAGAAATATAAAATTGAGATCTAAAAGTTGTCTAAAATAATAAATCGACAAAATTTGAAATATTAAAAAAATAATAAATAAAAAGAAATACTATAATTAATTTAATTAAAAAATGAATGAAAATTGAATAATTGGTAAATTGTTTATATTCGAGAAAAATGAAAATTTTGAAAATTTTTGCAATAAAATAAAAAATGCAAAATTGAGATTTAAAAGTTGTCTAAATTAAGAAATCGACAAAATTTGAAAAATTTAAAAATAAAACTTAAATCTAAAAATGAATAAAAATTTAAAATTCGGAAAATATCCAAGATTCGAGCGAAATTAAAATTTTTGCAATACAATACAAAATTTAAAATTGAAATCAAAAAGTTGTCTAAATTAAGAAATCGACAAAATTTGAAACCTTGAAAAATTCAAAAATAAAAAAAAGTACTTAAATTCAAAAATGAATGAAAATTGAATAATTGGTAAACTGTTTATATTCGAGGAAAATTAAAATTTTTGCAATAAAATAAAAGATGTAAGATTGAGATTTAAAAAAGATTTCAAAATGAACAAAAATTGAAAAATTCGGAAAATTGTCAAGATTCGAGAAAAATGAAAATTTTTGCAATACAAAATGAAATATAAAATTGCTATCTAAAAGTTGTCTAAATTAATAAATCGAAAAAATTTGAAATATTGAAAAATTAATAAATAAAAAAAAAATACTTTAATTAATTAAATTAAAAAATGAATGAAAATTGAATAATTGGTAAATTGTTTATATTCGAGAAAAATGAAAATTTTGAAAATTTTTGCAATAAAATAAAAAATGCAAAAATTGAGATTTAAAAGTTGTCTAAATTAAGAAATCGACAAAATTTGAAAAATTTAAAAATAAAACTTAAATCTAAAAATGAATAAAAATTTAAAATTCGGAAAATTTCCAAGATTCGAGCAAAATTAAAATTTTTGCAATACAACACAAAATTTAAAATTGAAATCTAAAAGTTGTCTAAATTAAGAAATCGACAAAGTTTGAAACCTTGAAAAAATCAAAAATAAAAAAAAATACTTAAATTAATTAAATTAAAAAGTGAACAAAAATTGGAAATTTGGAAAATTGTCAAGATTCGAGGAAAATGAAAATTTTTGCAATGCAATAAGAAATATAAAATTGAGATCTAATAGTTGTCTAAATTAAGAAACCGACAAAATTTAAAAAATAAAAAAATTTAAAAAATTTAAAAAAAATGCTTAAATTTCAAAATGAACAAAAATTTAAAAATTCGGAAAATTGTCAAGTTTCGAGAAAAATTAAAATTTTTGCAATACAATAAGAAATATAAAATTGAGATCTAAAAGTTGTCTAAACTAATAAATCGACAAAATTTGAAACATTGAAAAATTAATAAATAAATAAAAAATTCTAAAATTACTTAAATTAAAAATTTGAATTTTGAATTTGAAACCTTGAAAAATTCAAAAATAAAACAAAGTACTTAAATTACTTAAATTAAAAAGTGAACAAAAATTGAAAATTTGGAAAATTGTCAAGATTCGAGGAAAATTAAAATTTTTGCAATTCAATTTAAAATGTAAAATTGAGATCTAAAAGTTGTCTAAATTAAGAAATCGACAAAATTTGAAAAATTAAAAAATAAAACATAAATTTAAAAATGAATTAATATAAATAATAATAAATAAATTAAGAAATGAAAAAAATTGGAAAATTCGGAAAATTGTGAAGATTTGAGGAAAATTAATTAATTAATTAAATTTTTGCAATACAATAAGAAATCTAAAATTGATTTTCTAAATTAAGAAATCGACAAAATTTGAAAAATTGAAAATTAAAAAATAAAAAAAAAATGCTTAATTTTTTTAAATTAAAATATGAAGAAAAATTTAAAATTCGGAAAATTGTTATGATTCGAGGAGAGTACAAATACAATAAAAAATGTAAAATTGAGATCTTAAAATTGGCTAAATTTTAAATAAAAAAAAATTGAAAAATTGAAAAATTAAAAAATAAACAAAAATTGAAAATTCGGAAAATTGTGAAGATTCGAAGAAAATTAAAATTTTTGCAATACAATAAAAAATGTAAAATTGAGATCTCAAAAATGTCTAAATTTTAAATCGAAAAAATTTTAAAAATTGAAAAATTAATAAATAAAAAAAAATACTTAAATTAAAAAGTGAACAAAAATTAAAAATTCGGAAAATTGTCAAGATTCGAGACAAATGAAAATTTTTGCAATACAATAAGAAATATAAAATTGCTATTTAAAAGTTGTCTAAATTAATAAATCGACAAAATTTGAAATATTGAAAAATTAATAAATAAAAAAAAAATACTTTAATTAATTAAATTAAAAAATGAATGCAAATTGAATAATTGGTTAATTGTTTATATTCGAGAAAAATGAAAATTTTGAAAATTTTTGCAATAAAATAAAAAATGTAAAATTGAGATTTAAAAGTTGTCTAAATTAAGAAATCGACAAAATTTGAAAAATTTAAAAATAAAACTTAAATTTAAAAATGAATAAAAATTTAAAATTCGGAAAATGTCCAAGATTCGAGCAAAATTAAAATTTTTGCAATACAATACAAAATTTAAAATTGAGATCTAAAAGTTGTCTAAATTAAGAAATCGACAAAATTTGAAACCTTGAAAAATTCAAAAATAAAAAAAAGTACTTAAATTACTTAAATTAAAAAGTGAACAAAAATTGGAAATTTGAAAAATTGTCAAGATTCGAGGAAAATGAAAATTTTTGCAATTCAATTTAAAATGTAAAATTGAGATCTAAAAGTTGTCTAAATTAAGAAATTGACAAAATTTGAAAAATTAAAAAATAAAACATAAATTTAAAAATGAATAAATATAAATAATAATAAATAAATTAAGAAATGAAAAAAATTGGAAAATTCGGAAAATTGTAAAGATTTGAGGAAAATTAATTAATTAATTAAATTTTTGCAATACAATAAGAAATCTAAAATTGAGATCTAAAAATTTTCTAAATTAAGAAATCGACAAAATTTGAAAAATTGAAATTGAAAAATAAAAAAAAAATGCTTAAATTATTTAAATTAAAATATGAAGAAAAATTAAAAATTCGGAAAATTGTTATGATTCGAGGAGAGTACAAATACAATAAAAAATTTAAAATTGAGATCTAAAAGTTTTCTTAATTAAGAAATTGACAAAATTTCTAACATTGAAAAATTAAAATATAAAAAAAAAATACTTTAATTAATTAAATTAAAAAATGAATGAAAATTGAATAATTGGTAAATTGTTTATATTCGAGAAAAATGAAAATTTTGAAATTTTTTTGCAATAAAATAAAAAATGTAAAATTGAGATTTAAAAATTATCTAAATTAAGAAACCGAAAAAATTTTGAAAATAAAAAAATTTAAAAAATTTAAAAAAAATACTTAAATTTCAAAATGAACAAAAATTTAAAAATTCGGAAATTTATCAAGATGCGAGGAAAATTAAAATTATTGCAATAAAATAAAAAATGTAAAATTGAGATTTAAAAGTTGTCTCAATTAATAAATCTACAAAATTTGAAACATTGAAAAATTAAAAAATAAAAAAAAGTACTTAAATTAAAAAATGAATGAAAATTGAATAATTGGTAAATTGTTTATATTCGAGAAAAATGAAAATTTTGAAAATTTTTGCAATAAAATAAAAAATGCAAAAATTGAGATTTAAAAGTTGTCTAAATTAAGAAATCGACAAAATTTGAAAAATTTAAAAATAAAACTTAAATCTAAAAATGAATAAAAATTTAAAATTCGGAAAATTTCCAAGATTCGAGCAAAATTAAAATTTTTGCAATACAATACAAAATTTAAAATTGAGATCTAAAAGTTAATTTAGACAATTAAGAAATCGACAAAATTTGAAACCTTGAAAAATTCAAAAATAAACAAGTAAGAAAGCTACAGTCGAGAGTGCTCGACCGTATGATACCCGCAACCCATTTCGAGAGAAAACAAAAAACATGATTGATATTTTAACAAAAAATATACCAAATATACTAAAACTTAATTTTTGTATATATTTGAAAATAGCGGGTAAAATACACAACACCGCTGTGGTCACACTGTCAACTTAACAAACAAAGCGCGGGCAGCTGCAAGTGAATTTTGCATATAAAATTGATTCATTAATAACTTCCTTGTTTTTCATTCGATTTCAACCAAATTCACAGGAGTCATTCAGACTATCATTGTTATTATGCTTACCAAAATTCAATGCTCTAGGTTCATTATTACGGCTTTTACAGTTTTTGGGGGCGGAAAGGGGCGTGGCAAAAATCTAAAATAAACTTGATCTGCGTAAGACCTACACGAATACTGTCACCAAATTTGATATCTCTAGGTCAATCAGACACTTAAAACGTCCATATGCATTGGGAACAACAATTTTGATACATAATTACGCGAATAACTTTTGTTCTACTAATCCGATTTTTACCAAAATTACAGGGTATATTAAGAGTGTCAAGCGCAGATGGGTTACCAGATTACACATCATTACACAAAGAACTTTTGGAGTTATACGCAATTTACATAAAAAAAAACTTGACTTTTTCTAGATTAATGCTTATTGTGGGCGAAGGGGGCGTGGCATCCAACTTTTGAAATAAACTTGATCTGCGTAGGGTATGAAGGAACATTTTTGCCAAATTTGGTGTCTCTATGTCTTATAGTCTCTGAGATCCAGGTGTTCATACGGACAGACAGACGGACAGACGGACAGACGGACATGGCTATATCGTCTCGGCTGTTGACGCTGATTAAGAATATATATACTTTATGGGGTCGGAGATGCCTCCTTCTGCCTGTTACATACATTTCCTGTTGGCACTAAGTCATAATACCCTTCTACCCTATGGGTAGCGGGTATAAAAAAGTACTTAAATTACTTAAATTAAAAAGTGAACAAAAATTGGAAATTTGGAAAATTGTCAAGATTCGAGGAAAATTAAAATTTTTGCAATTCAATAAAAAATGTAAAATTGAGATCTAAAAGTTGTCTAAATTAAGAAATCGACAAAATTTGAAAAATTAAAAAATAAAACTTAAATTTAAAAATGAATAAATATAAATAATAATAAATAAATTAAGAAATGAAAAAAATTGGAAAATTCGGAAAATTGTGAAGATTTGAGGAAAATTAATTAATTAATTAAATTTTTGCAATACAATATAAAATGTAAAATTTAGATTTAAAAGATGTCTAATTTAAGAAACTGACAAAATTTTAAAAATTGAAAAATTAAAGAAATAAAAAAAAATACTTAATTTCAAAATGAACAAAAATTAAAAAATTCGGATAATTGTCAAGATTCGAGAAAAATTAAAATTTTTGCAATACAATAAGAACTATAAAATTGAGATCTAATAGTTGTCTAAATTAATAAATCGACAAAATTTGAAATATTGAAAAATTAATAAATAAATAAAAAATACTTAAATTACTTAAATTAAAAAGTGAACAAAAATGGGAAATTTTGCAAAATTGTCAAGATTCGAGGAAAATTAAAATTTTTGCAATAAAATAAAAAATGTAAAATTGCAAAGTTGTCTAAAAGTTGTCTAAATTAAGAAATCGACAAAATTTGAAACATTGAAAAATTAAAAAATAAAAAAAAGTACTTAAATTACTTAAATTAAAAAGTGAACAAAAATTGGACATTTGCAAAATTGTCAAGATTTGAGGAAAATTAAAATTTTTGCAATACAATCAAAAATGTTAAATTGAGATCTTAAAGTTGTCTTAATTAAGAAATCCACAAAATTTGAAACATTGAAAAATTAAAAAATAAAAAAAAGTACTTAAATTACTTAAATTAAAAAATGAATGAAAATTGAATAATTGGTAAATTGTTTATATTCGAGAAAAATTAAAATTTTTGCAATACAATAAGAAATCTAAAATTGAGATCTAAAAGTTTTCTAAATTAAGAAATCGACAAAATTTGAAAAATTAAAAATTAAAAAATAAAAAAAAAATGCTTAAATTATTTAAATTAAAATATGAAGAAAAATTTAAAATTCGGAAAATTGTTATGATTCGAGGAGAGTACAAATACAATAAAAAATGTGAAATTGAGATCTTAAAATTGGCTAAATTTTAAATAAAAAAAAAATTGAAAAATTGAAAAATTAAAAAATAAACAAAAATTGAAAATTTTAAATTGAGATCTAAAAGTTGTCTTAATTAAGAAATCCACAAAATTTGAAAAATTAAAAATAAAAATAAATGCTTAAATTAAGAAATGAAAAAAAAATGTAAAATTCGGAAAATTGTGAAGATTTGAAGAACATTTAAATTTTTGCAATACAATAAAAAATGTAAAATTGAGATCTAATAGTTGTCTAAATTAATAAATCGACAAAATTTGAAATATTGAAAAATTAATAAATAAATAAAAAATTCTAAAATTACTTAAATTAAAAAGTGAACAAAAACTTAAAATTCGGAAATTTATCAAGATTTGAGGAAAATTAAAATTTTTGCAATAAAATAAAAAATGTAAAATTGAGATTTAAAAGTTGTCTAAATTAAGAAATCGACAAAATTTGAAAAATTAAAAAATAAAACTTAAATTTAAAAATGAATAAAAATTTAAAATTCGGAAAATTGCCAAGATTCGAGGAAAATTAAAATTTTTGCAATTCAATAAATAATGTAAAATTGAGATCTAAAAGTTGTCTAAATTAAGAAATCGACAAAATTTGAAAAATTAAAAAATAAAACTTAAATTTAAAAATGAATAAAAATTTAAAATTCGAAAAATTGCCAAGATTCGAGGAAAATTAAAATTTTTGCAATACAATACAAAATTTAAAATTGAGATCTAAAAGTTGTCTAAATTAAGAAATCGACAAAATTTGAAACCTTGAAAAATTCAAAAATAAAAAAAAGTACTTAAATTACTTAAATTAAAAAGTGAACAAAAATTGGAAATTTGAAAAATTGTCAAGATTCGAGGAAAATGAAAATTTTTGCAATTCAATTTAAAATGTAAAATTGAGATCTAAAAGTTGTCTAAACTAAGAAATTGCAAAATTTGAAAAATTAAAAAATAAAACATAAATTTAAAAATGAATAAATATAAATAATAATAAATAAATTAAGAAATGAAAAAAATTGGAAAATTCGGAAAATTGTAAAGATTTGAGGAAAATTAATTAATTAATTAAATTTTTGCAATACAATAAGAAATCTAAAATTGAGATCTAAAAATTTTCTAAATTAAGAAATCGACAAAATTTGAAAAATTGAAATTGAAAAATAAAAAAAAAATGCTTAAATTATTTAAATTAAAATATGAAGAAAAATTAAAAATTCGGAAAATTGTTATGATTCGAGGAGAGTACAAATACAATAAAAAATTTAAAATTGAGATCTAAAAGTTTTCTTAATTAAGAAATTGACAAAATTTCTAACATTGAAAAATTAAAATATAAAAAAAAAAATACTTTAATTAATTAAATTAAAAAATGAATGAAAATTGAATAATTGGTAAATTGTTTATATTCGAGAAAAATGAAAATTTTGAAATTTTTTTGCAATAAAATAAAAAATGTAAAATTGAGATTTAAAAATTATCTAAATTAAGAAACCGAAAAAATTTTGAAAATAAAAAAATTTAAAAAATTTAAAAAAAATACTTAAATTTCAAAATGAACAAAAATTTAAAAATTCGGAAATTTATCAAGATGCGAGGAAAATTAAAATTATTGCAATAAAATAAAAAATGTAAAATTGAGATTTAAAAGTTGTCTCAATTAATAAATCTACAAAATTTGAAACATTGAAAAATTAAAAAATAAAAAAAAGTACTTAAATTAAAAAATGAATGAAAATTGAATAATTGGTAAATTGTTTATATTCGAGAAAAATGAAAATTTTGAAAATTTTTGCAATAAAATAAAAAATGCAAAAATTGAGATTTAAAAGTTGTCTAAATTAAGAAATCGACAAAATTTGAAAAATTTAAAAATAAAACTTAAATCTAAAAATGAATAAAAATTTAAAATTCGGAAAATTTCCAAGATTCGAGCAAAATTAAAATTTTTGCAATACAATACAAAATTTAAAATTGAGATCTAAAAGTTAATTTAGACAATTAAGAAATCGACAAAATTTGAAACCTTGAAAAATTCAAAAATAAACAAGTAAGAAAGCTACAGTCGAGAGTGCTCGACCGTATGATACCCGCAACCCATTTCGAGAGAAAACAAAAAACATGATTGATATTTTAACAAAAAATATACCAAATATACTAAAACTTATTTTTTGTATATATTTGAAAATAGCGGGTAAAATACACAACACCGCTGTGGTCACACTGTCAACTTAACAAACAAAGCGCGGGCAGCTGCAAGTGAATTTTGCATATAAAATTGATTCATTAATAACTTCCTTGTTTTTCATTCGATTTCAACCAAATTCACAGGAGTCATTCAGACTATCATTGTTATTATGCTTACCAAAATTCAATGCTCTAGGTTCATTATTACGGCTTTTACAGTTTTTGGGGGCGGAAAGGGGCGTGGCAAAAATCTAAAATAAACTTGATCTGCGTAAGACCTACACGAATACTGTCACCAAATTTGATATCTCTAGGTCAATCAGACACTTAAAACGTCCATATGCATTGGGAACAACAATTTTGATACATAATTACGCGAATAACTTTTGTTCTACTAATCCGATTTTTACCAAAATTACAGGGTATATTAAGAGTGTCAAGCGCAGATGGGTTACCAGATTACACATCATTACACAAAGAACTTTTGGAGTTATACGCAATTTACATAAAAAAAAACTTGACTTTTTCTAGATTAATGCTTATTGTGGGCGAAGGGGGCGTGGCATCCAACTTTTGAAATAAACTTGATCTGCGTAGGGTATGAAGGAACATTTTTGCCAAATTTGGTGTCTCTATGTCTTATAGTCTCTGAGATCCAGGTGTTCATACGGACAGACAGACGGACAGACGGACAGACGGACATGGCTATATCGTCTCGGCTGTTGACGCTGATTAAGAATATATATACTTTATGGGGTCGGAGATGCCTCCTTCTGCCTGTTACATACATTTCCTGTTGGCACTAAGTCATAATACCCTTCTACCCTATGGGTAGCGGGTATAAAAAAGTACTTAAATTACTTAAATTAAAAAGTGAACAAAAATTGGAAATTTGGAAAATTGTCAAGATTCGAGGAAAATTAAAATTTTTGCAATTCAATAAAAAATGTAAAATTGAGATCTAAAAGTTGTCTAAATTAAGAAATCGACAAAATTTGAAAAATTAAAAAATAAAACTTAAATTTAAAAATGAATAAATATAAATAATAATAAATAAATTAAGAAATGAAAAAAATTGGAAAATTCGGAAAATTGTGAAGATTTGAGGAAAATTAATTAATTAATTAAATTTTTGCAATACAATATAAAATGTAAAATTTAGATTTAAAAGATGTCTAATTTAAGAAACTGACAAAATTTTAAAAATTGAAAAATTAAAGAAATAAAAAAAAATACTTAATTTCAAAATGAACAAAAATTAAAAAATTCGGATAATTGTCAAGATTCGAGAAAAATTAAAATTTTTGCAATACAATAAGAACTATAAAATTGAGATCTAATAGTTGTCTAAATTAATAAATCGACAAAATTTGAAATATTGAAAAATTAATAAATAAATAAAAAATACTTAAATTACTTTATGGGGTCGGAGATGCCTCCTTCTGCCTGTTACATACATTTCCTGTTGGCACTAAGTCATAATACCCTTCTACCCTATGGGTAGCGGGTATAAAAAAGTACTTAAATTACTTAAATTAAAAAGTGAACAAAAATTGGAAATTTGGAAAATTGTCAAGATTCGAGGAAAATTAAAATTTTTGCAATTCAATAAAAAATCTAAAATTGAGATCTAAAAGTTTTCTAAATTAAGAAATCGACAAAATTTGAAAAATTAAAAATTAAAAAATAAAAAAAAAATGCTTAAATTATTTAAATTAAAATATGAAGAAAAATTTAAAATTCGGAAAATTGTTATGATTCGAGGAGAGTACAAATACAATAAAAAATGTGAAATTGAGATCTTAAAATTGGCTAAATTTTAAATAAAAAAAAAATTGAAAAATTGAAAAATTAAAAAATAAACAAAAATTGAAAATTTTAAATTGAGATCTAAAAGTTGTCTTAATTAAGAAATCCACAAAATTTGAAAAATTAAAAATAAAAATAAATGCTTAAATTAAGAAATGAAAAAAAAATGTAAAATTCGGAAAATTGTGAAGATTTGAAGAACATTTAAATTTTTGCAATACAATAAAAAATGTAAAATTGAGATCTAATAGTTGTCTAAATTAATAAATCGACAAAATTTGAAATATTGAAAAATTAATAAATAAATAAAAAATTCTAAAATTACTTAAATTAAAAAGTGAACAAAAACTTAAAATTCGGAAATTTATCAAGATTTGAGGAAAATTAAAATTTTTGCAATAAAATAAAAAATGTAAAATTGAGATTTAAAAGTTGTCTAAATTAAGAAATCGACAAAATTTGAAAAATTAAAAAATAAAACTTAAATTTAAAAATGAATAAAAATTTAAAATTCGGAAAATTGCCAAGATTCGAGGAAAATTAAAATTTTTGCAATTCAATAAATAATGTAAAATTGAGATCTAAAAGTTGTCTAAATTAAGAAATCGACAAAATTTGAAAAATTAAAAAATAAAACTTAAATTTAAAAATGAATAAAAATTTAAAATTCGAAAAATTGCCAAGATTCGAGGAAAATTAAAATTTTTGCAATACAATACAAAATTTAAAATTGAGATCTAAAAGTTGTTTAAATTAAGAAATCGACAAAATTTGAAACCTTGAAAAATTCAAAAATAAAAAAAAGTACTTAAATTACTTAAATTAAAAAGTGAACAAAAATTGGAAATTTGAAAAATTGTCAAGATTCGAGGAAAATGAAAATTTTTGCAATTCAATTTAAAATGTAAAATTGAGATCTAAAAGTTGTCTAAATTAAGAAATTGACAAAATTTGAAAAATTAAAAAATAAAACATAAATTTAAAAATGAATAAATATAAATAATAATAAATAAATTAAGAAATGAAAAAAATTGGAAAATTCGGAAAATTGTAAAGATTTGAGGAAAATTAATTAATTAATTAAATTTTTGCAATACAATAAGAAATCTAAAATTGAGATCTAAAAATTTTCTAAATTAAGAAATCGACAAAATTTGAAAAATTGAAATTGAAAAATAAAAAAAAAATGCTTAAATTATTTAAATTAAAATATGAAGAAAAATTAAAAATTCGGAAAATTGTTATGATTCGAGGAGAGTACAAATACAATAAAAAATTTAAAATTGAGATCTAAAAGTTTTCTTAATTAAGAAATTGACAAAATTTCTAACATTGAAAAATTAAAATATAAAAAAAAAAATACTTTAATTAATTAAATTAAAAAATGAATGAAAATTGAATAATTGGTAAATTGTTTATATTCGAGAAAAATGAAAATTTTGAAATTTTTTTGCAATAAAATAAAAAATGTAAAATTGAGATTTAAAAATTATCTAAATTAAGAAACCGAAAAAATTTTGAAAATAAAAAAATTTAAAAAATTTAAAAAAAATACTTAAATTTCAAAATGAACAAAAATTTAAAAATTCGGAAATTTATCAAGATGCGAGGAAAATTAAAATTATTGCAATAAAATAAAAAATGTAAAATTGAGATTTAAAAGTTGTCTCAATTAATAAATCTACAAAATTTGAAACATTGAAAAATTAAAAAATAAAAAAAAGTACTTAAATTAAAAAATGAATGAAAATTGAATAATTGGTAAATTGTTTATATTCGAGAAAAATGAAAATTTTGAAAATTTTTGCAATAAAATAAAAAATGCAAAAATTGAGATTTAAAAGTTGTCTAAATTAAGAAATCGACAAAATTTGAAAAATTTAAAAATAAAACTTAAATCTAAAAATGAATAAAAATTTAAAATTCGGAAAATTTCCAAGATTCGAGCAAAATTAAAATTTTTGCAATACAATACAAAATTTAAAATTGAGATCTAAAAGTTAATTTAGACAATTAAGAAATCGACAAAATTTGAAACCTTGAAAAATTCAAAAATAAACAAGTAAGAAAGCTACAGTCGAGAGTGCTCGACCGTATGATACCCGCAACCCATTTCGAGAGAAAACAAAAAACATGATTG
Organism: Drosophila immigrans; assembly: GCA_963583835.1. Taxonomy (NCBI): domain Eukaryota; kingdom Metazoa; phylum Arthropoda; class Insecta; order Diptera; family Drosophilidae; genus Drosophila; species Drosophila immigrans. Next base: position 41,058,690 of record OY757142.1, on the reverse strand, counting down.
ATATTTTAACAAAAAATATACCAAATATACTAAAACTTAATTTTTGTATATATTTGAAAATAGCGGGTAAAATACACAACACCGCTGTGGTCACACTGTCAACTTAACAAACAAAGCGCGGGCAGCTGCAAGTGAATTTTGCATATAAAATTGATTCATTAATAACTTCCTTGTTTTTCATTCGATTTCAACCAAATTCACAGGAGTCATTCAGACTATCATTGTTATTATGCTTACCAAAATTCAATGCTCTAGGTTCATTATTACGGCTTTTACAGTTTTTGGGGGCGGAAAGGGGCGTGGCAAAAATCTAAAATAAACTTGATCTGCGTAAGACCTACACGAATACTGTCACCAAATTTGATATCTCTAGGTCAATCAGACACTTAAAACGTCCATATGCATTGGGAACAACAATTTTGATACATAATTACGCGAATAACTTTTGTTCTACTAATCCGATTTTTACCAAAATTACAGGGTATATTAAGAGTGTCAAGCGCAGATGGGTTACCAGATTACACATCATTACACAAAGAACTTTTGGAGTTATACGCAATTTACATAAAAAAAAACTTGACTTTTTCTAGATTAATGCTTATTGTGGGCGAAGGGGGCGTGGCATCCAACTTTTGAAATAAACTTGATCTGCGTAGGGTATGAAGGAACATTTTTGCCAAATTTGGTGTCTCTATGTCTTATAGTCTCTGAGATCCAGGTGTTCATACGGACAGACAGACGGACAGACGGACAGACGGACATGGCTATATCGTCTCGGCTGTTGACGCTGATTAAGAATATATATACTTTATGGGGTCGGAGATGCCTCCTTCTGCCTGTTACATACATTTCCTGTTGGCACTAAGTCATAATACCCTTCTACCCTATGGGTAGCGGGTATAAAAAAGTACTTAAATTACTTAAATTAAAAAGTGAACAAAAATTGGAAATTTGGAAAATTGTCAAGATTCGAGGAAAATTAAAATTTTTGCAATTCAATAAAAAATGTAAAATTGAGATCTAAAAGTTGTCTAAATTAAGAAATCGACAAAATTTGAAAAATTAAAAAATAAAACTTAAATTTAAAAATGAATAAATATAAATAATAATAAATAAATTAAGAAATGAAAAAAATTGGAAAATTCGGAAAATTGTGAAGATTTGAGGAAAATTAATTAATTAATTAAATTTTTGCAATACAATATAAAATGTAAAATTTAGATTTAAAAGATGTCTAATTTAAGAAACTGACAAAATTTTAAAAATTGAAAAATTAAAGAAATAAAAAAAAATACTTAATTTCAAAATGAACAAAAATTAAAAAATTCGGATAATTGTCAAGATTCGAGAAAAATTAAAATTTTTGCAATACAATAAGAACTATAAAATTGAGATCTAATAGTTGTCTAAATTAATAAATCGACAAAATTTGAAATATTGAAAAATTAATAAATAAATAAAAAATACTTAAATTACTTAAATTAAAAAGTGAACAAAAATGGGAAATTTTGCAAAATTGTCAAGATTCGAGGAAAATTAAAATTTTTGCAATAAAATAAAAAATGTAAAATTGCAAAGTTGTCTAAAAGTTGTCTAAATTAAGAAATCGACAAAATTTGAAACATTGAAAAATTAAAAAATAAAAAAAAGTACTTAAATTACTTAAATTAAAAAGTGAACAAAAATTGGACATTTGCAAAATTGTCAAGATTTGAGGAAAATTAAAATTTTTGCAATACAATCAAAAATGTTAAATTGAGATCTTAAAGTTGTCTTAATTAAGAAATCCACAAAATTTGAAACATTGAAAAATTAAAAAATAAAAAAAAGTACTTAAATTACTTAAATTAAAAAATGAATGAAAATTGAATAATTGGTAAATTGTTTATATTCGAGAAAAATTAAAATTTTTGCAATACAATAAGAAATCTAAAATTGAGATCTAAAAGTTTTCTAAATTAAGAAATCGACAAAATTTGAAAAATTAAAAATTAAAAAATAAAAAAAAAATGCTTAAATTATTTAAATTAAAATATGAAGAAAAATTTAAAATTCGGAAAATTGTTATGATTCGAGGAGAGTACAAATACAATAAAAAATGTGAAATTGAGATCTTAAAATTGGCTAAATTTTAAATAAAAAAAAAATTGAAAAATTGAAAAATTAAAAAATAAACAAAAATTGAAAATTTTAAATTGAGATCTAAAAGTTGTCTTAATTAAGAAATCCACAAAATTTGAAAAATTAAAAATAAAAATAAATGCTTAAATTAAGAAATGAAAAAAAAATGTAAAATTCGGAAAATTGTGAAGATTTGAAGAACATTTAAATTTTTGCAATACAATAAAAAATGTAAAATTGAGATCTAATAGTTGTCTAAATTAATAAATCGACAAAATTTGAAATATTGAAAAATTAATAAATAAATAAAAAATTCTAAAATTACTTAAATTAAAAAGTGAACAAAAACTTAAAATTCGGAAATTTATCAAGATTTGAGGAAAATTAAAATTTTTGCAATAAAATAAAAAATGTAAAATTGAGATTTAAAAGTTGTCTAAATTAAGAAATCGACAAAATTTGAAAAATTAAAAAATAAAACTTAAATTTAAAAATGAATAAAAATTTAAAATTCGGAAAATTGCCAAGATTCGAGGAAAATTAAAATTTTTGCAATTCAATAAATAATGTAAAATTGAGATCTAAAAGTTGTCTAAATTAAGAAATCGACAAAATTTGAAAAATTAAAAAATAAAACTTAAATTTAAAAATGAATAAAAATTTAAAATTCGAAAAATTGCCAAGATTCGAGGAAAATTAAAATTTTTGCAATACAATACAAAATTTAAAATTGAGATCTAAAAGTTGTCTAAATTAAGAAATCGACAAAATTTGAAACCTTGAAAAATTCAAAAATAAAAAAAAGTACTTAAATTACTTAAATTAAAAAGTGAACAAAAATTGGAAATTTGAAAAATTGTCAAGATTCGAGGAAAATGAAAATTTTTGCAATTCAATTTAAAATGTAAAATTGAGATCTAAAAGTTGTCTAAACTAAGAAATTGCAAAATTTGAAAAATTAAAAAATAAAACATAAATTTAAAAATGAATAAATATAAATAATAATAAATAAATTAAGAAATGAAAAAAATTGGAAAATTCGGAAAATTGTAAAGATTTGAGGAAAATTAATTAATTAATTAAATTTTTGCAATACAATAAGAAATCTAAAATTGAGATCTAAAAATTTTCTAAATTAAGAAATCGACAAAATTTGAAAAATTGAAATTGAAAAATAAAAAAAAAATGCTTAAATTATTTAAATTAAAATATGAAGAAAAATTAAAAATTCGGAAAATTGTTATGATTCGAGGAGAGTACAAATACAATAAAAAATTTAAAATTGAGATCTAAAAGTTTTCTTAATTAAGAAATTGACAAAATTTCTAACATTGAAAAATTAAAATATAAAAAAAAAAATACTTTAATTAATTAAATTAAAAAATGAATGAAAATTGAATAATTGGTAAATTGTTTATATTCGAGAAAAATGAAAATTTTGAAATTTTTTTGCAATAAAATAAAAAATGTAAAATTGAGATTTAAAAATTATCTAAATTAAGAAACCGAAAAAATTTTGAAAATAAAAAAATTTAAAAAATTTAAAAAAAATACTTAAATTTCAAAATGAACAAAAATTTAAAAATTCGGAAATTTATCAAGATGCGAGGAAAATTAAAATTATTGCAATAAAATAAAAAATGTAAAATTGAGATTTAAAAGTTGTCTCAATTAATAAATCTACAAAATTTGAAACATTGAAAAATTAAAAAATAAAAAAAAGTACTTAAATTAAAAAATGAATGAAAATTGAATAATTGGTAAATTGTTTATATTCGAGAAAAATGAAAATTTTGAAAATTTTTGCAATAAAATAAAAAATGCAAAAATTGAGATTTAAAAGTTGTCTAAATTAAGAAATCGACAAAATTTGAAAAATTTAAAAATAAAACTTAAATCTAAAAATGAATAAAAATTTAAAATTCGGAAAATTTCCAAGATTCGAGCAAAATTAAAATTTTTGCAATACAATACAAAATTTAAAATTGAGATCTAAAAGTTAATTTAGACAATTAAGAAATCGACAAAATTTGAAACCTTGAAAAATTCAAAAATAAACAAGTAAGAAAGCTACAGTCGAGAGTGCTCGACCGTATGATACCCGCAACCCATTTCGAGAGAAAACAAAAAACATGATTGATATTTTAACAAAAAATATACCAAATATACTAAAACTTAATTTTTGTATATATTTGAAAATAGCGGGTAAAATACACAACACCGCTGTGGTCACACTGTCAACTTAACAAACAAAGCGCGGGCAGCTGCAAGTGAATTTTGCATATAAAATTGATTCATTAATAACTTCCTTGTTTTTCATTCGATTTCAACCAAATTCACAGGAGTCATTCAGACTATCATTGTTATTATGCTTACCAAAATTCAATGCTCTAGGTTCATTATTACGGCTTTTACAGTTTTTGGGGGCGGAAAGGGGCGTGGCAAAAATCTAAAATAAACTTGATCTGCGTAAGACCTACACGAATACTGTCACCAAATTTGATATCTCTAGGTCAATCAGACACTTAAAACGTCCATATGCATTGGGAACAACAATTTTGATACATAATTACGCGAATAACTTTTGTTCTACTAATCCGATTTTTACCAAAATTACAGGGTATATTAAGAGTGTCAAGCGCAGATGGGTTACCAGATTACACATCATTACACAAAGAACTTTTGGAGTTATACGCAATTTACATAAAAAAAAACTTGACTTTTTCTAGATTAATGCTTATTGTGGGCGAAGGGGGCGTGGCATCCAACTTTTGAAATAAACTTGATCTGCGTAGGGTATGAAGGAACATTTTTGCCAAATTTGGTGTCTCTATGTCTTATAGTCTCTGAGATCCAGGTGTTCATACGGACAGACAGACGGACAGACGGACAGACGGACATGGCTATATCGTCTCGGCTGTTGACGCTGATTAAGAATATATATACTTTATGGGGTCGGAGATGCCTCCTTCTGCCTGTTACATACATTTCCTGTTGGCACTAAGTCATAATACCCTTCTACCCTATGGGTAGCGGGTATAAAAAAGTACTTAAATTACTTAAATTAAAAAGTGAACAAAAATTGGAAATTTGGAAAATTGTCAAGATTCGAGGAAAATTAAAATTTTTGCAATTCAATAAAAAATGTAAAATTGAGATCTAAAAGTTGTCTAAATTAAGAAATCGACAAAATTTGAAAAATTAAAAAATAAAACTTAAATTTAAAAATGAATAAATATAAATAATAATAAATAAATTAAGAAATGAAAAAAATTGGAAAATTCGGAAAATTGTGAAGATTTGAGGAAAATTAATTAATTAATTAAATTTTTGCAATACAATATAAAATGTAAAATTTAGATTTAAAAGATGTCTAATTTAAGAAACTGACAAAATTTTAAAAATTGAAAAATTAAAGAAATAAAAAAAAATACTTAATTTCAAAATGAACAAAAATTAAAAAATTCGGATAATTGTCAAGATTCGAGAAAAATTAAAATTTTTGCAATACAATAAGAACTATAAAATTGAGATCTAATAGTTGTCTAAATTAATAAATCGACAAAATTTGAAATATTGAAAAATTAATAAATAAATAAAAAATACTTAAATTACTTAAATTAAAAAGTGAACAAAAATGGGAAATTTTGCAAAATTGTCAAGATTCGAGGAAAATTAAAATTTTTGCAATAAAATAAAAAATGTAAAATTGCAAAGTTGTCTAAAAGTTGTCTAAATTAAGAAATCGACAAAATTTGAAACATTGAAAAATTAAAAAATAAAAAAAAGTACTTAAATTACTTAAATTAAAAAGTGAACAAAAATTGGACATTTGCAAAATTGTCAAGATTTGAGGAAAATTAAAATTTTTGCAATACAATCAAAAATGTTAAATTGAGATCTTAAAGTTGTCTTAATTAAGAAATCCACAAAATTTGAAACATTGAAAAATTAAAAAATAAAAAAAAGTACTTAAATTACTTAAATTAAAAAATGAATGAAAATTGAATAATTGGTAAATTGTTTATATTCGAGAAAAATTAAAATTTTTGCAATAAAATAAGAAATCTAAAATTGAGATCTAAAAGTTTTCTAAATTAAGAAATCGACAAAATTTGAAAAATTAAAAATTAAAAAATAAAAAAAAAATGCTTAAATTATTTAAATTAAAATATGAAGAAAAATTTAAAATTCGGAAAATTGTTATGATTCGAGGAGAGTACAAATACAATAAAAAATGTGAAATTGAGATCTTAAAATTGGCTAAATTTTAAATAAAAAAAAAATTGAAAAATTGAAAAATTAAAAAATAAACAAAAATTGAAAATTTTAAATTGAGATCTAAAAGTTGTCTTAATTAAGAAATCCACAAAATTTGAAAAATTAAAAATAAAAATAAATGCTTAAATTAAGAAATGAAAAAAAAATGTAAAATTCGGAAAATTGTGAAGATTTGAAGAACATTTAAATTTTTGCAATACAATAAAAAATGTAAAATTGAGATCTAATAGTTGTCTAAATTAATAAATCGACAAAATTTGAAATATTGAAAAATTAATAAATAAATAAAAAATTCTAAAATTACTTAAATTAAAAAGTGAACAAAAACTTAAAATTCGGAAATTTATCAAGATTTGAGGAAAATTAAAATTTTTGCAATAAAATAAAAAATGTAAAATTGAGATTTAAAAGTTGTCTAAATTAAGAAATCGACAAAATTTGAAAAATTAAAAAATAAAACTTAAATTTAAAAATGAATAAAAATTTAAAATTCGGAAAATTGCCAAGATTCGAGGAAAATTAAAATTTTTGCAATTCAATAAATAATGTAAAATTGAGATCTAAAAGTTGTCTAAATTAAGAAATCGACAAAATTTGAAAAATTAAAAAATAAAACTTAAATTTAAAAATGAATAAAAATTTAAAATTCGAAAAATTGCCAAGATTCGAGGAAAATTAAAATTTTTGCAATACAATACAAAATTTAAAATTGAGATCTAAAAGTTGTCTAAATTAAGAAATCGACAAAATTTGAAACTTTGAAAAATTCAAAAATAAAAAAAAGTACTTAAATTACTTAAATTAAAATGTGAACAAAAATTGGAAATTCGGAAAATTGCCAAGATTCGAGGAAAATTAAAATTTTTGCAATAAAATAAAAAATGTAAAATTGAGATTTAAAAGTTGTTTAAATTAAGAAATCGACAAAATTTGAAAAATTAAAAAATAAAACTTAAATTTAAAAATGAATAAATATAAATAATAATAAATAAATTAAGAAATGAAAAAAATTGGAAAATTCGGAAAATTGTAAAGATTTGAGGAAAATTAATTAATTAATTAAATTTTTGCAATACAATAAGAAATCTAAAATTGATTTTCTAAATTAAGAAATCGACAAAATTTGAAAAATTGAAAATTAAAAAATAAAAAAAAAATGCTTAAATTATTTAAATTAAAATATGAAGAAAAATTTAAAATTCGGAAAATTGTTATGATTCGAGGAGAGTACAAATACAATAAAAAATGTAAAATTGAGATCTTAAAATTGGCTAAATTTTAAATAAAAAAAAAATTGAAAAATTGAAAAATTGAAAAATTAAAAAATAAACAAAAATTGAAAATTCGGAAAATTGTGAAGATTCGAAGAAAATTAAAATTTTTGCAATACAATCAAAAATTTTAAATTGAGATCTAAAAGTTGTCTTAATTAAGAAATCCACAAAATTTGAAAAATTAAAAAATAAAAATAAATGCTTAAATTAAGAAATGAAAAAAAATGTAAAATTCGGAAAATTGTGAAGATTTGAAGAAAATTTAAATTTTTGCAATACAATAAAAAATGTAAAATTGAGATCTCAAAAATGTCTAAATTTTAAATCGAAAAAATTTGAAAAATTGAAAAATTAATAAATAAAAAAAAATACTTAAATTAAAAAGTGAACAAAAATTTAAAATTCGGAAAATTGTCAAGATTCGAGAAAAATGAAAATTTTTGCAATACAATAAGAAATATAAAATTGCTATCTAAAAGTTGTCTAAATTAATAAATCGACAAAATTTGAAATATTAAAAATTAATAAATAAAAAAAAATACTTTAATTAATTAAATTAAAAAATGAATGAAAATTGAATAATTGGTAAATTGTTTATATTCGAGAAAAATGAAAATTTTGAAAATTTTTGCAATAAAAAAAAAAATGTAAAATTGAGATTTAAAAATTGTCTAAATTAAGAAACCGAAAAAATTTTAAAAATAAAAATATTTAAAAAATTTTAAAAAAATACTTAATATTCAAAATGAACAAAAATTTAAAAATTCGGAAATTGTCAAGTTTCGAGAAAAATTAAAATTTTTGCAATACGATAAGAAATATAAAATTGAGATCTAAAAGTTGTCTAAAATAATAAATCGACAAAATTTGAAATATTAAAAAAATAATAAATAAAAAGAAATACTATAATTAATTTAATTAAAAAATGAATGAAAATTGAATAATTGGTAAATTGTTTATATTCGAGAAAAATGAAAATTTTGAAAATTTTTGCAATAAAATAAAAAATGCAAAATTGAGATTTAAAAGTTGTCTAAATTAAGAAATCGACAAAATTTGAAAAATTTAAAAATAAAACTTAAATCTAAAAATGAATAAAAATTTAAAATTCGGAAAATTTCCAAGATTCGAGCGAAATTAAAATTTTTGCAATACAATACAAAATTTAAAATTGAGATCTAAAAGTTAATTTAGACAATTAAGAAATCGACAAAATTTGAAACCTTGAAAAATTCAAAAATAAAAAAACGTACTTAAATTACTTAAATTAAAAAGTGAACAAAAATTGGAAATTTGGAAAATTGTCAAGATTCGAGGAAAATTAAAATTTTTGCAATTCAATAAAAAATGTAAAATTGAGATCTAAAAGTTGTCTAAATTAAGAAATCGACAAAATTTGAAAAAATAAAACTTAAATTTAAAAATGAATAAATATAAATAATAATAAATAAATTAAGAAATGAAAAAAATTGGAAAATGCGGAAAATTGTGAAGATTTGAGGAAAATTAATTAATTAATTAAATTTTTGCAATACAATATAAAATGTAAAATTGAGATCTAAAAGTTGTCTACATTAAGAAACTGACAAAATTTTAAAAACTGAAAAATTAAAGAAATAAAAAAAAATACTCAAATTTCAAAATGAACAAAAATTAAAAAATTCGGAAAATTGTCAAGATTCGAGAAAAATTAAAATTTTTGCAATATAATAAAAATGTCTATATTAAGAAATCGACAAAATTTGAAACATTGAAAAATTAAAAAAAAAATACTTAAATTACTTAAATTAAGAAATGAAAAAAAAATGATGAGGAAAATTTAAATTTTTTCAATACAATAAAAAAATTTAAAATTGAGATTTAAAAGTTGTCTAAATTAAGAAATCGACAAAATTTGAAAAATTTAAAAATAAAACTTAAATCTAAAAATGAATAAAAATTTAAAATTCGGAAAATTTCCAAGATTCGAGCAAAATTAAAATTTTTGCAATACAATACAAAATTTAAAATTGAAATCTAAAAGTTGTCTAAATTAAGAAATCGACAAAATTTGAAACCTTGAAAAAATCAAAAATAAAAAAAAGTACTTAAATTACTTAAATTAAAAAGTGAACAAAAATTGAAAATTTGGAAAATTGTCAAGATTCGAGGAAAATGAAAATTTTTGCAATGCAATAAGAAATATAAAATTGAGATCTAATAGTTGTCTAAATTAAGAAACCGACAAAATTTAAAAAATAAAAAAATTTAAAAAATTTAAAAAAAATGCTTAAATTTCAAAATGAACAAAAATTTAAAAATTCGGAAAATTGTCAAGTTTCGAGAAAAATTAAAATTTTTGCAATACAATAAGAAATATAAAATTGAGATCTAAAAGTTGTCTAAATTAAGAAATCGACAAAATTTGAAATTTGAAAAATTAAAAAATAAAAAAAACGTACTTAAATTACTTAAATTAAAAAGTGAACAAAAATTGGACATTTGCAAAATTGTCAAGATTTGAGGAAAATTAAAATTTTTGTAATACAATCAAAAATGTTAAATTGAGATCTTAAAGTTGTCTTAATTAAGAAATCTACAAAATTTGAAACATTGAAAAATTAAAAAATAAAAAAAAGTACTTAAATTAAAAAATGAATGAAAATTGAATAATTGGTAAATTGTTTATATTCGAGAAAAATTAAAATTTTTGCAATACAATAAGAAATCTAAAATTGAGATCTAAAAGTTTTCTAAATTAAGAAATCGACAAAATTTGAAAAATTAAAAATTAAAAAAATAAATAAAAAATTCTAAAATTACTTAAATTAAAAATTTGAATTTTGAATTTGAAACCTTGAAAAATTCAAAAATAAAAAAAAAAAGTACTTAAATTACTTAAATTAAAAAGTGAACAAAAATTGGAAATTTGGAAAATTGTCAAGATTCGAGGAAAATTAAAATTTTTGCAATTCAATTTAAAATGTAAAATTGAGATCTAAAAGTTTTCTAAATTAAGAAATCGACAAAATTTGAAAAATTTAAAATTAAAAAATAAAAAAAAAATGCTTAAATTATTTAAATTAAAATATGAAGCAAAGGAGAGTACAAATACAACAAAAAATGTAAAATTGAGATCTTAAAGTTGGCTAAATTTTAAATCAAAAAAATTTGAAAAATTGAAAAATTAAAAAATAAACAAAGATTGAAAATTCGGAAAATTGTCAAGATTCGAGAAAAATGAAAATTTTTGCAATACAATAAGAAATATAAAATTGCTATCTAAAAGTTGTCTAAATTAATAAATCGACAAAATTTGAAATATTGAAAAATTAATAAATAAAAAAAAAATACTTTAATTAATTAAATTAAAAAATGAATGTAAATTGAATAATTGGTAAATTGTTTATATTCGAGAAAAATGAAAATTTTGAAAATTTTTGCAATAAAATAAAAAATGTAAAATTGAGATTTAAAAGTTGTCTAAATTAAGAAACCGACAAAGTTTTAAAAATAAAAATATTTAAAAAATTTTAAAAAATACTTAATATTCAAAATGAACAAAAATTTAAAAATTCGGAAATTGTCAAGTTTCGAGAAAAATTAAAATTTTTGCAATACGATAAGAAATATAAAATTGAGATCTAAAAGTTGTCTAAAATAATAAATCGACAAAATTTGAAATATTAAAAAAATAATAAATAAAAAGAAATACTATAATTAATTTAATTAAAAAATGAATGAAAATTGAATAATTGGTAAATTGTTTATATTCGAGAAAAATGAAAATTTTGAAAATTTTTGCAATAAAATAAAAAATGCAAAATTGAGATTTAAAAGTTGTCTAAATTAAGAAATCGACAAAATTTGAAAAATTTAAAAATAAAACTTAAATCTAAAAATGAATAAAAATTTAAAATTCGGAAAATTTCCAAGATTCGAGCGAAATTAAAATTTTTGCAATACAATACAAAATTTAAAATTGAAATCAAAAAGTTGTCTAAATTAAGAAATCGACAAAATTTGAAACCTTGAAAAATTCAAAAATAAAAAAAAGTACTTAAATTCAAAAATGAATGAAAATTGAATAATTGGTAAACTGTTTATATTCGAGGAAAATTAAAATTTTTGCAATAAAATAAAAGATGTAAGATTGAGATTTAAAAAAGATTTCAAAATGAACAAAAATTGAAAAATTCGGAAAATTGTCAAGATTTGAGAAAAATGAAAATGTTTGCAATACAAAATGAAATATAAAATTGCTATCTAAAAGTTGTCTAAATTAATAAATCGAAAAAATTTGAAATATTGAAAAATTAATAAATAAAAAAAAAATACTTTAATTAATTAAATTAAAAAATGAATGAAAATTGAATAATTGGTAAATTGTTTATATTCGAGAAAAATGAAAATTTTGAAAATTTTTGCAATAAAATAAAAAATGCAAAAATTGAGATTTAAAAGTTGTCTAAATTAAGAAATCGACAAAATTTGAAAAATTTAAAAATAAAACTTAAATCTAAAAATGAATAAAAATTTAAAATTCGGAAAATTTCCAAGATTCGAGCAAAATTAAAATTTTTGCAATACAACACAAAATTTAAAATTGAAATCTAAAAGTTGTCTAAATTAAGAAATCGACAAAATTTGAAACCTTGAAAAAATCAAAAATAAAAAAAAATACTTAAATTAATTAAATTAAAAAGTGAACAAAAATTGGAAATTTGGAAAATTGTCAAGATTCGAGGAAAATGAAAATTTTTGCAATGCAATAAGAAATATAAAATTGAGATCTAATAGTTGTCTAAATTAAGAAACCGACAAAATTTAAAAAATAAAAAAATTTAAAAAATTAAAAAAAAATGCTTAAATTTCAAAATGAACAAAAATTTAAAAATTCGGAAAATTGTCAAGTTTCGAGAAAAATTAAAATTTTTGCAATACAATAAGAAATATAAAATTGAGATCTAAAAGTTGTCTAAACTAATAAATCGACAAAATTTGAAACATTGAAAAATTAATAAATAAATAAAAAATTCTAAAATTACTTAAATTAAAAATTTGAATTTTGAATTTGAAACCTTGAAAAATTCAAAAATAAAACAAAGTACTTAAATTACTTAAATTAAAAAGTGAACAAAAATTGGAAATTTGGAAAATTGTCAAGATTCGAGGAAAATTAAAATTTTTGCAATTCAATTTAAAATGTAAAATTGAGATCTAAAAGTTGTCTAAATTAAGAAATCGACAAAATTTGAAAAATTAAAAAATAAAACATAAATTTAAAAATGAATTAATATAAATAATAATAAATAAATTAAGAAATGAAAAAAATTGGAAAATTCGGAAAATTGTGAAGATTTGAGGAAAATTAATTAATTAATTAAATTTTTGCAATACAATAAGAAATCTAAAATTGATTTTCTAAATTAAGAAATCGACAAAATTTGAAAAATTGAAAATTAAAAAATAAAAAAAAAATGCTTAATTTTTTTAAATTAAAATATGAAGAAAAATTTAAAATTCGGAAAATTGTTATGATTCGAGGAGAGTACAAATACAATAAAAAATGTAAAATTGAGATCTTAAAATTGGCTAAATTTTAAATAAAAAAAAATTGAAAAATTGAAAAATTAAAAAATAAACAAAAATTGAAAATTCGGAAAATTGTGAAGATTCGAAGAAAATTAAAATTTTTGCAATACAATAAAAAATGTAAAATTGAGATCTCAAAAATGTCTAAATTTTAAATCGAAAAAATTTTAAAAATTGAAAAATTAATAAATAAAAAAAAATACTTAAATTAAAAAGTGAACAAAAATTAAAAATTCGGAAAATTGTCAAGATTCGAGACAAATGAAAATTTTTGCAATACAATAAGAAATATAAAATTGCTATTTAAAAGTTGTCTAAATTAATAAATCGACAAAATTTGAAATATTGAAAAATTAATAAATAAAAAAAAAATACTTTAATTAATTAAATTAAAAAATGAATGCAAATTGAATAATTGGTTAATTGTTTATATTCGAGAAAAATGAAAATTTTGAAAATTTTTGCAATAAAATAAAAAATGTAAAATTGAGATTTAAAAGTTGTCTAAATTAAGAAATCGACAAAATTTGAAAAATTTAAAAATAAAACTTAAATTTAAAAATGAATAAAAATTTAAAATTCGGAAAATGTCCAAGATTCGAGCAAAATTAAAATTTTTGCAATACAATACAAAATTTAAAATTGAGATCTAAAAGTTGTCTAAATTAAGAAATCGACAAAATTTGAAACCTTGAAAAATTCAAAAATAAAAAAAAGTACTTAAATTACTTAAATTAAAAAGTGAACAAAACTTGGAAATTTGAAAAATTGTCAAGATTCGAGGAAAATGAAAATTTTTGCAATTCAATTTAAAATGTAAAATTGAGATCTAAAAGTTGTCTAAATTAAGAAATTGACAAAATTTGAAAAATTAAAAAATAAAACATAAATTTAAAAATGAATAAATATAAATAATAATAAATAAATTAAGAAATGAAAAAAATTGGAAAATTCGGAAAATTGTAAAGATTTGAGGAAAATTAATTAATTAATTAAATTTTTGCAATACAATAAGAAATCTAAAATTGAGATCTAAAAATTTTCTAAATTAAGAAATCGACAAAATTTGAAAAATTGAAATTGAAAAATAAAAAAAAAATGCTTAAATTATTTAAATTAAAATATGAAGAAAAATTAAAAATTCGGAAAATTGTTATGATTCGAGGAGAGTACAAATACAATAAAAAATTTAAAATTGAGATCTAAAAGTTTTCTTAATTAAGAAATTGACAAAATTTCTAACATTGAAAAATTAAAATATAAAAAAAAAAATACTTTAATTAATTAAATTAAAAAATGAATGAAAATTGAATAATTGGTAAATTGTTTATATTCGAGAAAAATGAAAATTTTGAAATTTTTTTGCAATAAAATAAAAAATGTAAAATTGAGATTTAAAAATTATCTAAATTAAGAAACCGAAAAAATTTTGAAAATAAAAAAATTTAAAAAATTTAAAAAAAATACTTAAATTGAGATTTAAAAGTTGTCTCAATTAATAAATCTACAAAATTTGAAACATTGAAAAATTAAAAAATAAAAAAAAGTACTTAAATTAAAAAATGAATGAAAATTGAATAATTGGTAAATTGTTTATATTCGAGAAAAATGAAAATTTTGAAAATTTTTGCAATAAAATAAAAAATGCAAAAATTGAGATTTAAAAGTTGTCTAAATTAAGAAATCGACAAAATTTGAAAAATTTAAAAATAAAACTTAAATCTAAAAATGAATAAAAATTTAAAATTCGGAAAATTTCCAAGATTCGAGCAAAATTAAAATTTTTGCAATACAATACAAAATTTAAAATTGAGATCTAAAAGTTAATTTAGACAATTAAGAAATCGACAAAATTTGAAACCTTGAAAAATTCAAAAATAAACAAGTAAGAAAGCTACAGTCGAGAGTGCTCGACCGTATGATACCCGCAACCCATTTCGAGAGAAAACAAAAAACATGATTGATATTTTAACAAAAAATATACCAAATATACTAAAACTTAATTTTTGTATATATTTGAAAATAGCGGGTAAAATACACAACACCGCTGTGGTCACACTGTCAACTTAACAAACAAAGCGCGGGCAGCTGCAAGTGAATTTTGCATATAAAATTGATTCATTAATAACTTCCTTGTTTTTCATTCGATTTCAACCAAATTCACAGGAGTCATTCAGACTATCATTGTTATTATGCTTACCAAAATTCAATGCTCTAGGTTCATTATTACGGCTTTTACAGTTTTTGGGGGCGGAAAGGGGCGTGGCAAAAATCTAAAATAAACTTGATCTGCGTAAGACCTACACGAATACTGTCACCAAATTTGATATCTCTAGGTCAATCAGACACTTAAAACGTCCATATGCATTGGGAACAACAATTTTGATACATAATTACGCGAATAACTTTTGTTCTACTAATCCGATTTTTACCAAAATTACAGGGTATATTAAGAGTGTCAAGCGCAGATGGGTTACCAGATTACACATCATTACACAAAGAACTTTTGGAGTTATACGCAATTTACATAAAAAAAAACTTGACTTTTTCTAGATTAATGCTTATTGTGGGCGAATAAAAAATGCAAAAATTGAGATTTAAAAGTTGTCTAAATTAAGAAATCGACAAAATTTGAAAAATTTAAAAATAAAACTTAAATCTAAAAATGAATAAAAATTTAAAATTCGGAAAATTTCCAAGATTCGAGCAAAATTAAAATTTTTGCAATACAACACAAAATTTAAAATTGAAATCTAAAAGTTGTCTAAATTAATAAATCGACAAAATTTGAAATATTGCAAAATTAATAAATAAAAAAAAAATACCTAAATTAATAAGTGAACAAAAACTTAAAATTCGGGAAAATGTCAAGATTCGAGGAAAATTAAAATTTTTGCAATTCAATAAATAATGTAAAATTGAGATCTAAAAGTTGTCTAAATTAAGAAATCGACAAAATTTGAAAAATTAAAAAATAAAACTTAAATTTAAAAATGAATAAAAATTTAAAATTCGAAAAGTTGCCAAGATTCGAGGAAAATTAAAATTTTTGCAATACAATACAAAATTTAAAATTGAGATCTAAAAGTTGTCTAAATTAAGAAATCGACAAAATTTGAAACTTTGAAAAATTCAAAAATAAAAAAAAGTACTTAAATTACTTAAATTAAAATGTGAACAAAAATTGGAAATTCGGAAAATTGCCAAGATTCGAGGAAAATTAAAATTTTTGCAATAAAATAAAAAATGTAAAATTGAGATTTAAAAGTTGTTTAAATTAAGAAATCGACAAAATTTGAAAAATTAAAAAATAAAACTTAAATTTAAAAATGAATAAATATAAATAATAATAAATAAATTAAGAAATGAAAAAAATTGGAAAATTCGGAAAATTGTAAAGATTTGAGGAAAATTAATTAATTAATTAAATTTTTGCAATACAATAAGAAATCTAAAATTGATTTTCTAAATTAAGAAATCGACAAAATTTGAAAAATTGAAAATTAAAAAATAAAAAAAAAATGCTTAAATTATTTAAATTAAAATATGAAGAAAAATTTAAAATTCGGAAAATTGTTATGATTCGAGGAGAGTACAAATACAATAAAAAATGTAAAATTGAGATCTTAAAATTGGCTAAATTTTAAATAAAAAAAAAATTGAAAAATTGAAAAATTGAAAAATTAAAAAATAAACAAAAATTGAAAATTCGGAAAATTGTGAAGATTCGAAGAAAATTAAAATTTTTGCAATACAATCAAAAATTTTAAATTGAGATCTAAAAGTTGTCTTAATTAAGAAATCCACAAAATTTGAAAAATTAAAAAATAAAAATAAATGCTTAAATTAAGAAATGAAAAAAAATGTAAAATTCGGAAAATTGTGAAGATTTGAAGAAAATTTAAATTTTTGCAATACAATAAAAAATGTAAAATTGAGATCTCAAAAATGTCTAAATTTTAAATCGAAAAAATTTGAAAAATTGAAAAATTAATAAATAAAAAAAAATACTTAAATTAAAAAGTGAACAAAAATTTAAAATTCGGAAAATTGTCAAGATTCGAGAAAAATGAAAATTTTTGCAATACAATAAGAAATATAAAATTGCTATCTAAAAGTTGTCTAAATTAATAAATCGACAAAATTTGAAATATTAAAAATTAATAAATAAAAAAAAATACTTTAATTAATTAAATTAAAAAATGAATGAAAATTGAATAATTGGTAAATTGTTTATATTCGAGAAAAATGAAAATTTTGAAAATTTTTGCAATAAAAAAAAAAATGTAAAATTGAGATTTAAAAATTGTCTAAATTAAGAAACCGAAAAAATTTTAAAAATAAAAATATTTAAAAAATTTTAAAAAAATACTTAATATTCAAAATGAACAAAAATTTAAAAATTCGGAAATTGTCAAGTTTCGAGAAAAATTAAAATTTTTGCAATACGATAAGAAATATAAAATTGAGATCTAAAAGTTGTCTAAAATAATAAATCGACAAAATTTGAAATATTAAAAAAATAATAAATAAAAAGAAATACTATAATTAATTTAATTAAAAAATGAATGAAAATTGAATAATTGGTAAATTGTTTATATTCGAGAAAAATGAAAATTTTGAAAATTTTTGCAATAAAATAAAAAATGCAAAATTGAGATTTAAAAGTTGTCTAAATTAAGAAATCGACAAAATTTGAAAAATTTAAAAATAAAACTTAAATCTAAAAATGAATAAAAATTTAAAATTCGGAAAATTTCCAAGATTCGAGCGAAATTAAAATTTTTGCAATACAATACAAAATTTAAAATTGAGATCTAAAAGTTAATTTAGACAATTAAGAAATCGACAAAATTTGAAACCTTGAAAAATTCAAAAATAAAAAAACGTACTTAAATTACTTAAATTAAAAAGTGAACAAAAATTGGAAATTTGGAAAATTGTCAAGATTCGAGGAAAATTAAAATTTTTGCAATTCAATAAAAAATGTAAAATTGAGATCTAAAAGTTGTCTAAATTAAGAAATCGACAAAATTTGAAAAAATAAAACTTAAATTTAAAAATGAATAAATATAAATAATAATAAATAAATTAAGAAATGAAAAAAATTGGAAAATGCGGAAAATTGTGAAGATTTGAGGAAAATTAATTAATTAATTAAATTTTTGCAATACAATATAAAATGTAAAATTGAGATCTAAAAGTTGTCTACATTAAGAAACTGACAAAATTTTAAAAACTGAAAAATTAAAGAAATAAAAAAAAATACTCAAATTTCAAAATGAACAAAAATTAAAAAATTCGGAAAATTGTCAAGATTCGAGAAAAATTAAAATTTTTGCAATATAATAAAAATGTCTATATTAAGAAATCGACAAAATTTGAAACATTGAAAAATTAAAAAAAAAATACTTAAATTACTTAAATTAAGAAATGAAAAAAAAATGATGAGGAAAATTTAAATTTTTTCAATACAATAAAAAAATTTAAAATTGAGATTTAAAAGTTGTCTAAATTAAGAAATCGACAAAATTTGAAAAATTTAAAAATAAAACTTAAATCTAAAAATGAATAAAAATTTAAAATTCGGAAAATTTCCAAGATTCGAGCAAAATTAAAATTTTTGCAATACAATACAAAATTTAAAATTGAAATCTAAAAGTTGTCTAAATTAAGAAATCGACAAAATTTGAAACCTTGAAAAAATCAAAAATAAAAAAAAGTACTTAAATTACTTAAATTAAAAAGTGAACAAAAATTGAAAATTTGGAAAATTGTCAAGATTCGAGGAAAATGAAAATTTTTGCAATGCAATAAGAAATATAAAATTGAGATCTAATAGTTGTCTAAATTAAGAAACCGACAAAATTTAAAAAATAAAAAAATTTAAAAAATTTAAAAAAAATGCTTAAATTTCAAAATGAACAAAAATTTAAAAATTCGGAAAATTGTCAAGTTTCGAGAAAAATTAAAATTTTTGCAATACAATAAGAAATATAAAATTGAGATCTAAAAGTTGTCTAAATTAAGAAATCGACAAAATTTGAAATTTGAAAAATTAAAAAATAAAAAAAACGTACTTAAATTACTTAAATTAAAAAGTGAACAAAAATTGGACATTTGCAAAATTGTCAAGATTTGAGGAAAATTAAAATTTTTGTAATACAATCAAAAATGTTAAATTGAGATCTTAAAGTTGTCTTAATTAAGAAATCTACAAAATTTGAAACATTGAAAAATTAAAAAATAAAAAAAAGTACTTAAATTAAAAAATGAATGAAAATTGAATAATTGGTAAATTGTTTATATTCGAGAAAAATTAAAATTTTTGCAATACAATAAGAAATCTAAAATTGAGATCTAAAAGTTTTCTAAATTAAGAAATCGACAAAATTTGAAAAATTAAAAATTAAAAAAATAAATAAAAAATTCTAAAATTACTTAAATTAAAAATTTGAATTTTGAATTTGAAACCTTGAAAAATTCAAAAATAAAAAAAAAAAGTACTTAAATTACTTAAATTAAAAAGTGAACAAAAATTGGAAATTTGGAAAATTGTCAAGATTCGAGGAAAATTAAAATTTTTGCAATTCAATTTAAAATGTAAAATTGAGATCTAAAAGTTTTCTAAATTAAGAAATCGACAAAATTTGAAAAATTTAAAATTAAAAAATAAAAAAAAAATGCTTAAATTATTTAAATTAAAATATGAAGCAAAGGAGAGTACAAATACAACAAAAAATGTAAAATTGAGATCTTAAAGTTGGCTAAATTTTAAATCAAAAAAATTTGAAAAATTGAAAAATTAAAAAATAAACAAAGATTGAAAATTCGGAAAATTGTCAAGATTCGAGAAAAATGAAAATTTTTGCAATACAATAAGAAATATAAAATTGCTATCTAAAAGTTGTCTAAATTAATAAATCGACAAAATTTGAAATATTGAAAAATTAATAAATAAAAAAAAAATACTTTAATTAATTAAATTAAAAAATGAATGTAAATTGAATAATTGGTAAATTGTTTATATTCGAGAAAAATGAAAATTTTGAAAATTTTTGCAATAAAATAAAAAATGTAAAATTGAGATTTAAAAGTTGTCTAAATTAAGAAACCGACAAAGTTTTAAAAATAAAAATATTTAAAAAATTTTAAAAAATACTTAATATTCAAAATGAACAAAAATTTAAAAATTCGGAAATTGTCAAGTTTCGAGAAAAATTAAAATTTTTGCAATACGATAAGAAATATAAAATTGAGATCTAAAAGTTGTCTAAAATAATAAATCGACAAAATTTGAAATATTAAAAAAATAATAAATAAAAAGAAATACTATAATTAATTTAATTAAAAAATGAATGAAAATTGAATAATTGGTAAATTGTTTATATTCGAGAAAAATGAAAATTTTGAAAATTTTTGCAATAAAATAAAAAATGCAAAATTGAGATTTAAAAGTTGTCTAAATTAAGAAATCGACAAAATTTGAAAAATTTAAAAATAAAACTTAAATCTAAAAATGAATAAAAATTTAAAATTCGGAAAATTTCCAAGATTCGAGCGAAATTAAAATTTTTGCAATACAATACAAAATTTAAAATTGAAATCAAAAAGTTGTCTAAATTAAGAAATCGACAAAATTTGAAACCTTGAAAAATTCAAAAATAAAAAAAAGTACTTAAATTCAAAAATGAATGAAAATTGAATAATTGGTAAACTGTTTATATTCGAGGAAAATTAAAATTTTTGCAATAAAATAAAAGATGTAAGATTGAGATTTAAAAAAGATTTCAAAATGAACAAAAATTGAAAAATTCGGAAAATTGTCAAGATTTGAGAAAAATGAAAATGTTTGCAATACAAAATGAAATATAAAATTGCTATCTAAAAGTTGTCTAAATTAATAAATCGAAAAAATTTGAAATATTGAAAAATTAATAAATAAAAAAAAAATACTTTAATTAATTAAATTAAAAAATGAATGAAAATTGAATAATTGGTAAATTGTTTATATTCGAGAAAAATGAAAATTTTGAAAATTTTTGCAATAAAATAAAAAATGCAAAAATTGAGATTTAAAAGTTGTCTAAATTAAGAAATCGACAAAATTTGAAAAATTTAAAAATAAAACTTAAATCTAAAAATGAATAAAAATTTAAAATTCGGAAAATTTCCAAGATTCGAGCAAAATTAAAATTTTTGCAATACAACACAAAATTTAAAATTGAAATCTAAAAGTTGTCTAAATTAAGAAATCGACAAAATTTGAAACCTTGAAAAAATCAAAAATAAAAAAAAATACTTAAATTAATTAAATTAAAAAGTGAACAAAAATTGGAAATTTGGAAAATTGTCAAGATTCGAGGAAAATGAAAATTTTTGCAATGCAATAAGAAATATAAAATTGAGATCTAATAGTTGTCTAAATTAAGAAACCGACAAAATTTAAAAAATAAAAAAATTTAAAAAATTAAAAAAAAATGCTTAAATTTCAAAATGAACAAAAATTTAAAAATTCGGAAAATTGTCAAGTTTCGAGAAAAATTAAAATTTTTGCAATACAATAAGAAATATAAAATTGAGATCTAAAAGTTGTCTAAACTAATAAATCGACAAAATTTGAAACATTGAAAAATTAATAAATAAATAAAAAATTCTAAAATTACTTAAATTAAAAATTTGAATTTTGAATTTGAAACCTTGAAAAATTCAAAAATAAAACAAAGTACTTAAATTACTTAAATTAAAAAGTGAACAAAAATTGGAAATTTGGAAAATTGTCAAGATTCGAGGAAAATTAAAATTTTTGCAATTCAATTTAAAATGTAAAATTGAGATCTAAAAGTTGTCTAAATTAAGAAATCGACAAAATTTGAAAAATTAAAAAATAAAACATAAATTTAAAAATGAATTAATATAAATAATAATAAATAAATTAAGAAATGAAAAAAATTGGAAAATTCGGAAAATTGTGAAGATTTGAGGAAAATTAATTAATTAATTAAATTTTTGCAATACAATAAGAAATCTAAAATTGATTTTCTAAATTAAGAAATCGACAAAATTTGAAAAATTGAAAATTAAAAAATAAAAAAAAAATGCTTAATTTTTTTAAATTAAAATATGAAGAAAAATTTAAAATTCGGAAAATTGTTATGATTCGAGGAGAGTACAAATACAATAAAAAATGTAAAATTGAGATCTTAAAATTGGCTAAATTTTAAATAAAAAAAAATTGAAAAATTGAAAAATTA
This sequence comes from Drosophila immigrans, assembly GCA_963583835.1. Taxonomy (NCBI): domain Eukaryota; kingdom Metazoa; phylum Arthropoda; class Insecta; order Diptera; family Drosophilidae; genus Drosophila; species Drosophila immigrans. Next base: position 41,036,186 of record OY757142.1, on the reverse strand, counting down.
AAAAATAAACAAAAATTGAAAATTCGGAAAATTGTGAAGATTCGAAGAAAATTAAAATTTTTGCAATACAATAAAAAATGTAAAATTGAGATCTCAAAAATGTCTAAATTTTAAATCGAAAAAATTTTAAAAATTGAAAAATTAATAAATAAAAAAAAATACTTAAATTAAAAAGTGAACAAAAATTAAAAATTCGGAAAATTGTCAAGATTCGAGACAAATGAAAATTTTTGCAATACAATAAGAAATATAAAATTGCTATTTAAAAGTTGTCTAAATTAATAAATCGACAAAATTTGAAATATTGAAAAATTAATAAATAAAAAAAAAATACTTTAATTAATTAAATTAAAAAATGAATGCAAATTGAATAATTGGTTAATTGTTTATATTCGAGAAAAATGAAAATTTTGAAAATTTTTGCAATAAAATAAAAAATGTAAAATTGAGATTTAAAAGTTGTCTAAATTAAGAAATCGACAAAATTTGAAAAATTTAAAAATAAAACTTAAATTTAAAAATGAATAAAAATTTAAAATTCGGAAAATGTCCAAGATTCGAGCAAAATTAAAATTTTTGCAATACAATACAAAATTTAAAATTGAGATCTAAAAGTTGTCTAAATTAAGAAATCGACAAAATTTGAAACCTTGAAAAATTCAAAAATAAAAAAAAGTACTTAAATTACTTAAATTAAAAAGTGAACAAAACTTGGAAATTTGAAAAATTGTCAAGATTCGAGGAAAATGAAAATTTTTGCAATTCAATTTAAAATGTAAAATTGAGATCTAAAAGTTGTCTAAATTAAGAAATTGACAAAATTTGAAAAATTAAAAAATAAAACATAAATTTAAAAATGAATAAATATAAATAATAATAAATAAATTAAGAAATGAAAAAAATTGGAAAATTCGGAAAATTGTAAAGATTTGAGGAAAATTAATTAATTAATTAAATTTTTGCAATACAATAAGAAATCTAAAATTGAGATCTAAAAATTTTCTAAATTAAGAAATCGACAAAATTTGAAAAATTGAAATTGAAAAATAAAAAAAAAATGCTTAAATTATTTAAATTAAAATATGAAGAAAAATTAAAAATTCGGAAAATTGTTATGATTCGAGGAGAGTACAAATACAATAAAAAATTTAAAATTGAGATCTAAAAGTTTTCTTAATTAAGAAATTGACAAAATTTCTAACATTGAAAAATTAAAATATAAAAAAAAAAATACTTTAATTAATTAAATTAAAAAATGAATGAAAATTGAATAATTGGTAAATTGTTTATATTCGAGAAAAATGAAAATTTTGAAATTTTTTTGCAATAAAATAAAAAATGTAAAATTGAGATTTAAAAATTATCTAAATTAAGAAACCGAAAAAATTTTGAAAATAAAAAAATTTAAAAAATTTAAAAAAAATACTTAAATTGAGATTTAAAAGTTGTCTCAATTAATAAATCTACAAAATTTGAAACATTGAAAAATTAAAAAATAAAAAAAAGTACTTAAATTAAAAAATGAATGAAAATTGAATAATTGGTAAATTGTTTATATTCGAGAAAAATGAAAATTTTGAAAATTTTTGCAATAAAATAAAAAATGCAAAAATTGAGATTTAAAAGTTGTCTAAATTAAGAAATCGACAAAATTTGAAAAATTTAAAAATAAAACTTAAATCTAAAAATGAATAAAAATTTAAAATTCGGAAAATTTCCAAGATTCGAGCAAAATTAAAATTTTTGCAATACAATACAAAATTTAAAATTGAGATCTAAAAGTTAATTTAGACAATTAAGAAATCGACAAAATTTGAAACCTTGAAAAATTCAAAAATAAACAAGTAAGAAAGCTACAGTCGAGAGTGCTCGACCGTATGATACCCGCAACCCATTTCGAGAGAAAACAAAAAACATGATTGATATTTTAACAAAAAATATACCAAATATACTAAAACTTAATTTTTGTATATATTTGAAAATAGCGGGTAAAATACACAACACCGCTGTGGTCACACTGTCAACTTAACAAACAAAGCGCGGGCAGCTGCAAGTGAATTTTGCATATAAAATTGATTCATTAATAACTTCCTTGTTTTTCATTCGATTTCAACCAAATTCACAGGAGTCATTCAGACTATCATTGTTATTATGCTTACCAAAATTCAATGCTCTAGGTTCATTATTACGGCTTTTACAGTTTTTGGGGGCGGAAAGGGGCGTGGCAAAAATCTAAAATAAACTTGATCTGCGTAAGACCTACACGAATACTGTCACCAAATTTGATATCTCTAGGTCAATCAGACACTTAAAACGTCCATATGCATTGGGAACAACAATTTTGATACATAATTACGCGAATAACTTTTGTTCTACTAATCCGATTTTTACCAAAATTACAGGGTATATTAAGAGTGTCAAGCGCAGATGGGTTACCAGATTACACATCATTACACAAAGAACTTTTGGAGTTATACGCAATTTACATAAAAAAAAACTTGACTTTTTCTAGATTAATGCTTATTGTGGGCGAATAAAAAATGCAAAAATTGAGATTTAAAAGTTGTCTAAATTAAGAAATCGACAAAATTTGAAAAATTTAAAAATAAAACTTAAATCTAAAAATGAATAAAAATTTAAAATTCGGAAAATTTCCAAGATTCGAGCAAAATTAAAATTTTTGCAATACAACACAAAATTTAAAATTGAAATCTAAAAGTTGTCTAAATTAAGAAATCGACAAAATTTGAAACCTTGAAAAAATCAAAAATAAAAAAAAATACTTAAATTAATTAAATTAAAAAGTGAACAAAAATTGGAAATTTGGAAAATTGTCAAGATTCGAGGAAAATGAAAATTTTTGCAATGCAATAAGAAATATAAAATTGAGATCTAATAGTTGTCTAAATTAAGAAACCGACAAAATTTAAAAAATAAAAAAATTTAAAAAATTTAAAAAAAATGCTTAAATTTCAAAATGAACAAAAATTTAAAAATTCGGAAAATTGTCAAGTTTCGAGAAAAATTAAAATTTTTGCAATACAATAAGAAATATAAAATTGAGATCTAAAAGTTGTCTAAACTAATAAATCGACAAAATTTGAAACATTGAAAAATTAATAAATAAATAAAAAATTCTAAAATTACTTAAATTAAAAATTTGAATTTTGAATTTGAAACCTTGAAAAATTCAAAAATAAAACAAAGTACTTAAATTACTTAAATTAAAAAGTGAACAAAAATTGGAAATTTGGAAAATTGTCAAGATTCGAGGAAAATTAAAATTTTTGCAATTCAATTTAAAATGTAAAATTGAGATCTAAAAGTTGTCTAAATTAAGAAATCGACAAAATTTGAAAAATTAAAAAATAAAACATAAATTTAAAAATGAATTAATATAAATAATAATAAATAAATTAAGAAATGAAAAAAATTGGAAAATTCGGAAAATTGTGAAGATTTGAGGAAAATTAATTAATTAATTAAATTTTTGCAATACAATAAGAAATCTAAAATTGATTTTCTAAATTAAGAAATCGACAAAATTTGAAAAATTGAAAATTAAAAAATAAAAAAAAAATGCTTAATTTTTTTAAATTAAAATATGAAGAAAAATTTAAAATTCGGAAAATTGTTATGATTCGAGGAGAGTACAAATACAATAAAAAATGTAAAATTGAGATCTTAAAATTGGCTAAATTTTAAATAAAAAAAAATTGAAAAATTGAAAAATTAAAAAATAAACAAAAATTGAAAATTCGGAAAATTGTGAAGATTCGAAGAAAATTAAAATTTTTGCAATACAATAAAAAATGTAAAATTGAGATCTCAAAAATGTCTAAATTTTAAATCGAAAAAATTTTAAAAATTGAAAAATTAATAAATAAAAAAAAATACTTAAATTAAAAAGTGAACAAAAATTAAAAATTCGGAAAATTGTCAAGATTCGAGACAAATGAAAATTTTTGCAATACAATAAGAAATATAAAATTGCTATTTAAAAGTTGTCTAAATTAATAAATCGACAAAATTTGAAATATTGAAAAATTAATAAATAAAAAAAAAATACTTTAATTAATTAAATTAAAAAATGAATGCAAATTGAATAATTGGTTAATTGTTTATATTCGAGAAAAATGATTCGAGGAGAGTACAAATACAATAAAAAATTTAAAATTGAGATCTAAAAGTTTTCTTAATTAAGAAATTGACAAAATTTCTAACATTGAAAAATTAAAATATAAAAAAAAAAATACTTTAATTAATTAAATTAAAAAATGAATGAAAATTGAATAATTGGTAAATTGTTTATATTCGAGAAAAATGAAAATTTTGAAATTTTTTTGCAATAAAATAAAAAATGTAAAATTGAGATTTAAAAATTATCTAAATTAAGAAACCGAAAAAATTTTGAAAATAAAAAAATTTAAAAAATTTAAAAAAAATACTTAAATTTCAAAATGAACAAAAATTTAAAAATTCGGAAATTTATCAAGATGCGAGGAAAATTAAAATTATTGCAATAAAATAAAAAATGTAAAATTGAGATTTAAAAGTTGTCTCAATTAATAAATCTACAAAATTTGAAACATTGAAAAATTAAAAAATAAAAAAAAGTACTTAAATTAAAAAATGAATGAAAATTGAATAATTGGTAAATTGTTTATATTCGAGAAAAATGAAAATTTTGAAAATTTTTGCAATAAAATAAAAAATGCAAAAATTGAGATTTAAAAGTTGTCTAAATTAAGAAATCGACAAAATTTGAAAAATTTAAAAATAAAACTTAAATCTAAAAATGAATAAAAATTTAAAATTCGGAAAATTTCCAAGATTCGAGCAAAATTAAAATTTTTGCAATACAATACAAAATTTAAAATTGAGATCTAAAAGTTAATTTAGACAATTAAGAAATCGACAAAATTTGAAACCTTGAAAAATTCAAAAATAAACAAGTAAGAAAGCTACAGTCGAGAGTGCTCGACCGTATGATACCCGCAACCCATTTCGAGAGAAAACAAAAAACATGATTGATATTTTAACAAAAAATATACCAAATATACTAAAACTTAATTTTTGTATATATTTGAAAATAGCGGGTAAAATACACAACACCGCTGTGGTCACACTGTCAACTTAACAAACAAAGCGCGGGCAGCTGCAAGTGAATTTTGCATATAAAATTGATTCATTAATAACTTCCTTGTTTTTCATTCGATTTCAACCAAATTCACAGGAGTCATTCAGACTATCATTGTTATTATGCTTACCAAAATTCAATGCTCTAGGTTCATTATTACGGCTTTTACAGTTTTTGGGGGCGGAAAGGGGCGTGGCAAAAATCTAAAATAAACTTGATCTGCGTAAGACCTACACGAATACTGTCACCAAATTTGATATCTCTAGGTCAATCAGACACTTAAAACGTCCATATGCATTGGGAACAACAATTTTGATACATAATTACGCGAATAACTTTTGTTCTACTAATCCGATTTTTACCAAAATTACAGGGTATATTAAGAGTGTCAAGCGCAGATGGGTTACCAGATTACACATCATTACACAAAGAACTTTTGGAGTTATACGCAATTTACATAAAAAAAAACTTGACTTTTTCTAGATTAATGCTTATTGTGGGCGAAGGGGGCGTGGCATCCAACTTTTGAAATAAACTTGATCTGCGTAGGGTATGAAGGAACATTTTTGCCAAATTTGGTGTCTCTATGTCTTATAGTCTCTGAGATCCAGGTGTTCATACGGACAGACAGACGGACAGACGGACAGACGGACATGGCTATATCGTCTCGGCTGTTGACGCTGATTAAGAATATATATACTTTATGGGGTCGGAGATGCCTCCTTCTGCCTGTTACATACATTTCCTGTTGGCACTAAGTCATAATACCCTTCTACCCTATGGGTAGCGGGTATAAAAAAGTACTTAAATTACTTAAATTAAAAAGTGAACAAAAATTGGAAATTTGGAAAATTGTCAAGATTCGAGGAAAATTAAAATTTTTGCAATTCAATAAAAAATGTAAAATTGAGATCTAAAAGTTGTCTAAATTAAGAAATCGACAAAATTTGAAAAATTAAAAAATAAAACTTAAATTTAAAAATGAATAAATATAAATAATAATAAATAAATTAAGAAATGAAAAAAATTGGAAAATTCGGAAAATTGTGAAGATTTGAGGAAAATTAATTAATTAATTAAATTTTTGCAATACAATATAAAATGTAAAATTTAGATTTAAAAGATGTCTAATTTAAGAAACTGACAAAATTTTAAAAATTGAAAAATTAAAGAAATAAAAAAAAATACTTAATTTCAAAATGAACAAAAATTAAAAAATTCGGATAATTGTCAAGATTCGAGAAAAATTAAAATTTTTGCAATACAATAAGAACTATAAAATTGAGATCTAATAGTTGTCTAAATTAATAAATCGACAAAATTTGAAATATTGAAAAATTAATAAATAAATAAAAAATACTTAAATTACTTAAATTAAAAAGTGAACAAAAATGGGAAATTTTGCAAAATTGTCAAGATTCGAGGAAAATTAAAATTTTTGCAATAAAATAAAAAATGTAAAATTGCAAAGTTGTCTAAAAGTTGTCTAAATTAAGAAATCGACAAAATTTGAAACATTGAAAAATTAAAAAATAAAAAAAAGTACTTAAATTACTTAAATTAAAAAGTGAACAAAAATTGGACATTTGCAAAATTGTCAAGATTTGAGGAAAATTAAAATTTTTGCAATACAATCAAAAATGTTAAATTGAGATCTTAAAGTTGTCTTAATTAAGAAATCCACAAAATTTGAAACATTGAAAAATTAAAAAATAAAAAAAAGTACTTAAATTACTTAAATTAAAAAATGAATGAAAATTGAATAATTGGTAAATTGTTTATATTCGAGAAAAATTAAAATTTTTGCAATACAATAAGAAATCTAAAATTGAGATCTAAAAGTTTTCTAAATTAAGAAATCGACAAAATTTGAAAAATTAAAAATTAAAAAATAAAAAAAAAATGCTTAAATTATTTAAATTAAAATATGAAGAAAAATTTAAAATTCGGAAAATTGTTATGATTCGAGGAGAGTACAAATACAATAAAAAATGTGAAATTGAGATCTTAAAATTGGCTAAATTTTAAATAAAAAAAAAATTGAAAAATTGAAAAATTAAAAAATAAACAAAAATTGAAAATTTTAAATTGAGATCTAAAAGTTGTCTTAATTAAGAAATCCACAAAATTTGAAAAATTAAAAATAAAAATAAATGCTTAAATTAAGAAATGAAAAAAAAATGTAAAATTCGGAAAATTGTGAAGATTTGAAGAACATTTAAATTTTTGCAATACAATAAAAAATGTAAAATTGAGATCTAATAGTTGTCTAAATTAATAAATCGACAAAATTTGTAATATTGAAAAATTAATAAATAAATAAAAAATTCTAAAATTACTTAAATTAAAAAGTGAACAAAAACTTAAAATTCGGAAATTTATCAAGATTTGAGGAAAATTAAAATTTTTGCAATAAAATAAAAAATGTAAAATTGAGATTTAAAAGTTGTCTAAATTAAGAAATCGACAAAATTTGAAAAATTAAAAAATAAAACTTAAATTTAAAAATGAATAAAAATTTAAAATTCGGAAAATTGCCAAGATTCGAGGAAAATTAAAATTTTTGCAATTCAATAAATAATGTAAAATTGAGATCTAAAAGTTGTCTAAATTAAGAAATCGACAAAATTTGAAAAATTAAAAAATAAAACTTAAATTTAAAAATGAATAAAAATTTAAAATTCGAAAAATTGCCAAGATTCGAGGAAAATTAAAATTTTTGCAATACAATACAAAATTTAAAATTGAGATCTAAAAGTTGTCTAAATTAAGAAATCGACAAAATTTGAAACTTTGAAAAATTCAAAAATAAAAAAAAGTACTTAAATTACTTAAATTAAAATGTGAACAAAAATTGGAAATTCGGAAAATTGCCAAGATTCGAGGAAAATTAAAATTTTTGCAATAAAATAAAAAATGTAAAATTGAGATTTAAAAGTTGTTTAAATTAAGAAATCGACAAAATTTGAAAAATTAAAAAATAAAACTTAAATTTAAAAATGAATAAATATAAATAATAATAAATAAATTAAGAAATGAAAAAAATTGGAAAATTCGGAAAATTGTAAAGATTTGAGGAAAATTAATTAATTAATTAAATTTTTGCAATACAATAAGAAATCTAAAATTGATTTTCTAAATTAAGAAATCGACAAAATTTGAAAAATTGAAAATTAAAAAATAAAAAAAAAATGCTTAAATTATTTAAATTAAAATATGAAGAAAAATTTAAAATTCGGAAAATTGTTATGATTCGAGGAGAGTACAAATACAATAAAAAATGTAAAATTGAGATCTTAAAATTGGCTAAATTTTAAATAAAAAAAAAATTGAAAAATTGAAAAATTGAAAAATTAAAAAATAAACAAAAATTGAAAATTCGGAAAATTGTGAAGATTCGAAGAAAATTAAAATTTTTGCAATACAATCAAAAATTTTAAATTGAGATCTAAAAGTTGTCTTAATTAAGAAATCCACAAAATTTGAAAAATTAAAAAATAAAAATAAATGCTTAAATTAAGAAATGAAAAAAAATGTAAAATTCGGAAAATTGTGAAGATTTGAAGAAAATTTAAATTTTTGCAATACAATAAAAAATGTAAAATTGAGATCTCAAAAATGTCTAAATTTTAAATCGAAAAAATTTGAAAAATTGAAAAATTAATAAATAAAAAAAAATACTTAAATTAAAAAGTGAACAAAAATTTAAAATTCGGAAAATTGTCAAGATTCGAGAAAAATGAAAATTTTTGCAATACAATAAGAAATATAAAATTGCTATCTAAAAGTTGTCTAAATTAATAAATCGACAAAATTTGAAATATTAAAAATTAATAAATAAAAAAAAATACTTTAATTAATTAAATTAAAAAATGAATGAAAATTGAATAATTGGTAAATTGTTTATATTCGAGAAAAATGAAAATTTTGAAAATTTTTGCAATAAAAAAAAAAATGTAAAATTGAGATTTAAAAATTGTCTAAATTAAGAAACCGAAAAAATTTTAAAAATAAAAAAATTTAAAAAATTTAAAAAAAATACTTAAATTTCAAAATGAACAAAAATTTAAAAATTCGGAAATTGTCAAGTTTCGAGAAAAATTAAAATTTTTGCAATACGATAAGAAATATAAAATTGAGATCTAAAAGTTGTCTAAATTAATAAATCGACAAAATTTGAAACATTGAAAAATTAATAAATAAATAAAAAATTCAAAAATTACTTAAATTAAAAAGTGAACAAAAACTTAAAATTCGGAAATTTATCAAGATGCGAGCAAAATTAAAATTTTTCAATAAAATAAAAAATGTAAAATTGAGATTTAAAAGTTGTCTAAATTAAGAAATCGACAAAATCTGAAAAATTAAAAAATAAAACTTAAATTTAAAAATGAACAAAAATTGATAATTCGGAAAATGGTCAAGATTCAAGGAAAATTAAAATTTTTGCAATACAATAAGAAATGTAAAATTGAGATCTCAAAGTTGTCTAAATTAAGAAATCGACAAAATTTGAAAAATAAAAAATAACAAAAAAATACTTAAATTATTTAAATTAAAAAATGAAGAAAAATTGAAAATTCGGAAAATTGTTATGATTCGAAGAGAGTACAAATACAATAAAAAATGTAAAATTGAGATCTTAAAGTTGGCTAAATATTAAATCAAAAAAATTTGAAAAATTTAAAAATTAAAAAATAAACAAAAATTGAAAATTCGGAAAATTGTCAAGATTCGAGAAAAATGAAAATTTTTTGCTATACAAAAAGAAATATAAAATTGCTATCTAAAAGTTGTCTAAATTAATAAATCGACAAAATTTGAAATATTGAAAAATTAATAAATAAAAAAAAATTACTTTAATTAATTAAATTAAAAAATGAACGAAAATTGAATAATTGGTAAATTGTTTATATTCGAGAGAAATGAAAATTTTGAAAATTTTTGCAATAAAATAAAAAAATGCAAAAATTGAGATTTAAAAGTTGTCTAAATTAAGAAATCGACAAAATTTGAAAAATTTAAAAATAAAACTTAAATCTAAAAATGAATAAAAATTTAAAATTCGGAAAATTTCCAAGATTCGAGCAAAATTAAAATTTTTGCAATACAATACAAAATTTAAAATTGAGATCTAAAAGTTAATTTAGACAATTAAGAAATCGACAAAATTTGAAACCTTGAAAAATTCAAAAATAAAAAAACGTACTTAAATTACTTAAATTAAAAAGTGAACAAAAATTGGAAATTTGGAAAATTGTCAAGATTCGAGGAAAATTAAAATTTTTGCAATTCAATAAAAAATGTAAAATTGAGATCTAAAAGTTGTCTAAATTAAGAAATCGACAAAATTTGAAAAATTAAAAAATAAAACTTAAATTTAAAAATGAATAAATATAAATAATAATAAATAAATTAAGAAATGAAAAAAATTGGAAAATTCGGAAAATTGTGAAGATTTGAGGAAAATTAATTAATTAATTAAATTTTTGCAATACAATATAAAATGTAAAATTTAGATTTAAAAGATGTCTAATTTAAGAAACTGACAAAATTTTAAAAATTGAAAAATTAAAGAAATAAAAAAAAATACTTATATTTCAAAATGAACAAAAATTAAAAAATTCGGATAATTGTCAAGATTCGAGAAAAATTAAAATTTTTGCAATACAATAAGAACTATAAAATTGAGATCTAATAGTTGTCTAAATTAATAAATCGACAAAATTTGAAATATTGAAAAATTAATAAATAAATAAAAAATACTTAAATTACTTAAATTAAAAAGTCAACAAAAATTGGAAATTTTGCAAAATTGTCAAGATTCGAGGAAAATTAAAATTTTTGCAATAAAATAAAAAATGTAAAATTGCAATGTTGTCTAAAAGTTGTCTAAATTAAGAAATCGACAAAATTTGAAACATTGAAAAATTAAAAAATAAAAAAAAGTACTTAAATTACTTAAATTAAAAAGTGAACAAAAATTGGACATTTGCAAAATTGTCAAGATTTGAGGAAAATTAAAATTTTTGCAATACAATCAAAAATGTTAAATTGAGATCTTAAAGTTGTCTTAATTAAGAAATCCACAAAATTTGAAACATTGAAAAATAAAAAAAAATAAAAATAAGTACTTAAATTACTTAAATTAAAAAATGAATGAAAATTGAATAATTGGTAAATTGTTTTTATTCGAGAAAAATTAAAATTTTTGCAATACAATAAGAAATCTAAAATTGAGATCTAAAAGTTTTCTAAATTAAGAAATCGACAAAATTTGAAAAATTAAAAATTAATAAATAAAAAAAAAATGCTTAAATTATTTAAATTAAAATATGAAGAAAAATTTAAAATTCGGAAAATTGTTATGATTCGAGGAGAGTACAAATACAATAAAAAATGTGAAATTGAGATCTTCAAATTGGCTAAATTTTAAATAAAAAAAAAATTGAAAAATTGAAAAATTAAAAAATAAACAAAAATTGAAAATTTTAAATTGAGATCTAAAAGTTGTCTTAATTAAGAAATCCACAAAATTTGAAAAATTAAAAATAAAAATAAATGCTTAAATTAAGAAATGAAAAAAAAATGTAAAATTCGGAAAATTGTGAAGATTTGAAGAAAATTTAAATTTTTGCAATACAATAAAAAATGTAAAATTGAGATCTAATAGTTGTCTAAATTAATAAATCGACAAAATTTGAAATATTGAAAAATTAATAAATAAATAAAAAATTCTAAAATTACTTAAATTAAAAAGTGAACAAAAACTTAAAATTCGGAAATTTATCAAGATTCGAGGAAAATTAAAATTTTTGCAATAAAATAAAAAATGTAAAATTGAGATTTAAAAGTTGTCTAAATTAAGAAATCGACAAAAATTTGAAAAATTAAAAAATAAAACTTAAATTTAAAAATGAATAAAAATTTAAAATTCGGAAAATTGCCAAGATTCGAGGAAAATTAAAATTTTTGCAATTCAATAAATAATGTAAAATTGAGATCTAAAAGTTGTCTAAATTAAGAAATCGACAAAATTTGAAAAATTAAAAAATAAAACTTAAATTTAAAAATGAATAAAAATTTAAAATTCGAAAAGTTGCCAAGATTCGAGGAAAATTAAAATTTTTGCAATACAATACAAAATTTAAAATTGAGATCTAAAAGTTGTCTAAATTAAGAAATCGACAAAATTTGAAACTTTGAAAAATTCAAAAATAAAAAAAAGTACTTAAATTACTTAAATTAAAATGTGAACAAAAATTGGAAATTCGGAAAATTGCCAAGATTCGAGGAAAATTAAAATTTTTGCAATTCAATAAAAAATGTAAAATTGAGATCTTAAAGTTGTCTAAATTAAGAAATCGACAAAATTTGAAAAATTAAAAAATAAAACTTAAATTTAAAAATGAATAAATATAAATAATAATAAATAAATTAAGAAATGAAAAAAATTGGAAAATTCGGAAAATTGTGAAGATTTGAGGAAAATTAATTAATTAATTAAATTTTTTCAATACAATATAAAATGTAAAATTTAGATTTAAAAGATGTCTAATTTAAGAAACTGACAAAATTTTAAAAATTGAAAAATTAAAGAAATAAAAAAAAATACTTAAATTTCAAAATGAACAAAAATTAAAAAATTCGGATAATTGTCAAGATTCGAGAAAAATTAAAATTTTTGCAATACAATAAGAACTATAAAATTGAGATCTAATAGTTGTCTAAATTAATAAATCGACAAAATTTGAAATATTGAAAAATTAATAAATAAATAAAAAATACTTAAATTACTTAAATTAAAAAGTGAACAAAAATGGGAAATTTTGCAAAATTGTCAAGATTCGAGGAAAATTAAAATTTTTGCAATAAAATAAAAAATGTAAAATTGCAATGTTGTCTAAAAGTTGTCTAAATTAAGAAATCGACAAAATTTGAAACATTGAAAAATTAAAAAATAAAAAAAAGTACTTAAATTACTTAAATTAAAAAGTGAACACAAATTGGACATTTGCCAAATTGTCAAGATTTGAGGAAAATTAAAATTTTTGCAATACAATCAAAAATGTTAAATTGAGATCTTAAAAGTTGTCTAAATTAAGAAATCGACAAAATTTGAAAAATTAAAAAATAAAACTTAAATTTAAAAATGAATAAAAATTTAAAATTCGGAAAATTGCCAAGATTCGAGGAAAATTAAAATTTTTGCAATTCAATAAATAATGTAAAATTGAGATCTAAAAGTTGTCTAAATTAAGAAATCGACAAAATTTGAAAAATTAAAAAATAAAACTTAAATTTAAAAATGAATAAAAATTTAAAATTCGAAAAATTGCCAAGATTCGAGGAAAATTAAAATTTTTGCAATACAATACAAAATTTAAAATTGAGATCTAAAAGTTGTCTAAATTAAGAAATCGACAAAATTTGAAACTTTGAAAAATTCAAAAATAAAAAAAAGTACTTAAATTACTTAAATTAAAATGTGAACAAAAATTGGAAATTCGGAAAATTGCCAAGATTCGAGGAAAATTAAAATTTTTGCAATAAAATAAAAAATGTAAAATTGAGATTTAAAAGTTGTCTAAATTAAGAAATCGACAAAATTTGAAAAATTAAAAAATAAAACTTAAATTTAAAAATGAATAAAAATTTAAAGCTCGGAAAATTGCCAAGATTCGAGGAAAGTTAAAATTTTTGCAATTCAATAAATAATGTAAAATTGAGATCTAAAAGTTGTCTAAATTAAGAAATCGATAAAATTTGAAAAATTAAAAATAAAAAAAAAATACTTAAATTATTTAAATTAAAAAATGAAGAAAAATTGAAAATTCGGAAAATTGTTATGATTCGAAGAGAGTACAAATACAATAAAAAATTTAAAATTGAGATCTTAAAGTTGGCTAAATTTTAAATCAAAAAAATTTGAAAAATTAAAAAATAAACAAAAATTGAAAATTCGGAAAATTGTCAAGATTCGAAGAAAATTAAAATTTTTGAAATACAATAAAAAATTTTAAATTGAGATCTAAAAGTTGTCTTAATTAAAAAATCCACAACATTTGAAAAATTAAACATTAAAAATAAAATGATTAAAATAAGAAATGAAAAAAAAAATTTTTAAATTTGGAAAATTGTGAAGATTTGAGGAAAATTAAAATTTTTGCAATACAATACAAAATTTAAAATTTAGATCTAAAAGTTGTCTAAATTAATAAATCGACAAAATTTGAAATATTGAAAAATTAATAAATAAAAAAAAAATACTTTAATTAATTAAATTAAAAAATGAATGAAAATTGAATAATTGGTAAATTGTTTATATTCGAGAAAAATGAAAATTTTGAAAATTTTTGCAATAAAATAAAAAATGCAAAAATTTGAGATTTAAAAGTTGTCTAAATTAAGAAATCGACAAAATTTGAAAAATTAAAAAATAAAACTTAAATCTAAAAATGAATAAAAATTTAAAATTCGGAAAATTTTCAAGATTCGAGCAAAATTAAAATTTTTGCAATACAATACAAAATTTAAAATTGAGATCTAAAAGTTGTCTAAATTAAGAAATCGACAAAATTTGAAACCTTGAAAAATTCAAAAATAAAAAAAAGTACTCAAATTACTTAAATTAAAAAGTGAAAAAAAATTGGAAATTTGGAAAATTGTCAAGATTCGAGGAAAATTAAAATTTTTGCAATTCAATAAAAAATGTAAAATTGAGATCTTAAAGTTGTCTTAATTAAGAAATCCATAAAATTTGAAACATTGAAAAATTAAAAAATAAAAAAAAGGACTTAAATTACTTAAATTAAAAAATGAATAAAAATTGAATAATTGGTAAATTGTTTATATTCGAGGAAAATTAAAATTTTTGCAATACATTAAGAAATATAAAATTGCTATCTAAAAGTTGTCTAAATTAATAAATCGACAAAATTTGAAATATTGAAAAATTAATACATAAAAAATAAATACTTTAATTAATTAATTATTTGTTTATATTCGAGAAAAATGAAAATTTTGAAAATTTTTGCAATAAAATAAAAAATGCAAAAATTGAGATTTAAAAGTTGTCTAAATTAAGAAATCGACAAAATTTGAAAAATTAAAAAATAAAACTTAAATTTAAAAATGAATAAATATAAATAATAATAAATAAATTAAGAAATGAAAAAAATTGGAAAATTCGGAAAATTGTGAAGATTTGAGGAAAATTAATTAATTAATTAAATTTTTGCAATACAATATAAAATGTAAAATTTAGATTTAAAAGATGTCTAAATTAAGAAACCGACAAAATTTTAAAAATTGAAAAATTAAAGAAATAAAAAAAAATACTTAAATTTCAAAATGAACAAAAATTAAAAAATTCGGAAAATTGTCAAGATTCGAGAAAAATGAAAATTTTTGCAATATAATAAAAATGTCTATATTAAGAAATCGACAAAATTTGAAACATTGAAAAATTAAAAAAAAATACTTAAATTACTTAAATTAAGAAATTAAAAAAAAATTGAAAATTCGGAAAATTGTGAAGATTTGAAGAAAATTTAAATTTTTGCAATACAATAAAAAATGTAAAATTGAGATCTAATAGTTGTCTTAATTAAGAAATCCATAAAATTTGAAACATTGAAAAATTAATAAATAAATAAAAAATTCTAAAATTACTTAAATTAAAAAGTGAACAAAAACTTAAAATTCGGAAATTTATCAAGATTCGAGGAAAATTAAAATTTTTGCAATAAAATAAAAAATTTAAAATTGCTATCTAAAAGTTGTCTAAATTAATAAATCGACAAAATTTGAAACATTGAAAAATTAAAAAATAAAAAAAAAATACTTTAAATAATTAAATTAAAAAAAAATGAATGAAAATTGAATAATTGGTAAATTGTTTATATTCGAGGAAAATTAAAATTTTTGCAATACAATAAGAAATGTAAAATTGAGATCTAAAAGTTGTCTAAATTAAGAAATCGACAAAATTTGAAAAATTAAAAATTAAAAAATAAAAATAAAAATACTTAAATTATTTAAATTAAAAAATGAAGAAAAATTAACAAATTCGGAAAATTGTGATGATTCGAGGAGAGTACAAATTTTTGGAATACAAAAAAAAATGTAAAATTGAGATCTAAAAGTTGGCTAAATTTTAAATCGAAAAACTTTTAAAAATTTAAAAATTAAAAAAATACTTAGATTTCATAAATTTAAAAATGAAGAAAAGTTTAAAATTCGGAAATTTGTCAAGTTTCGAGAAAAATTAAAATTTTTGCAATACAATAAAAAATGTAAAATTTAGATTTAAAAGATGTCTAAATTAAGAAACCGACAAAATTTTAAAAAATTGAAAAATTAAAGAAATAAAAAAAAATACTTAAATTTCAAAATGAACATAAATTAAAAAATTCGGATAATTGTCAAGATTCGGGAAAAATGAAAATTTTTGCAATACAATAAGAAATATAAAATTGAGATCTAATAGTTGTCTAAATTAATAAATAAATAAAAAATACTTAAATTACTTAAATTAAAAAGTGAACAAAAATTGGAAATTTTGCAAAATTGTCAAGATTCGAGGAAAATTAAAATTTTTGCAATAAAATAAAAAATGTAAAATTGCAAAGTTGTCTAAAAGTTGTCTAAATTAAGAAATCGACAAAATTTGAAACATTGAAAAATTAAAAAAAAAAAAAAAGTACTTACATTACTTAAATTAAAAAGTGAACAAAAATTGGACATTTGCAAAATTGTCAAGATTTGAGGAAAATTAAAATTTTTGCAATACAATCAAAAATGTTAAATTGAGATCTTAAAGTTGTCTTAATTAAGAAATCCACAAAATTTGAAAAATTAAAAAATAAAACTTAAATTTAAAAATGAATAAAAATTTAAAATTTAAAAAATTTCCAAGATTCGAGGAAAATTAAAATTTTTGCAATTCAATAAATAATGTAAAATTGAGATCTAAAAGTTGTCTAAATTAAGAAATCGACAAAATTTGAAAAATTAAAAAATAAAAAAAAATCTTAATTACTTAAATTTAAAAATTAACAAAAATTTAAAATTCGGAAAATTGTCAAGATTCGAAAAAAATTAAAATTTTTGCAATACAATAAAAAATGTTCAAATTAAGAAATCAACAAAATTTGAAACATTGAAAAATTAAAAACAAGTAAGAAAGCTACAGTCGAGAGTGCTCGACCGTATGATACCCGCAACCCATTTCGAGAAAAACAAAAAACTTAAATGATATTTTAACAAAAAATATACCAAATATACTAAAACTTGTTTTTTTGTATATATTTGAAAATAGCGGGTGAAAATCCACAACACCGTTATGGTCACACTGTCAACTAAACAAACAAAGCGCGGGCAGCTGCAAGTGAATTTTGCATATAAAATTGATTCTTTAATAACTTCCTTGTTTTTCATTCGATCTCAACCAAATTCACAGGAATCATTAAGAATATAATTATTATTATGCACACCAAAATTCAATGCTCTAGGTCTATTATTACGGCTTTTACAGACTTTTGGGGGCGGAAGGGGGCGTGGCATCCAACTTTTGAAATAAACTTGATCTGCGTAGGACCTATAGGAGTACTGTCCCTAAATTTGGTAGCTCTAGCTCTTATAGTCTCTGAGATCTAGGTGTTCATACAGACGGACAGACGGACAGACGGACATGGCTATATCGTCTCGGCTGTTGACACTGATCAAGAATATATATAGTTTATGTGGTCGGAAATTTGAAAAATTAAAAAATAAAACTTAAATTTAAAAATGAATAAAAATTTAAAATTCGGAAAATTGCCAAGATTCGAGGAAAATTAAAATTTTTGCAATTCAATAAATAATGTAAAATTGAGATCTAAAAGTTGTCTAAATTAAAAAATCGATAAAATTTGAAAAATTAAAAATAAAAAAAAAATACTTAAATTATTTTAATTAAAAAATAAGGAAAAATTGAAAATTCGGAAAATTGTTATGATTCGAAGAGAGTACAAATACAATAAAAAATTTAAAATTGAGATCTTAAAGTTGGCTAAATTTTAAATAAAAAAAATTTGAAAAATTAAAAAATAAACAAAAATTGAAAATTCGGAAAATTGTCAAGATTCGAAGAAAATTAAAATTTTTGAAATACAATAAAAAATTTTAAATTGAGATCTAAAAGTTGTCTTAATTAAAAAATCCACAACATTTGAAAAATTAAACATTAAAAATAAAATGATTAAAATAAGAAATGAAAAAAAAAATTTTAAAATTTGGAAAATTGTGAAGATTTGAGGAAAATTTAAATTTTTGCAATACAATACAAAATTTGAAATTGAGATCTAAAAGTTTTCAAAATTAAGAAATCGACAAAATTTGAAACATTGAAAAATTAAAAAAAAAAAAAAAAATACTTTAATTAATTAAATTAAAAAATGAATGAAAATTGAATAATTGGTAAATTGTTTATATTCGAGGAAAATTAAAATTTTTGCAATACAATAAGAAATATAAAATTGCTATCTAAAAGTTGTCTAAATTAATAAATCGACAAAATTTGAAATATTGAAAAATTAATAAATAAAAAAAAAATACTTTAATTAATTAAATTAAAAAATGAATGAAAATTGAATAATTGGTAAATTGTTTATATTCGAGAAAAATGAAAATTTTGAAAATTTTTGCAATAAAATAAAAAATGCAAAAATTTGAGATTTAAAAGTTGTCTAAATTAAGAAATCGACAAAATTTGAAAAATTAAAAAATAAAACTTAAATCTAAAAATGAATAAAAATTTAAAATTCGGAAAATTTTCAAGATTCGAGCAAAATTAAAATTTTTGCAATACAATACAAAATTTAAAATTGAGATCTAAAAGTTGTCTAAATTAAGAAATCGACAAAATTTGAAACCTTGAAAAATTCAAAAATAAAAAAAAGTACTTAAATTACTTAAATTAAAAAGTGAACAAAAATTGGAAATTTGGAAAATTGTCAAGATTCGAGGAAAATTAAAATTTTTGCAATTCAATAAAAAATGTAAAATTGAGATCTTAAAGTTGTCTAAATTAAAAAATAGACAAAATTTGAAAAATTAAAAAATAAAACTTAAATTTAAAAATGAATAAATATAAATAATAATAAATAAATTAAGAAATGAAAAGAATTGGAAAATTCGGAAAATTGTGAAGATTTGAGGAAAATTAATTAATTAATTAAATTTTTTCAATACAATATAAAATGTAAAATTTAGATTTAAAAGATGTTTAATTTAAGAAACTGACAAAATTTTAAAAATTGAAAAATTAAAGAAATAAAAAAAAATACTTAAATTTCAAAATGAACAAAAATTAAAAAATTCGGATAATTGTCAAGATTCGAGAAAAATTAAAATTTTTGCAATACAATAAGAACTATAAAATTGAGATCTAATAGTTGTCTAAATTAATAAATCGACAAAATTTGAAATATTGAAAAATTAATAAATAAATAAAAAATACTTAAATTACTTAAATTAAAAAGTGAACAAAAATGGGAAATTTTGCAAAATTGTCAAGATTCGAGGAAAATTAAAATTTTTGCAATAAAATAAAAAATGTAAAATTGCAATGTTGTCTAAAAGTTGTCTAAATTAAGAAATCGACAAAATTTGAAACATTGAAAAATTAAAAAATAAAAAAAAGTACTTAAATTACTTAAATTAAAAAGTGAACCAAAATTGGACATTTGCAAAATTGTCAAGATTTGAGGAAAATTAAAATTTTTGCAATACAATCAAAAATGTTAAATTGAGATCTTAAAGTTGTCTTAATTAAGAAATCCACAAAATTTGAAACATTGAAAAATTAAAAAATAAAAAAAAGTACTTAAATTATTTAAATTAAAAAATGAATGAAAATTGAATAATTGGTAAATTGTTTTTATTCGAGAAAAATTAAAATTTTTGCAATACAATAAGAAATCTAAAATTGAGATCTAAAAGTTTTCTAAATTAAGAAATCGACAAAATTTGAAAAATTAAAAATTAATAAATAAAAAAAAATGCTTAAATTATTTAAATTAAAATATGAAGAAAAATGTAAAATTCGGAAAATTGTTATGATTTGAGGAGAGTACAAATACAATAAAAAATGTGAAATTGAGATCTTAAAATTGGCTAAATTTTAATTAAAAAAAAAATTGAAAAATTGAAAAATTAAAAAATAAACAAAAATTGAAAATTTTAAATTGAGATCTAAAAGTTGTCTTAATTAAGAAATCCACAAAATTTGAAAAATTAAAAATAAAAATAAATGCTTAAATTAAGAAATGAAAAAAAAATGTAAAATTCGGAAAATTGTGAAGATTTGAAGAAAATTTAAATTTTTGCAATACAATAAAAAATGTAAAATTGAGATCTAATAGTTGTCTAAATTAATAAATCGACAAAATTTGAAATATTGAAAAATTAATAAATAAATAAAAAATTCTAAAATTACTTAAATTAAAAAGTGAACAAAAACTTAAAATTCGGAAATTTATCAAGATTCGAGGAAAATTAAAATTTTTGCAATAAAATAAAAAATGTAAAATTGAGATTTAAAAGTTGTCTAAATTAAGAAATCGACAAAATTTGAAAAATTAAAAAATAAAACTTAAATTTAAAAATGAATAAAAATTTAAAATTCGGAAAATTGCCAAGATTCGAGGAAAATTAAAATTTTTGCAATTCAATAAATAATGTAAAATTGAGATCTAAAAGTTGTCTAAATTAAGAAATCGACAAAATTTGAAAAATTAAAAAATAAAACTTAAATTTAAAAATGAATAAAAATTTAAAATTCGAAAAATTGCCAAGATTCGAGGAAAATTAAAATTTTTGCAATACAATACAAAATTTAAAATTGAGATCTAAAAGTTGTCTAAATTAAGAAATCGACAAAATTTGAAACTTTGAAAAATTCAAAAATAAAAAAAAGTACTTAAATTACTTAAATTAAAATGTGAACAAAAATTGGAAATTCGGAAAATTGCCAAGATTCGAGGAAAATTAAAATTTTTGCAATAAAATAAAAAATGTAAAATTGAGATTTAAAAGTTGTCTAAATTAAGAAATCGACAAAATTTGAAAAATTAAAAAATAAAACTTAAATTTAAAAATGAATAAATATAAATAATAATAAATAAATTAAGAAATGAAAAAAATTGGAAAATTCGGAAAATTGTGAAGATTTGAGGAAAATTAATTAATTAATTAAATTTTTGCAATACAATATAAAATGTAAAATTTAGATTTAAAAGATGTCTAAATTAAGAAACCGACAAAATTTTAAAAATTGAAAAATTAAAGAAATAAAAAAAAATACTTAAATTTCAAAATGAACAAAAATTAAAAAATTCGGAAAATTGTCAAGATTCGAGAAAAATGAAAATTTTTGCAATATAATAAAAATGTCTATATTAAGAAATCGACAAAATTTGAAACATTGAAAAATTAAAAAAAAATACTTAAATTACTTAAATTAAGAAATTAAAAAAAAATTGAAAATTCGGAAAATTGTGAAGATTCGAGGAAAATTTAATTTTTGCAATACAATAAAAAATGTAAAATTGAGATCTAATAGTTGTCTAAATTAATAAATCGACAAAATTTGAAATATTGAAAAATTAATAAATAAATAAAAAATTCTAAAATTACTTAAATTAAAAAGTGAACAAAAACTTAAAATTCGGAAATTTATCAAGATTCGAGGAAAATTAAAATTTTTGCAATAAAATAAAAAATTTAAAATTGCTATCTAAAAGTTGTCTAAATTAATAAATCGACAAAATTTGAAACATTGAAAAATTAAAAAATAAAAAAAAAATACTTTAAATAATTAAATTAAAAAAAAATGAATGAAAATTGAATAATTGGTAAATTGTTTATATTCGAGGAAAATTAAAATTTTTGCAATACAATAAGAAATGTAAAATTGAGATCTAAAAGTTGTCTAAATTAAGAAATCGACAAAATTTGAAAAATTAAAAATTACAAAATAAAAATAAAAATACTTAAATTATTTAAATTAAAAAATGAAGAAAAATTAACAAATTCGGAAAATTGTGATGATTCGAGGAGAGTACAAATTTTTGGAATACAAAAAAAAATGTAAAATTGAGATCTAAAAGTTGGCTAAATTTTAAATCGAAAAACTTTTAAAAATTTAAAAATTAAAAAAATACTTAGATTTCATAAATTTAAAAATGAAGAAAAGTTTAAAATTCGGAAATTTGTCAAGTTTCGAGAAAAATTAAAATTTTTGCAATACAATAAAAAATGTAAAATTTAGATTTAAAAGATGTCTAAATTAAGAAACCGACAAAATTTTAAAAAATTGAAAAATTAAAGAAATAAAAAAAAATACTTAAATTTCAAAATGAACATAAATTAAAAAATTCGGATAATTGTCAAGATTCGAGAAAAATGAAAATTTTTGCAATACAATAAGAAATATAAAATTGAGATCTAATAGTTGTCTAAATTAATAAATCGACAAAATTTGAAATATTGAAAAATTAATAAATAAATAAAAAATACTTAAATTACTTAAATTAAAAAGTGAACAAAAATTGGAAATTTTGCAAAATTGTCAAGATTCGAGGAAAATTAAAATTTTTGCAATAAAATAAAAAATGTAAAATTGCAAAGTTGTCTAAAAGTTGTCTAAATTAAGAAATCGACAAAATTTGAAACATTGAAAAATTAAAAAAAAAAAAAAAGTACTTACATTACTTAAATTAAAAAGTGAACAAAAATTGGACATTTGCAAAATTGTCAAGATTTGAGGAAAATTAAAATTTTTGCAATACAATCAAAAATGTTAAATTGAGATCTTAAAGTTGTCTTAATTAAGAAATCCACAAAATTTGAAAAATTAAAAAATAAAACTTAAATTTAAAAATGAATAAAAATTTAAAATTTAAAAAATTGCCAAGATTCGAGGAAAATTAAAATTTTTGCAATTCAATAAATAATGTAAAATTGAGATCTAAAAGTTGTCTAAATTAAGAAATCGACAAAATTTGAAAAATTAAAAAATAAAAAAAAATCTTAATTACTTAAATTTAAAAATTAACAAAAATTTAAAATTCGGAAAATTGTCAAGATTCGAAAAAAATTAAAATTTTTGCAATACAATAAAAAATGTTCAAATTAAGAAATCAACAAAATTTGAAACATTGAAAAATTAAAAACAAGTAAGAAAGCTACAGTCGAGAGTGCTCGACCGTATGATACCCGCAACCCATTTCGAGAAAAACAAAAAACTTAAATGATATTTTAACAAAAAATATACCAAATATACTAAAACTTGTTTTTTTGTATATATTTGAAAATAGCGGGTGAAAATCCACAACACCGTTATGGTCACACTGTCAACTAAACAAACAAAGCGCGGGCAGCTGCAAGTGAATTTTGCATATAAAATTGATTCTTTAATAACTTCCTTGTTTTTCATTCGATCTCAACCAAATTCACAGGAATCATTAAGAATATAATTATTATTATGCACACCAAAATTCAATGCTCTAGGTCTATTATTACGGCTTTTACAGACTTTTGGGGCGGAAGGGGGCGTGGCATCCAACTTTTGAAATAAACTTGATCTGCGTAGGACCTATAGGAGTACTGTCCCTAAATTTGGTAGCTCTAGCTCTTATAGTCTCTGAGATCTAGGTGTTCATACAGACGGACAGACGGACAGACGGACATGGCTATATCGTCTCGGCTGTTGACACTGATCAAGAATATATATAGTTTATGTGGTCGGAGATGCCTCCTTCTGCCTGTTACATACATTTTCTGTTGGCACTAAGTCATAATACCCTTCTACCCTATGGGTAGCGGGTATAAAAATACTAAAATTAAGAAATGAAAAAAAAAATTAAAATTCGAAAAATTGTGAAGATTCGAGGAAAATTTAAATTTTTGCAATACAATAAAAAATGTAAAATTGAGATCTCAAAAATGTCTAAATTTTAAATCGAAAAATTTAAAAAAATGGAAAACTTAATAAATAAAAAAAAATACTTAAATTACGTAAATTAAAAAGTGAAAATTGAAAATTCGAAAAATTGTGAAGATTCTAGGAAAATTTAAATTTTTGCAATACAATAAAAAATGTAAAATTGAGATATCAAAAATGTCTAAATTTTAAATCGAAAAAATTTTAAAAATTGAAAAAATTAATAAAAAAAAAAATTACTTAAATTACTTAAAATAAAAAGTGAACAAAAATTTAAAATTCGGAAAATTGCCAAGATTCGAGGAAAATCAAAGTTTTTTCAATACAAATAAAATGTAAAATTGAGATCTTCAAATTGTCTAAATTATGAAATCGAAATTATTTGAAAAATTGAAAAATGAAAAAAATACTTAATTTACTTAATTTAAAAAATGAACAAAAATTTAAAATTCGGAAATTGGTCAAGATTCAAGGAAAATTAAAATTTTTGCAATTCAATAAAAAATGTAAAATTGAGATCTAAAAGTTGTCTAAATTAAGAAATCGAAAAAATTTGAAAAATTAAAAAATAAAAAAAAATACCTTAATTATATAAATTTAAAAATTTTTTAAAAAACGGAAAATTGTGAAGATTCGAGGAAAATTTAAATTTTTGCAATAAAATAAAAAATGTAAAATTGAGATCTCAAAAATGTCTAAATTTTAAGTCGAAAAAATTTTAAAAATTGAAAAATTAATAATAAAAGAAAATACTTAAATTACTTAAATTAAAAAGTGAACAAAAATGTAAAATTCGAAAAATTGTGAAGATTCGAGGAAAATTTAAATTTTTGCAATACAATAAAAAATGTAAAATTGAGATCTCAAAAATGTCTAAATTTTAAATAAAAAAAATTTGAAAAATTGAAAAATTAGAAAATAAACAAAAATTGAAAATTCGGAAAATTGTGAAGATTCGAAGAAAATTAAAATTTTTGCGATACAATAAAAAATTTTAAATTGAGATCTTAAAAATGTCTTAATTTTAAATCGAAAAAATTTTAAAAATTAATAAATAAAAAAATATATTTAAATTTAAAAATGAACAAAAATTTAAAAAACGGAAAATTGTCAAGATTCGAGGAAAATTAAAAATTTTGCAATACAATAAAAATGTCTAAATTAAGAAATCAACAAAATTTTAAACATTGAAAAATTAAAAAAATACTTAAATTACTTAAATTAAGAAATGAAAAAAAAATTAAAAATTCGGAAAATTGTGAAGATTCGAGGAAAATTTAATTTTTGCAATACAATAAAAAATTTAAATTGAGATCTCAAAAATGTCTTAATTTTAAATCGAAAAAATTTTAAAAATTAATAAATAAAACAAGTAAGAAAGCTACAGTCGAGATTGCTTGACCGTATGATACCCGCAACCCATTTCGAGAGAAAACAAAAAACTTAAATGATATTTTAACAAAAAATATACCAAATATACTGAAACTTGTTTTTTTGTATATATTTGAAAATAGCGGGCAAAATTCCACAACACCGTTATGGTCACACTGTCAACTAAACAAACAAAGCGCGGGCAGCTTCAAGTGAATTTTGCATATAAAATTGATTCTTTAATAACTTCCTTGTTTTTCATTCGATCTCAACCAAATTCACAGGAATCATTGAGAATATAATTATTATTATGCATACCAAAATTCAATGCTCTAGGTCTATTATTACGGCTTTACCAGACTTTTGGGGGCGGAAAGGGGCGTGGCATCCAACTTTTGAAATAAACTTGATCTGCGTAGGACCTATAGGAGTACTGTCCCTAAATTTGGTAGCTCTAGCTTTTATAGTCTCTGAGATCTAGGTGTTCATACAGACGGACAGAAGGACAGACGGATATGGCTAGATCGTCTCGGCTGTTGACACTGATCAAGAATATATATAGTTTATATGGTCGGAGATGCCTCCTTCTGCCTGTTACATACATTTTCTGTTGGCACTAAGTCATAATACCCTTCTTTCCTATGGGTAGCGGGTATAAAAATATACTTAAATTTAAAAATGAATAAAAATTTAAAATTCGAAAAATTGCCAAGATTCGAGGGAAATCAAAATTTTTGCAAAACAATCAAAAATGTAAAATTGAGATCTAAAAGTAGTCTAAATTAAGAAATCGACAAAATTTTAAAAATTAAAAATTAATAAATAAAAAAAAAATGCTTAAATTATTTAAATTAAAATATGAAGAAAAATTTAAAATTCGGAAAATTGTTATGATTCGAGGAGAGTACAAATACAATAAAAAATGTAAAATTGAGATCTTAAAATTGGCTAAATTTTAAATAAAAAAAAAATTGAAAAATTGAAAAATTAATAAAATAAACAAAAATTGAAAATTTTAAATTGAGATCTAAAAGTTGTCTTAATTAAGAAATCCACAAAATTTGAAAAATTAAAAAATAAAAATAAATGCTTAAATTAAGAAATGAAAAAAAAATGTAAAATTCGGAAAATTGTGAAGATTTGAAGAAAATTTAAATTTTTGCAATACAATAAAAAATGTAAAATTGAGATCTCAAAAATGTCTAAATTTTAAATCGAAAAAATTTGAAAAATTGAAAAATTAATAAATAAAAAAAAATACTTAAATTAGAAAGTCAACAAAAATTTAAAATTCGGAAAATTGTCAAGTTTCGAGAAAAATTAAAATTTTTGCAGTTCAATAAATAATGTAAAATTGAGATTTAAAAGTTGTCTAAATTAAGAAATCGACAAAATTTGAAAAATTAAAAAATAAAACTAAAATTTCAAAATGAATAAAAATTTAAAAATTCGGAAAATTGTCAAGATTCGAGAAAAATGAAAATTTTTGCAATACAATAAGAAATATTAAATTGAGATCTAAAAGTTGTCTAAATTAATAAATCGATAAAATTTGAAACATTGAAAAATTAATAAATAAATAAAAAATTCTAAAATTACTTAAATTAAAAAGTGAACAAAAACTTAGAATTCGGAAATTTATCAAGATTCGAGGAAAATTAAAATTTTTGCAATAAAATAAAAAATGTAAAATTGAGATTTAAAAGTTGTCTAAATTAAGAAATCGACAAAATTTGAAAAATTAAAAAATAAAACTTAAATTTAAAAATGAATAAAAATTTAAAATTCGGAAAATTGCCAAGATTCGAGGAAAATTAAATTTTTTGCAATTCAATAAATAATGTAAAATTGAGATCTAAAAGTTGTCTAAATTAAGAAATCGACAAAATTTGAAACATTGAAAAATTAAAAAATAAAACTTAAATTTCAAAATGAATAAAAATTTGAAATTCAAAAATTGCCAAGATTCGAGGAAAATTAAAATTTTTGCAATACAATACAAAATTTAAAATTGAGATCTAAAAGTTGTCTTAATTAAGAAATCGACAAAATTTGAAACTTTGAAAAATTCAAAAATAAAAAAAAGTACTTAAATTACTTAAATTAAAATGTGAACAAAAATTGGAAATTCGGAAAATTGCCAAGATTCGAGGAAAATTAAAATTTTTGCAATAAAATAAAAAATGTAAAATTGAGATTTAAAAGTTGTCTAAATTAAGAAATCGACAAAATTTGAAAAATTAAAAAATAAAACTTAAATTTAAAAATGAATAAAAATTTAAAATTCGGAAAATTGCCAAGATTCGAGGAAAATTAAAATTTTTGCAATTCAATAAATAATGTAAAATTGAGATCGAAAAGTTGTCTAAATTAAGAAATCGATAAAATTTGAAAAATTAAAAATAAAAAAAAAATACTTAAATTATTTAAATTAAAAAATGAAGAAAAATTGAAAATTCGGAAAATTGTTATGATTCGAAGAGAGTACAAATACAATAAAAAATTTAAAATTGAGATCTTAAAATTGGCTAAATTTTAAATCAAAAAAATTTGAAAAATTAAAAGATAAACAAAAATTGAAATTTCGGAAAATTGTCAAGATTCGAAGAAAATTAAAATTTTTGAAATACAATAAAAAAATTTTAAATTGAGATCTAAAAGTTGTCTTAATTAAAAAATCCACAACATTTGAAAAATTAAACATTAAAAATAAATGATTAAAATAAGAAATGAAAAAAAAAATTTTAAAATTTGGAAAATTGTGAAGATTTGAGGAAAATGTAAATTTTTGCAATGCAATACAAAATTTAAAATTGATGTCTAAAAGTTTTCAAAATTAAGAAATCGACAAAATTTGAAACATTGAAAATTAAAAAAAAAAAAAAAAAAAACTTTAATTAATTAAATTAGAAAATGAATGAAAATTGAATAATTGGTAAATTGTTTATATTCGAGGAAAATTAAAATTTTTGCAATACAATAAGAAATATAAAATTGCTATCTAAAAGTTGTCTAAATTAATAAATCGACAAAATTTGAAATATTGAAAAATTAATAAATAAAAAAAAAATACTTTAATTAATTAAATTAAAAAATGAATGAAAATTGAATAATTGGTAAATTGTTTATATTCGAGAAAAATGAAAATTTTGAAAATTTTTGCAATAAAATAAAAAATGCAAAAATTGAGATTTAAAAGTTGTCTAAATTAAGAAATCGACAAAATTTGAAAAATTAAAAAATAAAACTTAAATTTAAAAATGAATAAATATAAAAATTAAAAAATAAATTAAGAAATGAAAAAAATTGGAAAATTCGGAAAATTGTGAAGATTTGAGGAAAATTAATTAATTAATCAAATTTTTGCAATACAATATAAAATGTAAAATTTAGATTTAAAAGATGTCTAAATTAAGAAACCGACAAAATTTAAAAAATTGAAAAATTAAAGAAATAAAAAAAAATACTTAAATTTCAAAATGAACAAAAATTAAAAAATTCGGAAAATTGTCAAGATTCGAGAAAAATTAAAATTTTTGCAATAAAATAAAAAATGCAAAAATTGAGATTTAAAAGTTGTCTATATTAAGAAATCGACAAAATTTTAAACATTGAAAAATTAACAAATAAAAAAAAAATACTTTAAATAATTAAATTAAAAAAAAATGAATGAAAATTGAATAATTGGTAAATTGTTTATATTCGAGGAAAATTAAAATTTTTGCAATACAATAAGAAATGTAAAATTGAGATCTAAAAGTTGTCTAAATTAAGAAATCGACAAAATTTGAAAAATTAAAAATTACAAAATAAAAATAAAAATACTTAAATTATTTAAATTAAAAAATGAAGAAAAATTAACAAATTCGGAAAATTGTGATGATTCGAGGAGAGTACAAATTTTTGGAATACAATAAAAAATGTAAAATTGAGATCTAAAAGTTGGCAAAATTTTAAATCGAAAAATTTTGAAAAATTTAAAAATTAAAAAAATACTTAGATTTCATAAATTTAAAAATGAAGAAAAGCTTAAAATTCGGAAATTTGTCAAGTTTCGAGAAAAATTAAAATTTTTGCAATACAATAAAAAATGTAAAATTTAGATTTAAAAGATGTCTAAATTAAGAAACCGACAAAATTTTAAAAATTTAAAAATTAAACAAATAAAAAAAAATACTTAAATTTCAAAATGAACATAAATTAAAAAATTCGGATAATTGTCAAGATTCGAGAAAAATGAAAATTTTTGCAATACAATAAGAAATATAAAATTGAGATCTAATAGTTGTCTAAATTAATAAATCGACAAAATTTGAAATATTGAAAAATTAATAAATAAATAAAAAATACTTAAATTACTTAAATTAAAAAGTGAACAAAAATTGGAAATTTTGCAAAATTGTCAAGATTCGAGGAAAATTAAAATTTTTGCAATAAAATAAAAAATGTAAAATTGCAAAGTTGTCTAAATTAAAAAATCGACAAAATTTGAAACATTGAAAAATTAAAAAAAAAAAAAAAGTACTTAAATTACTTAAATTAAAAAGTGAACAAAAATTGGACATTTGCAAAATTGTCAAGATTTGAGGAAAACTTAAATTTTTGCAATACAATCAAAAATGTTAAATTGAGATCTTAAAGTTGTCTTAATTAAGAAATCCACAAAATTTGAAAAATTAAAAAATAAAACTTAAATTTAAAAATGAATAAAAATTTAAAATTCGGAAAATTGCCAAGATTCGAGGAAAATTAAAATTTTTGCAATTCAATAAATAATGTAAAATTGAGATCTAAAAGTTGTCTAAATTAAGAAATCGACAAAATTTGAAAAATTAAAAAATAAAAAAAAATCTTAATTACTTAAATTTAAAAATGAACAAAAATTTAAAATTCGGAAAATTGTCAAGATTCGAGAAAAATTAAAATTTTTGCAATACAATAAAAAATGTTCAAATTAAGAAATCAACAAAATTTGAAACATTGAAAAATTAAAAAAAATACTTAAATTGTTGGAATTTGGTCCATCGATCAGATCGCAGTAGTGCGAGTGAAAAAACGAGAGTTGATATCGTGGAAATAATATTAAATGTTTATTCGACAGTCAATTCAGATGCTGCGTCCATTCAACTTAAAGACTCAAAGCGAACTATTTTACACATCGCAATATTCTATGTATATGATGAAATTCAACACAAGGATGCCATATCATTTTATGCTTAACTTAGAGTTGCCAGATTATCATTTTGTTTCTTACGTTAATTCGTTAATTTCAAACACACCCCCTCAAAATGGTAATCTTAAATACTTATCAATCCTAATGATGAACTACACTCATTGTGCTTTTGGCCGCCTAGGCCTTTCGTTAGAACATCTGCGGGCATATGCTCTGTCTGCATATACTCCACAGAAATGTCGCCACTCTTATGCATCTCCTGGATAAAGTGGTGCCGCACGTCTATGTGTTTTGTGCGAGGATGGAATCCAAAACCCTTGACTAAGTGCTTAGCGCTTTGATTGTCATTGAAGATGCTCACGCACTTACACCTTAGGCCAATCCTGTTTAAAAGAGCTTTCAAGTATAAAGCCTCTTTCACTGCCTCGGACATGGCCAAATACTCCGATTCTGTGCTCGATAATGCGACAGTACGTTGCTTGCGCGCCTCCCAACTTATGGCGGCGCCTGCCAATACAAATGCTTGACCGGAGTAGGAACGTCGATCTGTTAAGTTTCCTCCCCAATCAGCGTCGACCACACCATATAGACTATCTCCCGTCTGCTTGAAGAGAAATCCAACCGTCTTTGTACCGCTTAGGTACCGAAGGATACGTTTCGCTGCTTTCCAGTGGTCGATCGTGTAACATGAGTTGAATTGACTCATAAAATTAACCGCATATGCTATATCTGGTCGTGATGTAACTGCAAGAAACATTAAAGATCCAATTAAGTTTTGATAAGGATACTTTTTCATTTCGGCTTCGCTTGGATGCTCTGGTTTTCGCAATGTTGACTTTGATTCGATGGGTGTTATCGCCGGTTTACAATCACTCATTTCAAATCTCTTTAGTACAGCATTTATATACTTTTCTTGAGAAATGAAAACTTGACGCTTCCCCTTGTCCTGTTTGAATTCGATCCCCAAACACGTTTTTACTGCGCCGAAATCCTTCATCTTAAATGCCTTGTTGAGATGTTTCTTCGTTTGCTGTAACCATTCTGGATGATTTGAGGCGAGTAGCAAATCGTCCACGTAGATCGTGACTATTAGAAGTTTTTCGTTTTGTCGTTTAACAAATAAACATGGATCCTGCTCAGTTGGTTCTAGTCCTATTTCCTGTAGATTCTTTGTAAGTTTACAATACCAACGTAATCCAGATTGTCGTAGTCCATAGAGTGCTCGCTTTAATAAGCACACTGGGTCTCGAATTACTTCTAAGGCTTTTCGCCACTCATTAGCTGCTTCCATGTACTCATAGTCAGGACGTTGTTGTTTAGATCCGATTGGGTCACCAGACTTCAGCTTTTCCATAAACTCATTGAAGTTCTCCGGGATGTTCATGTAAACTTTCTCTTCCAGCTCTCCGTTAAGGTATGCTGTGACTACGTCCATTTGGTGAATTTCCATATGAAATTCTGCTGATAAAGCAGCTAACAATCTTACGGATGTGAATCGCGCCACAGGCGAATAAGTTTCATGAAAATCCTCTCCGGGCTTCTGCGCATAACCTTTTGCGACTAAGCGGGCCTTCTTCTTGCCTGATACGCTGCCATCATCTTTTGTTTGGAAAACCATCTTGTTACCAATTACTTTGCGTTCCTTTGGTCGTTCAACAATTTGCCAGGTCTTGTTGAGAATTTGTGCCATGAATTCGTCTTCCATAGCTCTTATCCAGTTATCAGCATTGTCACTATTTTGTGCTTCTGTAATAGTCAAAGGATCATTTAGTGTTGCAACGAATGCCATTTCGCACTCTTCAAATGCATCCTCGAATGATGCTTCATTTACATCCTGGTTTTCTTGACTATTTTCGCGAACCTCGACTCTTGGCTGATAGGCCTTGCGGGGTCTTCCGCGCTGACCAGTCCTTATCATCTTGGGACGTCCTCTACCATGTCTCACCGGCTGAATTGCCTCTTCGGCTGTGCCTTCGTCACTCGATGAACTGTCTTCCGGTTCATTTGCGATACTGTCCAGCTGCATATCGATGCAATCTTCTGGTTCATCATAGAACTCGCCAAATGCACTTTTGAATCCATAAACATTCATGAATTTGACGTCATTGCTGATAATAATCGTACGTCGCGAGGGGGAATACAATCGATAGGCTTTCGATTCTGTAGCATATCCCAGTAGTATACAATCTTCTGACCGCGACTCGAATTTTCCTTTGTTCTTTCCTTTTATCAGAGCGTAGGCCTTTGTACCAAATGTTCGCATGTATGCCACTGTAGGGACTTTTGCAGTCCAGTAAGTATATGGCAGGTCTCCAGATAACGCTTTGGTAGGACATCTATTCAGGATATACGATGCCGTGTTAATCGCTTCCGCCCAGAACGAAGGTGTTTCATCATACATCTGGCCATCTCTACTAATGTCCTGTTTAGTCTTTCAGCTATACCGTTTTGTTGCGGCGTATAAGGAGCAGTCAACCGGCGGCCAATACCATGCTTCTTCAAGTAATCGTCGAAATGTTTGTTTCGAAATTCCGTGCCATTATCGGATTGCAGATTCTTGATTTTGTGGCCTGTAAGATTCTCAGCAGAAGATTTATAAGATTTAAATACTTCGAATAATTCTGATTTTTGCTTCAGAAAATAAATCGAACAATAACGAGAATAATCATCTATAAACGTTACGAAATACTTATATCCGCTTAACGATTGGGTTCGCATTGGTCCACACACATCACTGTGGACTATTTCCAATGGCTGCTTCGACCTCTTTTCCTTCGCGCTCTTGTACTGGTTTGCTGTCTGCTTTTCGCTTATGCAAATCTCATACTTCGACATCTTTGCGTTCTCTCCAATGACCATTCCATGCACCTTCCCAGTCTTTGACATGCCCGTTAGATCACATTCATTTAAATGGCCCATACGGCTATGCCAGATATTTAAATCACTTTCTTTGTTATTTATATTGTTCGCTTGATTTTCTTCGGCATTCAAATAATACAGGTTTCCATATCTTTTTGCACGAAGCCACACTTCTTTATTATTTTTCATAATAACTGCTTCATTTTTACGAAAATGCACTTCATAACCTTTGTCAGTGATTTGGGAAACCGACAGCAGGTTTTGCCGTAGTTCAGATACATACAAGACTTTATTCAATATAATCTCATGGTTCTTTTGCTTCTCTTTAACTTCGATATTTACGTCGCCGACAGCTTTCACCGTTGCTGTATTGTTATTCGCCAAGTGCAATGTTTTCACGGTTTCTTCAACGTTCTCGAACATATTTTTATTAGAGCTCATGTGTGCCGTACAACCGCTGTCGAGGCACCACATATTACTTTTTCCTTCTATGTTGTATGTATTTTCACATACATTAAGTGCTTCCTTTTTAATATGTGCTTTACTTTCGTTTTGCCCGTTCTTCTCATTCGGTTTCGATTTACTTCGACAGTCGCGCGCGAGATGACCGATTTTATTGCATGTATAACATTTTCTCATTTCTCTTTGGTCTCTTTCTGCTTTACCTCCGCCTTTTCGGCGATTTGCATACAACGCACTTTGTTCTTCGCGTTCACTTTTTCCTTTACGCGCTTCTGATTCTTCTAATATTTTAACACGCAGAATATCGGGGTTTGGCAATTCATCACGTGTTTCTATTGCGCATCGAAATGTTTCATAGGAATCCGGCAAACTATATAACAGAAGAATCGCGAGTAGATCGTCGCCAATGGCTACACCAATTTCCTTCAATTTCTTTACAGCATCAAAGAAATCATTTATATGTTGTCGCGCGTCGCTACCTTCAGTCATACGGGACAAAGCCACACGTTTGAGCAAACTGGCTTTACGCACTGGTCCCTTGGATTGAAACGTTTCCTGCAGTTTCAACCAATATTCTCTTGCCTATTCACAGTTTTCGATTAAGGCCAATTCAGATGGACTGATTGACAATATGATGTCTGCACGAGCTTTCTCATCTTGCTTTTTCCAAGCTGCTTGCTCAGCCTCCGCCTCTGGGCACAATTTTGAGCCGTTTACATATCCATAGATCGCTCTTCACGAGTATGGCACTCATCTGCAATTTCCACGTGTCATAGTTATCCGCGTTTAGCGGCTCTATATTAATGAACGCACTTGCCATTTTTCACGGCCTTTTGTTCACAGCACTTTCTGTCTAATTCACTTGCACTAGGGATACTGGGCCCATAACCTGTTGGAATTTGGTCCAACGATCAGATCGCAGTAGTGCGAGTGAAAAAACGAGAGTTGATATCGTGGAAATAATATTAAATGTTTATTCGACAGTAAATTCAGATGCTGCGTTCATTCAACTTAAAGACTCAAAGCGAACTCTTTTACACATCGCAATATTCTATGTATATGATGAAATTCAACACAAGGATGCCATATCATTATACCCGCTACCCATAGGGTAGAAGGGTATTATGACTTAGTGCCAACAGAAAATGTATGTAACAGGCAGAAGGAGGCATCTCCGACCCCATAAAGTATATATATTCTTGATCAGCGTCAACAGCCGAGACGATATAGCCATGTCCGTCTGTCCGTCTGTCCGTCTGTATGAACACCTAGATCTCAGAGACTATAAGACATAGAGACACCAAATTTGGCAAAAAGGTTCCTTCATACCCTACGCAGATCAAGTTTATTTCAAAAGTTGGATGCCACGCCCCCTTCGCCCACAATAAGCATTAATCTAGAGAAAGTCAAGTTTTTTTTATGTAAATCGTGTATAACTCCAAAAGTTCTTTGTGTAATGATGTGTAATTTGGTAACCCATCTGCGCTTGACACTCTTAATATACCCTGTAATTTTGGTAAAAATCGGATAAGTAGAACAAAAGTTATTTGTTAAGTTATTTATTAAAATTGTTGTGCCCAGTGCGTATGGACGTTTTAAGTGTGTGAATGACCTAGAGATATCAAATTTGGTGACAGTATTCATGTAGCTCTTACGCAGATCAAGTTTGCATTGAATTTGGGTATGCATAATAACAATGATAGTCAGAATGACTCCTGTGAATTTGGTTGAGATCGAATGAAAAACATGGAAGGTATTAAAGAATCAATTTTATATGCAAAATTCACTTGCAGCTGCTCGCGCTTTATTTGTTTAGTTGACAGTGTGACCA